>CM051271.1:1407174-1729674 GCA_027921565.1 Artemia sinica | reverse complement strand
TTTTTCAATCAATTTTATAACTAAATTTAATTCATCTTCTCTTTGTAATTTGGACATTTTTTCTTGTTCAATTCCTAAGAAATCCACTCCTTCAGTTGATTGTACAAATTCAAGTTCATCTTCTGTCATTTCAAAAGGTTTAGACCTTTCAATGGTTTCGGTAGCAGGTCTACTTAAAACATCAGATAACTGGTGTTTACCAGGCAAATACCGAAAATGAAATTAAGGATTTTCTAAAAGATGTTGAGATATTCTACATAACATGGACGAGAGTTCGCGCATTTTGTAAAACTGGCAGGTGGGTTTGCAGTCTTTTAGCCAATATGTTTCCCTCCCCCAAATATAATAATCAAAAGCATTTGCTGCCTGAGTAATACCAAATAGTTCCCTTGAGAGATTGTCTTGTCTTGCAAACTGTTTAGACAGAACCTTGCTGAAAGTCGAGACAAGGCGAAATTCGTCGACAAGTTGTTCCATAAGAATAGTGCCAGTGGCAATGGCGCTAGTGTCAAGTACTACATAACAGGGGGTTTGACCTGTTTTATCTGGAATGCCAAGAAATATGGATTTTTAATTTGAAAGTTCATTTTTTAAATTTTGAAAATTTATTTCTTGTATATCTTCCCAAACCCATTTTTCTCCTTTCTGAGGTAATTTTGTAAGTGGTGCGGTAAATTCACCGTATTTGATGTAAAAATTTCTGCACCACCCAGTTAGCCCTAAAAAGGATCGTAGTTCCTTGGGAATTTTAGGTTTACTAATATTTTAATGGATTCCAGTTTGTTTTTTAAAGGTGCGATTCCTTGATTTGTTACAGAATATCCCAACATATTTAGTTGAGGGGCTAAAAATTGTACCTTTCCTGCTCCTAATTTTACACTATGTTGCTTTTACCTTTGGAAGACCCGTTTAATATCCTTCAGCTGTTGCCATTCATCTCCAGCTGACGAAATACAGATATCATCTAGATACATGGATATTATGTCCCCCAAAATGGAGTTATCCAGGAGCAAGTTTGCCCACTGGCAAAATGCACGTGGCGAGATATTGGCACCCTGAGGCACAACATTCCATGCATATGAAACACCCCTCAGTGAATGAAATGTCTATGCTATCGGGATGCAGGGGAACGTTAAAAACGCATGCTTAAGATCTCGGACAGTAAAATGTTTGTTATTGCTTAGTTCCTGTAAAACATCTTGAATTTTTCTGATAGGCCAAGTCGAGTCTTTTACCACTGCGTTTATTGCCCTGCAGTCAAAGACTATTCGTCAGGTTTCCATAATCCAGTGATTCCAAGGCGATATCTTTCCGTCTTTTGGTTTTTCAACCAGAAAAATTGGAGAACAAAATTCTGACCTTTCCGGACGTATTATGCCGGCTCTGGTCATGGCAAGGATGTGTTCTTGCAGTAGTTCCTGCATTTTTAGAGCAGGTTGAACGAATGTGGCTGTGGAACTGGCTTGGTTTTGTTCATATCAACTCTATATTCCATTAGGCTGTTTTTTGCCCACGTCGTAACAATGAATAGAAAATACTTCACGAAACCCTTTGAGCAAGACTATTAATTCTGATTTGATTTCCTGACAATTATTTAAATGTGACAACTTAAACTGTGATATGAATTTCATATCACCCAAAGTTGGTAGGGAAATTTTATTATCAGAATATTCATTAATTTCCTCTACTTTAAAGGAAGCTATCAAATTATCTTCAGTTTCTTGAAAAGTACGTATTGTAGTCCGCCTAGGAAGAAACATCGGTTCCTCAGAGTTGTTAAAAATCATTATTAGAGATGTGTAGTTTCTTACGATATTTGCTGAAGCATTTATGTATCCTTCCATTCCTTCCACTGGCTTAATAAGGATTGTGCAGCCGTGCGGCACCATGTTGCCATTAATTTGATCTAAGAGCAATTTCAGCAACTTTCATACATATTGGGGTAATGAAACTCCTTTTGGTAAAATGTCACTACCATAGGATTGACCTATACATTTGTCTGAATTTAAGCTTTTGAATCGCATTTGATTATTAGTCATGTCCAATTGAGTACCTAAATTATGCAAGAGATCCCATCCAATTATAAGCTCAAAGTCTAAATCTTGAACTACGAGAAATTCCCATTCTTTAGCTTGTTTTTCATTCCATCCGAAATTTGTATCGATACGGTTGCTTTTGCTTGCGTACCAACACTTTTGGAATTTAACGGTTTTATCTCAGCTATAGTAGGCTCAATCCGCTTAATGAAATGTTTTTTTGTATAAGTTGGAAAGTTGTAGAATTCACTAATGATTTGCGGCATCCAGGATCAATAAATGCTTTACATTTCTTGTCCCCCAACAGTACTCCATGAAAAATAGGGAAACTTTTAGAACTATCCGAAATTCCTAAGAAGCATAAAAGTTCTTTACTGGAATTTTGATACTCAGAATTTTTACTTACTAGTGACTCATTGTTAAGGCTATTATACTTTCAGATTGAGCGTTTTCTTTTTCTGTACCAGTCCTAGCCCTCTGTCTAGGCTGGCTATTTAGTTTTCCGTTACCCTGTCAGAATCTGGATCTTTTCTATACCAGCGTTTCGGAACTATCGTGGTTTTGGTTACAACAAACGTAGCATGTCTTACTTTCATTCCTTTGTATCGAAGGGTTTGGGGAAAAAGAGATTTTATTCTTCCTTGGTTAGGGCAATTTCTTCGAAAATGCCTAGATTCTTGGCAATTATAACAAAGTGTGACCGCTGGCTATGACCTATATCGAACTGTGGGTTCCTCGATGGATGAATTTTGCCGTCCAGGACCCCTATCTGGTTGTGAATTTCAATTTTCATTCCCTGCATAATTATTTTCCCTATTCTTTAGGAGGGGACATCGGTTCCCTCATCCCCGGCCCCCTCGAAATGGTCGGCCCCTATCTGAATGTTCATCTCCCATGTTACAGCACTGGGGGAGGCGGAACCTATTTTCAATCGACACGGCAGACGAAAAAACTGATTCTCCGGTTTTGTCGCAATTTCAATTTTTTCATACTTGTTCGCAATTTTAAAAGCATCTTCTAGATTATTTATCTGATCCTCTTGTTCCATGAGTACCCTTTTAAAAGTTATGCGTACACCTTCCCTAAAAGTGTGTAGTGCAAATGGTTGAACTTCCGGGTTTCGTAGTCCATCCCAATAGCCCATTGAATTCGCATAAGACTTAGCGGCTCTTTCAACTCGTTCTAAGAATTGATACACTGTTTCATCCGGAAATTGTTCACATCCCACAAGATCTTGTAAGATTTACCCGGGGCTACGTTGAGGAGCAAAAGCCTCCAACAGAGTTTTCCGTGATGTATCAAGTGTTAAATTCGCCTTATTTAAATCATCAAAAAATAGAAAATTCCCCTTTCATTAATATCCCTGCTGTGGCAACAATTTGCTTTTCAGACTAAGTTAAGGTATCCTGAATTCTTTTTAGTTGGCTAATAAATTCACTAATTTGTGAGACTTCTGTTAATGGTATAATAAAGGAAGCTAAATCTATTGTTGCTCTGATTGAAAGGTAATCACTTGACGGTGGATAATTCGCTGGATGTGGTTGCTGTGAAATTTCACGGGGGTTAGATGAAATTTGTAGATAATGGGCCATTACCACATCTTTCCAGAGACTTATGTCAGAATAAAACTTGTTGACTATATCTATGTCATAATCATCACTACTTGGACCAAAGGCAGGGGGTATTTCTATGTTTCGTAATTCTTGCTGTGCAAGGAAGGCTTTCGCTTTTACTTCATCAAAATTTGCATTTTCAGGGTTTAATTCTGGAATATTCATGATAAAAAAAATCGATACAAGAAGAAAATAGCTAGCCTAAACACTCCTAAATTCTTCCTATGCGCACAAAATTTTGAGGCCCACACTAACTCTTTATGCTTTTCTACTGGATGCAGACTCCTCCAAGGTTTCTTCTTTGACGACTGGAAATTTCACGATAGGAGATGTGCGTAAGTTGGTAGGCTTCGGTTGACAAAACTGCGGTGATTGAGAAACATTGAGAAGTTGAAACGACCCTGTATAAAATATGTCTGGCCAGTACTTTGTTACTAGTGGCGTCTGTTTGAATGAAATGGCACCGGACTGGCTCTGCTATGCATGAACTGGGTTTGAAAAATAACAGCACTTCTGACACCATGACGTAAGCTTTATTTTGTTGTTAAATAGTTGGGAGAGTCCATCCAATGGTGCTTACAAACTAGTGCACCATTTCGCTAAGCTAGATGTTCAAGTCCATAGATATTTCATATAATTCAAGTCCATAGATATTTCATATAAAAAATCTTTATTTATATCAAAGCCATAGCAAGAAGCACACACTTATCTCGTGTAATACAGAAGTTTGACTGTCCATATCTAAGGGCTAAAGAGACAAATATGTACTTGTCTTTCTACAGTTTGGTTTGCAATTGGTTTTTCTACAGTTTCTACATTTGGTTTGCAATTAGAAGACACGGAAGGCATTGCCACTTTCATTGGAAATTTGTTTTACATTTGGGCAAGATTAAAGAAGAAAATTTACATCAAGAACTTTGGATGAACTTTCTCAATGAACTCTCTCTGGAAATAATCTAGTGAATAATCCGGCAGTTCATTATGTTGTGAATAACCCGAGAAGTTATTTATTTTTTTGTATATAAATATGCTAGTTTCAATTTTATTATTTTAGTATTTCTACTGAAGACGGTCGCGGTATATGTGGCCGAAATATCTGGACTTTTGAACCTGTTTTTTCACTGTCTAAATAAATAGATCTATCCCCATTTGAAAGATTATTTGTTCGTCTTAGAACGGCAGTGTGGTCTAAGAAAACAACACCCAATTTAAAGGTGTTATGTCGAAAATACGTTGTATATATGGGGAAATGAGACCAACCCAGCAAACATCTATAAACTCAACATTTGGTTAGCAATTAGAAGACAGGAGGCTTTGCCACTTTCATTGGAAATTTGTTTAACATTTGGGCAAGATTAAAGAAGAAAATTTACATCAAGAACTTTGAATGAACTTTGTCAATGAACTCTCTCTGGAAATAATCTAGTGAATAATCCGGAAATGTATTATGTTGTGAATGACCCAAAAAGTTTTTTTTTTTTTATATAAATATGCTCGTTTCAATTTTATTATTTTAGTATTTCTACTGAAGACGGTCAATGTATATGTGACCGAATTATCTGGACTTTTGTACCTATTTTCTCAATGTCTAAATAAATGAATTTATCCCCATTTGAACGTTTATTTGTGCGTCTTAGAACGGCAGTGTGGCCTAAGAAAACAACACCCAATTTAAAGGTGTTATGTCGAAAATACGTCATATATATGGGACAATGAGACCAACCCAGTAAACGTCTTTAAACTCAACATTTGGTTTGTTATTAGAAGACACGGAAGGCTTTTCCACTTTCATTGGAAATTTGTTTTACATTTGGGCAAGATTAAAGAAGAAAATTTACATCAAGAACTTTGAATGAACTATGTCAATGAACTCTCTCTGAAAATAATCTAGTGAATAATCTGGAAGTTCATTGTGTTGTGAATGACCCAAAAAGTTATTAATTTTTTTGTATATAACTATGCTAGTTTCAATTTTATTATTTTAGTACTTCTACTGAAGACGGTCGCTGTATATGTGACCGAAATATCTGGACTTTTTTACCTGTTTTTTCATTGTCTAAATAAATGGATTTATCCCCAATTGAAAGTTTATTTGTTCTTCTTAGAACGGCAGTGTGGTCTAAGAAAACAGCTCCTAATTTAAAGCTGTTATTTCGAAAATACGTCCTATATATGGGGAAATGAGACAAACCCAGTAAACATCTATACACTCAACATTTGGTTTGCAATTAGAATACCCGGTAGGCTTTGCCATTTTCATTTGAAATTTGTTTAACATTTGGGCAAGATTAAAGAAGAAAATTTACATCAAGAACTTTGAATGAACTATGTCAATTAACTCTCTCTGAAAATAATTTAGTGAATAATCCGGAAGTTCATTATGTTGTGAATGACTGGACTTTTCTGGACTGGAAATATCTGGACTTTTTTACCTGTTTTTTTCATTGTCTAAATAAATGGATTTATCCTCATTTGAAAGTTTATTTGTTCGTCTTAGAACGGCAGTGTGGTCTAAGAAAATAACACCTAATTTAAAGGTGTTATGTCGAAAATACGTCGTATATATGGGGAAATGAGACCAACCCAGTAAACATCTATAAACTCAACATTTGGTTTGCAATTAGAAGACACGGAGGCTTTGCCACTTTCATTAGAAAGTTGTTTTACATTTCGGCAAGATTAAAGAAGACAATTTACATCAAGAACTTTGAATGAACTTCGACAATGAACTCTGTCTGAAAATAATCTAGTGAATAATCCGGAAGTTCATTCAGTTATGAATGACCCGAAAAGTTATTTATTTTTTTGCATATAAATATGCTAGTTTCAGTTTTATTATTTTAGTATTTCTACTGAAGACGGTCGCTGTATATGTGACCAAAAAATCTGGACTTTTGTACCTGTTTTTTCACTGTCTAAATAAATGGATTTATCCCCATTTGAAAGTTTATTTGTTCGTCTTAGAGCGGCAGTGTGGTCTAAGAAAACAACACCTAATTCAAAGGTGTTATGTCGAAAATACGTCGTATATATGGGGAAATGAGACCAACCCAGTAAACATCTATAAACTCAACACTTGGTTTGCAATTAGAAGCCATGGAATGCTTTGCCACTTTCATTGGAAATTTGTTTTACATTTGGGCAAGATTAAAGAAGAAAATATACATCAAGAACTTTGAATGAACTTTGTCAATGAACTCTCTCTGAAAATAATCTAGTGAATAATCCAGAAGTTCATTATGTTGTGAATGACCCGAAAAGTTGTTTATTTTTTTGTATATAAGTATGCTAGTTTCAATTTTATTATTTTAGAATTTCTACTGAAGACGGTCGATGTATACGTGACCGAAATATCTGGACTTTTGTACCTGTTTTTTCACTGTCTTATTAAATGGATTTATCCCCATTTTAAAGTTTACTTGTTCGTCTTCGAACGGCAGTGTGGTCTGAGAAAACAACATCTAATTTAAAGGTGTTATGTCGAAAATAAGTCGTATATATGGGGAAATGAGACCCACCCAGTAAACATCTATACACTCAACATTTGGTTTGCAATTACAAGACACAGAAGGCTTTGCCACTTTCATTGGAAATTTGTTTTACATTTAGGCAAGATTAAAGAAGAAAATTTTCCTCAAGAACTTTGAATGACCTTCGACAATGAACTCTCTCTGAAAATAATCTAGTGAATAATCCGGAAGTTCATTATGTTGTGAATGACCAGAAAAGTTATTATTTTTTTGTATATAAATATGCTAGTTTCAATTTTATTATTTTAGTATTTCTACTGAAGACGGTCGCTGTATTTGTGACCGAAAAATCTGGACTTTTGTACCTGTTTTTCACCGTCTAAATAAATGGATTTATCCCCATTTGAAAGTTTATTTGTTCGTCTTAGAGCGGCAGTGTGGTCTAAGAAAACAACACCTAATTTAAAGTGTTATGTCGAAAATCTTCGCTATATATGGGAAAATGAGACCGACCCGAGTAAACATCTATAAACTCAACATTTGGTCTGCAATTAGAAGACACGGAGGCTTTGCCACTTTCATTGGAAATTTGTTTTACGTTTGGGCAAGATTAAAGAAGAAAATTTTCCTCAAGAACTTTGAATGACCTTCGACTATGAACTCTCTCTGAAAATAATCAAGTGAATAATTTGGAAGTTCATTATATTGTGAATGACCCGAAAAGTTGTTTATTTTTTTATATAAATATGCTAGTTTCAATTTTATTATTTTAGTATTTCTACTGAAGACGGTCGCTGTATATGTGACCGAAATATCTGGGCTTTTGTACCTGTTTTTTTTTAACTGTCTTATTAAATGGATTTATCCCCATTTGAAAGTTTATTTGTTCGTCTTAGAACGGCAGTGTGGTCTAAGAAAACACCCTAATTTAAGTCTGCTATGTCGACAATACGTCGTATATATGGGGAAAAGAGACCAACCCAGTAAACATCTTTAAACTCAACATTTGGTTTGCAATTAGAAGACAAAAAAGGCTTTTCCATTTTCATTGGAAATTTGTTTTACATCTGGGCGAGATTAAAGAAGAAAATTTACATCAAGAACTTTGAATGAACCTTGTCAATGAACTCTCTCTGAAAATAATCTAGTGAATAATCCGGAAGTTCATTATTTTGTGAATGACCGAAAAGTTATTTATTTTGTTGTATATAAATATGCTAGTTTCAATTTTATTATTTTAGTATTTCTACTGAAGACGGTCGCTGTATATGTGACCGAAATATCTGGACCTTTGTACCTGTTTTTTCACTGTCTAAATAAATGGATTTATATATATTTGAAAGTTTGTTTGTTCGTCTTAGAACGGCAGTATGGTCTAAGAAAATAACACCTAATTTAAAGGTGTTATGTCGAAAATACGTCGTATATATGGGGAAATGAGACCAACCCAGTAAACATCTATAAACTCAACTTTGGTTTGCAAGTAGAAGACACGGAAGGCTTTGCCACTTTCATTAGAAATTTGTTTTACATTTGGGCAAGATTAAAGAAGAAAATTATCATCAAGAACTTAGAATGACCTTCGACAATGAACTCTGTCTGAAAATAATCTAGTGAAAACCCGGAAGTTCATTCAGTTGTGAATGACCCGAAAAGTTATTTATTTTTTTGCATATAAATATGCTAGTTTCAGTTTTATTATTTTAGTATTTCTACTGAAGACGGTCGCTGTATATGTGACCGAAAAATCTGGACTTTTGTACCTGTTTTTTCACTGTCTAAATAAATGGATTTATCCCCATTTGAAAGTTTATTTGTTCGTCTTAGAGCGGCAGTGTGGTCTAAGAAAACACCTAATTCAAAGGTGTTATGTCGAAAATCTGTCGTATATATGGGGAAATGAAACCAACCCAGTAAAGATCTATAAACTTAACATTTGGTTTGCAAGTAGAAGACACGGAGGCTTTGCCACTTTCATTGGAAAGTTGTTTTACATTTCGGCAAGATTAAAGAAGACAAATTTACATCAAGAACTTTGAATGAACCTTGTCAATGAACTCTCTCTGAAAATAATCTAGTGAATAATCCGGAAGTTCATTATTTTGTGAATGACCCGAAAAGTTATTTATTTTTTTGTATATAAATATGCTAGTTTCAATTTTATTATTTTAGAAGTTTTACTGAAGACGGTCGCTGTATACGTGACCGAAATATCTGGATTTTTGTACCTGTTTTTTTCACTGTCTAATAAATGGATTTATCCCCATTTGAAAGTTTATTTGTTCGTCTTCGAACGGCAGTGTGGTCTAAGAAAACACCTAATTTAAAGGTGTTATGTCGAAAATACGTCGTATATATGGGGAAATGAGACCAACCGAGTAAACATCTATAAACTCAACATTTGGTTTGCAATTAGAAGACACGGAAGGCTTTGCCACTTTCATTGGAAATTGGTTTTACATTTCGGCAAGATTAAAGAAGAAAATTTATATCAAGAACTTTGAATGACCTTCGACCATGAACTTTCTCTGAAAATAATCTAGTGAATAATCCGGAAGTTCATTATGTTGTGAATGACCAGAAAAGTTATTATTTTGTTGTATATAAATATGCTAGTTTCAGTTTTATTAATTTATTATTTCTACTGAAGACGGTCGCTGTATTTGTGACCGAAATATCTGGATTTTGTACCTGTTTTTTTCACTGTCTAAATAAATGGATTTATCCCCATTTGAAAGTTTATTTGTTCGTCTTAGAACGGCAGTGTGGTCTAAGAAAACACCTAATTGATAGGTGTTATGTCGAAAATCTTTTGTATATATGGGGAAATGAGACCAACCCAGTAAAGATCTATAAACTCAACATTTGGTCTCAATTAGAAGACACGGAAGGCTTTGCCACTTTCATCGAAAATTTGTTTTACATTTGGGCAAGATTAAAGAAGACAATTTACATCAAGAACTTTGAATGACCTTCGACCATGAACTTTCTCTGAAAATAATCTAGTGAATAATCCGGAAGTTCATTATTTTGTGAATGACCAGAAAAGTTATTATTTTTTTGTATATAAATATGCTAGTTTCAGTTTTATTATTTTATTATTTCTACTGAAGACGGTCGCTGTATATGTGACCGAAATATCTCGACTTTTGTACCTGTTTTTTTTTTAACCGTCTTATTAAATGGATTTATCCCCATTTGAAAGTTTATTTGTTCGTCTTAGAACGGCAGTGTGGTCTAAGAAAACAACACCTAATTTAAGGGTGCTATGTCGACAATACGTCGTATATGTGGGGAAAAGAGACCAACCCAGTAAACATCTATAAACTCAACATTTGGTTTGCAATTAGAAGACACAAAAGGCTTTGCCATTTTCATTGGAAATTTGTTTTACATCTGGGCAAGATTAAAGAAGAAAATTTACATCAAGAACTTTGAATGAACTTTGTCAATGAAGTCTCTCTGAAAATAATCTAATGAATAATCTGGAAGTTCATTATGTTGTGAATGACCAAAAAGCTATTTATTTTTTTGTATATTTTTTGTATATTTTTATGTATTTTTTTGTGTGGTCTAAGAAAAAAACACCTAATTGATAAGTGTTATGTCGAAAATCTTTCCTATATATGGGAAAATGAGACCGACCCAGTAAAGATCTATAAACTCAACATTTGGTCTCAATTAGAAGACACGGAAGGCTTTGCCACTTTCATCGGAAATTTGTTTTACGTTTGGGCAAGATTAAAGAAGCAAATTTACATCAAGAACTTTGAATGAACTTTGTCTATGAACTCTCTCTGAAAATAATCAAGTGAATAATTTGAAAGTTCATTATATTGTGAATGACCCGAAAAGTTGTTTATTTTTTTATATAAATATGACAGTTTCAATTTTATTATTTTAGTATTTCTACTGAAGACGGTCGCCGTATATGTGACCGAAATATCTGGACCTTTGTACCTATTTTTTCACTGTCTAAATAAATGAATTTATGTCCATTTGAAAGTTTATTTGTTCGTCCTAGAACAGCAGTGTGGTATAAGAAAACAACACCTAATTTAAAGCTGTAATGTCGAAAATACATCGTTTATATGGGGAAATGAGACCAACCCAGTTAACATCTATAAACTCAACATTTGGTTTGCAATTAGAAGACACGGAAGGCTTTGCCACTTTCATTGGAAATTTGTTTTGCATTTGGGCAAGATTAAAAAAGAAAATTTACATCAATAACTTAGAATGAATTTTATCAATGAACTTTCTCTAAAAATTATCTAGTGAATAACCCGGAAGTTTATTGTGCTGTGAATGACCCAAAAAGTTATTTATTTTTTTGTATATAAATATGACAGTTTCAATTTTATTATTTTAGTATTTCTACTGAAGACGGTCGCCGTATATGTGACCGAAATATCTGGACTTTTGTACCTGTTTTTTCACTGTCTAAATAAATGGATTTATTCCCATTTGAACGTTTATTTGTTCGTCTTAGAAGGGCAGTGTGATCTGAGAGAACAAAATCTAATTTGAAGGTGTTATGTCGAAAATACGTCGTATATATGGGGAAATGAGACCAACCCAGTTAACATCTATAAACTCAACATTTGGTTTGCAATTAGAAGACACAGAAGGCCTTGCCACTTTCATTGGAAATTTGTTTTACATTGGGGTAAGATTAAAGAAGAAAATTTACATCAAGAACTTCGAATGAACTTGTAACGGGATCAAAATTCAGAAAAATCTCAAGATATCTCAAGGTAATATATTTAAAAATTTAACTGCTTAAACTATTAACCTAAAATTATGAACCCACAAAAGGAAGTTAATCAAGTAACGTCCACTCATGCAATTTACAAATAGCTATTAAAGATACAATGTATCCCAGCTGCAACAAACTTTGTAAAATATTTTCAATTGCAAACAATACAAATGTCTAATTGCAAACAATAAATCTTAAAGCAAAAAAGATAAGCTGTCACACAAGCATGAGATGAAGTTCAGTTTAATTAAATATTTCGCGACAGGTGGTCAATTATATAGTTCATTTTAGGAACTTGAGTCACCAAAATGTCAAGGGAGCGCCGGATTTATTAACGAAAAAATAGTTACAAGAGATACAGCGTATTAAATGCATTCGATTCGCTTTGTCTCAACGTAATAAATTACAAGTTGTCTTGAACTGGGTGACAAGTTATTAGCAATAAGGAAATCGAGAACTATATTACTATGATGATGAGACAAAGTTCATCTCAATAAATTAGGAATAATCTTGAACTAAGTGACGTATAATTAACACCAAGTAATACAAAGTAATACTTAGTTTGACAGGCAAAATTCCGAGAGGTCAAGCTGGTAGCCATAAAGTATAAGAAAGTCGAATCATATCCTTTTAATGGAATTATGTATTTCTCGATCCAATAGGAGCACAGGTAACATATTTCTAGTAACGCTTTAATGTAATCCTCGGCAAAACTTGGATTATAAAGTAGCAAGGATTTGCAGTTTGGAGTTAGTCTTATGGCAGTTTTTAACGAGTCTTATCACAGTTTTTAACCAAGTTTTTAACCAGTCTACATGAGACTTGCGAGTAGTTTTGACCAGACTTATTTGAATTTTGAGTGTTCCTATTGTCAGCCTATAAACAATCTTTTAACAATATTATGAGAATCTGTTTTGTGAAGAACAGATCATATTATATGAAAAAGGGGAAAGTTTTATTTGGTTAACAAATACCCATGAAAATGATACAATTACATTAAAAAAGGGAATATGTCTCGTTGAAATACAAGTTATTTCTGAGCGCGAACTAGATGAGTGGAAAAACTCCAAAAGGAACATAATTAATAGTAATAGTATTAGTAATGCAAGGGATAGGTACCCACTAACAAGATCCCAATTTTTAGAAAAATTTAAACTAGATCACATCCAAGAGGCGGAATTAAGAGAAAAATTATGCGAATTGCTCTAGAACTTTAGAGATATATTTTCTACGTGTGAAGAAGACATTGGACTGATACTGTTTTATGAACATTCTATCCAAACTACCGGTTGCCTATGGCCAAACAGCCCTATCGTATTCCCCATCCTTACAAAAATTGGTTGAAAAATAAAATCCGCGAATTAGAGAGAAATAATGTAATACGCCCAAGTATAAGCCCGTATTCGGCCCCTGTTATATTAGTACCAAAAAAGATCAAGGACCTTAGGTTCGTGGTGGACTATAGAGCCCTAAATAAGCAAGTAGTCAGTGATAAATTTCCCCTGCCCCGAATCGACGAAATCCTGGACTCCATCTCAAACAAAAATGAAATTTTTACCTCCCTCGACCTCACACAAGGGTATCACAAAGTCAAGATAGCAGATAATGACGTTTATAAGACGGCATTTTCTACAACTGAATGTGGTTCTTATTTGATATTTAAGAGTACCCTTCGGACTTAAAACTAGTTCAAGCGCATTATGTAGACCTT
The DNA here is from genome assembly GCA_027921565.1 of Artemia sinica. Lineage (NCBI taxonomy): Eukaryota > Metazoa > Arthropoda > Branchiopoda > Anostraca > Artemiidae > Artemia > Artemia sinica. Next base: position 1,716,085 of record CM051271.1, on the reverse strand, counting down.
TGTTACACTTATTACGAGAACATTACTCATTTTGTTGATGATGTAATTTGCGTAAGAGAAAACCCGGAGGATCATTTAGCCACATTAGCCAAAGTTTTTGAAAAATTCAGGGAAGGCAATCTGAAATGTAGACCTGAAAAATTAAATTTACTTACAGCGTCCCATTTACTTCAAAAGGGACGCTCCAAAACATTACCTGGTCCCAGGAAGCTCGAACCTTCTTAGACAATCTCAAGAAGGCACTTACTTTTGAGCCGGTATTGGCGTTACCAGATTTCGAAACAGGACACTTCATGGTCACTACTAACGCCTCGGCTCTTGGTATCGGTTCAGTCCTTTCTCAAATAATCCCCGTAGAAAACCACCCCGACCCTCTACAGAAACCCCCTAAGTATATAGAGAAGGTCATATGCTATTCAAGTAGAACTTTATCGAAAGGCGAAAGCAGTTATTCAGCAACACAATTAGAGCTACTTTCTATAATTTACCACTTGGACAAATTTAGACATTATTTAGTGGGTCAAAGGTTTAAGCTGCGTTCGGACCATTAAAGCTTGCAGTACCTAAGCACATTCAAAAATCCAACGGGAATTTTAGCTAGATGGATAATGAAAATCCAAGATCTGGACGAATTTGAGCCTTTGACGGGTAAACAAAATGCCCCCTGTGATTACTTGAGTAGATGCCACGACAATAACTCCTCAGATAATCAAACCAAACAAATAAATACCATCAACCCTAGTAAACAAAAACACAAAAAGAATAAACCTAAAATTCAAATACAAGAAAACAAGATTAATCATTGCCCTTTATCGCTGGCAAATATAAAAAGAAACCAAATTAAGGATGAGATGTGTTTTACTCTCATTAATTATTTTGTGAATTTGGATAAGCTGCCTGATAAATTCAAAGCCATAAGAAGAGAACTAGACAATTTTTATTACGATTTAGACGAGGAAATCCTCTGCAGGATAATAACAGACGTTATTAATAGAAACCAAACTTCAATAATCCCGGTGCTACCCCAAAATTTAATAGTGCCTGCCTTCAAATTTTTTTCATTAGGATACAGGCGGACACTTGGGAATCACGAAAACTTACCATAGATTAAAACAATATTTCTTCGTTCCATCAGCGTTAACCAAACTCAAAGAATTCATAAATAATTGCGAACCATGTAATTTGAGAAAAATCCCCAAACTTATCCCCACCGTCCCATGGGAAGGATACCAACAGCAAAATACCCTTTTGATATTATTTCGTTTGATTTATATGGAACCTGCGGAGGTTTACCTATTTATAACAGAGGACACACGTGTGTGCTTAGTGTAATTGATCATTTTCCTGGATTCACGTTCGGAAAAGCATTAAAAAATCAAAGCATGTATACCACAAGCAAAGCATTAGCGAAATTTATTTTTGAATTTTGGCATCCCAACAACGGTATTGAGCGACAATGGAAGCAATTTTGTTTCCAAAATAACCAAGGACTTATTGAGTTTCCTCAATATAAATAAATTAGTGACATCCCCTTACCACCCCCAAGCAAATGGCAAAATATAAAATCACCATAAAATATTCTCGAATGTCTTTAGTATTTATACAAAAGATAACAGGAACGACTGGGACCAATTCTTACCGTACTTAACCAACGTGATCAATACCACATTTTCGAAAGTAACGAAAGAGACCCCTTTTTATTTATTATTTGGCCGCGATTTCAAAATACCGTATGAGGCAGTTATAGAATCCAAACAGTATTACAATAACACTGAGGATTATAAACAGGAGTTCATAAACAGAATGAGAAAAACTTACAAGATATTTAGGCAGGAATTAGAAAAATCTAAAACAAACCAAGAGCGGAATGATCTCCCCCATGTCAAGGGAAAAATATATTTATAAATAGGAGATCGCGTTTATCTAAAGAATGAACCTAAAACTGAAGGCAAAAAACTCTCCAATCGATACTCCGGACAATATAGAATAATAAAAAAATATGACAACGGTTTTAGTTTTAAAATGATAAACCCTGATACTGGAAGAACCTATAAGGCACACGTTAGTCGAATAAAAAGAACCAAATTTACGGAAAAATGGGCATTGCATCCAACGTCTGACGAATCGGCAGAAAATGATGCGGAGAACAAACCTTCTCAGTCTAGGCTGGCTGAATTAAAACGTTTTAATTTCAAGCAAGTTTATTTTGTAAATAATAGCGACGAAGAAGATTTTGAGGAATTCTTAGCTATGAAAAATGTGGTATTTCCCAAAAGAAAATCCCTAATACCAGTGAGAATAAAAACGTCGAAAAGTCCAAAAAGTTCATCGTCAGAAAGTTCAGAAGAATTAGATTATGCACTATCCCCAAAAACTCAATTTTTTCCTGATAGAATTTCTACCCCCTTGTCCCCCCAAAAGATTTCCGGATGATATGGTATCACCCGCTACTCCAATAGAGAGACCCTTATCGTTACAGGATGAATTAAATAGAGCTATGGAAACCCCTGGTGTCAAATTAAAGAAAACTCCACCAAAGGACACAAACAAGAAAAATGTAAGAGAAGCCATAGGCATAATCAATTTTCCTGTAAAAACAAGGCAAAGTACATTGCCTTGTACCCAGGAAACCCCTGAAGATGTAAACCCAGGACAATACCATGACATAACAGTGTCCAAAGTCAAGCCCAAAGAATGGTTCTCCTGGCAAGAAACAATGGTACAGAAAATGCCCCAACCCCCTGAAAATATGTATTTAAACAATGGAGACATCTTGCAAAAACATTTGACTCTTCCCAAAGTTCTCAGGAATCTTTTAACTCTCCTGAGTTAAAAAGTTTAGCTCTCCTGAGTTAAACTCTCCTGAGAATTCGACACGAGGTACCGAAAAATAATCCCTCTACCTCCAGAGGAGACGAAATATATGAAGCAAGGAATTGTGACACCCCAGAATCACAAGGCACCACCTCCAAAAGCCACAATGACGAGTCCTCAGAGACCAATTCTACTGAGTCAGATGATGGATCAGTTCCGGACTAACCCCAAGACCCACCAAAATGAAAACCAACTTCGGCTGCGGCCCATGCGAAAGAGGCTAAATTAAAAGGTCAAAAATTCCTATTGAAGCAATACAAGAAATTTGACCTAATCTCAATGGGAAAGTCCAAAAAGAATAAAACGCAAGAAGGCGAAGAGGAAGTTATCACAAAATCTGGTAGAGTGGTTGAAAAACCAGATAAGTGGAAGCACGTCTAGAGAACAAGTACTTAAAAACTCATAAAATAATGTTGACATAAATTTGAGTAAGATAAACATGCCAAAAATCCTTAAAACAAAAATTGTTTGGATACAACACTTGAATGAAGGTTACCTGTAAAGGTTGAAGGATATTAATAGTTAACTTTTTGCAGATAACCTGAATTCCGGCTTGATAGAAAACCCTGAAGTTAAAAGCAGAAAAAGAATTGTTTGACCCCTCCCCCAAGAATCTGGTGCTATCCCTTTTGCTAACGGAACGATTATGGACCAATTAGTCCTGAGACGATTGAAACTCCTAGATGCTGCGGCACAAATGATAACAGAGAGATTGAAAATCGAAAACATGATAGAAGTCGCACTCAAATCTCTGAGTGAAGTTAAGGCCTCCAAGGAAAAAATAAACAAAAAAATAAATGAGATCCTTGTGAATAAACAAATAAATAAACTAATCGAGACTGAGTTTGTGGAAGTTAAGGAACAGGCCGCAAAAATCCAGAATGAAATGGAATCAATAAGTGACGCTGCGCTTGTCAAGGGATACAATTACTTCAATAAGCTCCTAAAATTGCAAGGCTTATATAATAAAATGCAAGAAATCGGTAAAAAAGTAGAAGACCATAGAACCAATACTGTCCTAACTGCAACACCAGCGGTACAAGAAGCACTGGTACCTGAACAAGTCAAGCTCCTAAACTTACAGCATGAATACGACCACTTAAAAGCACAAAAAGAAATGATTAAACTCGGACAGCAAAGCTTAGAAAAACAACTGGAAGAAAACAAGACAGAAATCAGCAAAGAATGGCAAAAGCAGAGGGAATTTTGTTCAAACTTGGAGAAAGCGGTGGAAACCTTATTTACAATTGAAGTCAACCTACCCTTCAGCCCACAACTGGAAAATATTCTTGCTAACACATATAACGAAAGACCACCACAACCCCCATATTTCACGATCCCCAATCAGGCTCAGTATCCACTTACAGACCCTCTAAATAATATTTACAATAAAAATATTACAAAGTTTACATACGGTTGCTCTAGAAGTAATCGTTGTCATAAAAGTTAATTAAGACTTCATGACTTCTGCGTATTTTCATACATTTACCTCATGCAATGACATTGCCTTACCCCAGCGCCTGCCATGCGTGTAAGCATGCAAGTTGGCCTTCACTCTAACATAACGACAGTAAATACGTGAAGCCTTCGAAAGTCATAATTACTTTTAAACCCTTCTTTTTACTTAGCTAATACCCATATTCCTTTGAAATGCAACAAGGTTAATTTCCAAGGAATGAGGAAGTTAGAAATCCTTCCAATAGTGAAGTGCTCTGAATTTAATTACAAAAAGGATAACCGAAATAGTCATCTCTCTCAGTACACTCGAAAGAGAGCGAAGGCAGAACAATGGCAACCAAAATTAGTCTTTTAAGGATGAGAAATAGTTTCAGCTGAACAGAAAATCCTTACAATTTGCTTTAGGCACCTCACATAAATTAAATGGCCAAAACAACATTCGTACTTTTCCTGAGATAACACCTTTCTCCCCTTTTTGATGATGTTATTTGTGTACGTAGTTTTGTTGCCCCCCATTTAAAATATTAGTCCGTAATAACCACTTTACGCCTGTAACATACAGACGCGTTCGAAGACCACAAAAAAATTAATGGCAAATCGATCGACTTATTTACGCGGTTGTTCTTCAGGTTAAAACACTTTCACCTGATACTACGAAATTACGTATAGTCCAAAGAAATTACATTATACGAAAAAAATGTATACGAAAAATGAACAGCGGATTAGTCGATTAATATGCGCATTTCTTATCCCTAAAATTTAAAATACTTTCTCTTTTTATTTTGCAACATTAGTAACATAGATTGATTGACCTGTATAAACTTTACATTCTAGAAATACTCTTGTTCATAAGTAACCTATTCCCACTAGAATATAATATATTTCTTTCAAGAAAAGAAAAAAACCACGAAGGTACAGCTAAAAACGCATAATCTAAAGGATAAAATATATATTAAACCTACTTACAGACAATAAGCTAAACCATGTCTTGATTTTAAAACGTATTTGTCTCTAAAAAAAAACCTTAAGATATCACCTTCTTGTCATCATGAATAAACCAGGTAATAAATACGGCAAAAATTCCTAGACCACAAAACAAATGCGAAAACGGCTAATGCTAAATAGCAAAGAAAATACCATTGAAAAATTAATAAACAGGAAGCGAAAAACCAATAATCATCCATTGCAACTGAGCAATCAATTTTATGTGGCCCGTACGAAATAGCCAGTCCAAAGATACGCGAAATTGTGTATCATCCTGTTTCGGAACCTAAATAAACAAGGAGGAAGAGTCGCTAAAGAATTGACGCAAAAAAAGAGAATAATTAAATCAACACCCAAGGCATAAGAATAAGTCGAAAATTGTAGCATTAGGGCACCAGTTTTGGCCCATAAATTTCAAACTAAAGAAATGCGGTGTAACTCTTAACCAAAAATAAGCCCGTAGATATAGGCACAACCTAAAGCGGCATAACTCTCAAACTATAAAAATGAGCGCTAGAAATACGAAACGCCTAAGAAAACCTGAAAAGAAAAGTTATTACTATGTGAATCGAAACCTAAAAATTATTAGCAAAAAAATATATAATAGATATATAAAATGTAACCAAAGAAATTTCAAATTCTAAGTCGTATCTTAGGGACCAACAATAGACACACCAACTTGAGCGGAACGTAAACCCCTCGACAAATGTCCAAGTGGCCAATTACAATGATAGGTGAGCAAAATTCCCCAAACCAGGTAATTCCCCTCGTCCCCTTTCGTTAATGGGAATTTCTAAAAAAAAAACTGAACCTGTGCTATTTTTCTCGCGATCATAGATAATATAGTAATAATAGTTTAATTCTATAATAGTTATGATAAAGCGGGCAATAACACGTGATTCAAATTCTGGATAGTTTTTTCAAAAAAAAGATAAGTATTCTGCCAGGCGTCCTATCAGTTTTTTTAAAACCAAATAGATCAGAATTGCACAAGTACAAGCCAGTAGGCAGACTCTCCCAATTGGCTAGTCAAGAAAAAATATAATCTTGGCGAACAATAGCAACAGCAGGAGGCAGTTACATCTTTCCGGGTTAAGCATAATGCGATAATTACTTGAGAAAAACAAAACGGAAAAAGAAGTATAAATATAAATTGTTACTGATTTGCGAACCCTAAGAATAAAAGAAAATCATAATAATTATTATTTTTACTAACCTTTTTAAGCCAATCGCGGCGCTTACTATGACCAAGGCATACCTCTTCAAGCAAGAATATAGCATCATAATCAAACATAGGCTATCCATAAAAAAAATAATATTACAAAAAAGTCTTTTATATGTCTAAAATGTAATATGGTCATTATAGCACACATGAATTTGAACTAAGGCTAAGAAGGATACCATAAGCATTGATATGAATAAATAATTGATCGAAAGTAGGCTATAGTATGAACAATTATCGTATAATCCTCCAATTATCCTTAGTTTCTTGCAAATTTCATTCATTGTGGCTGCAGTTCTTACGAATTACAGCTATAATGAAAATAAGGTGAATAGATAATTATTACTTGACCCAAAAATGAGGAAATAGTATCATTTAACTAACAATTAAGCCCAAGATTTCTCTTGCTTACAAAATTGGCCTAAATGAACCCTGCACTAGAAAGTTAATTTCGTAAATAATTGAAATTATTTAATATAACTAATAGTTATCCACTTTGTGCAAACATGATTGGCCTACACTAAACAAGTTAAAAACTCTAAGCCATGCAGGCGTAGTTTATTTTTAAAATAATATAAGGTTAATAAGTTCTTATACAATGCGCCATGCACGACTGAAACGTTCCTTATTGGACGCACCTTATCATTTATTATCACAAAAACTGTGAGAACCACGGAACTTAATATGGAAAGGTATAAAGAGGCTAAAGATAATTAGTAAAATTGAAAATAAGAAAAATCATTAGCACCTAAGGGACTAAAACAGCCGTCCTAAAAACTGAATCTGACCCAAAGAAGGAGCGGAGTTTATTCCTAAACATTTGAATAATCCAAAAATATATGAACTTACCAAACGACGCGGTAAACTCCAAAACAAAAATTTAGATAACTTTGGGTTTAGATGTACGCACCTCTGCCGCGTGGCGCTATCCCTGCCGCAGGAGCAGAATGAGTTGATACAGTAGATGTTTGTCATATAAAGGGTTAAAATTCCAAGCTAAATACAACTTTTGGGGACTCGAAAGCGAAAACTTGGCCAACGTAATGATTTCTACCTGTTTGCCCTTAGTGTAAAACAATTTAACCTACCTTGACAAAAATAAAACATGGCTGCGCGAATAAATTTCAATTGTGTATTAATACCTAAGGAGGGTTAAGCCTTAATACCATGCGTTTTAAAATAATATGAAGAAATTAAGTTTTATACATTGCATTTTGCAAGGCCAGATTTCCCTGTCTTTATGTCGCATTTTCAATGACGTTACAACCAAAATGTTAAATCTTATTGCAGCTTAGTACATTTAAATTGAGATTAGACTAGCTTTAATTCACCAATAAGGTCACTACAAAACGTAAATACATTTTTAATTTCACTTAAGGAATATTAATACCAAATACTGCAGAATCACGTATAGTTTAGACTGCAATTAAGGGAAAAATTCTCAATTTGTCCTTAATTTCGACTGTAGGCTCCAGGCTCAACACTAAAATTTACTATACTTAAATTGCTGCTTACAACCAAGCCGTATTTAATTGGTAACTTTCTACATGAATATTATATAATATCATTGGGGGGTAAAGACTTTTTCCGTTACAAAATCTTGTTAAAGCCTTACGATTTGTTAAACTAACAAAGAGATTAATTGTGTCTCGCGTGAAAAGTACTCTAATTCTCATTTTGACAATTTACGCTCAAGTACTCAACCGAAACTAAGTAAAAAGGCACTTTTAGCTAAAAATAAGTAGTGGGATACCTTACAGTACGGGAATAATAATAAAAATTTTGTTTGCTCTCGATAAGTACTGAACGCTTAACACATCCGGCGAAATTCTTCTACAAACAATAATAAGCAAATAATCCATGAAAACCCCATTTGGAAATCGACGCAGGATGATTTATTCAAAATAGCCATTGGAATTAATTTGAGATTCATGAAAACGTATGGAACCCCAGTCATGGGAAGCCATGGCAGAGGGAAATGGTGAATGGTGTTTATCCTGTTACCGTTTTCATTCGGCCTTAGCTCTCTTATGAGAAACAACTATACAGATACGAGATTAAAATTACAGAACAAGAGATCAGGTAACAAGGAAATATAACTACATCCCGATGGACACAAAATTTTCTTTCAAACAGATGGCCCCTCAGTCATGGGAAGCCATGGCCAAGGAGCAATGGCGGGTGGTGTCTATATAACATCCCATTGCCATTTGGCCCTAACTCTCTTATGAGAAACGACCATGCAGTTACGAAAAGTGATCATCACATAATGAAAAACTACGGTTTTAAAGTTAGACAAAACTACCCTAAGTCATGGGGAGCCGTTGGGCAACCGTCGTGACCTGTGGTGCCTCTTATCCCATTGGTCATGACTGTCTGTCCGGGGAACTCTCATGAGAAAATCAACTCATCTCTCTATGAAAAGTGACCCGCAAGAATTACCCTATATTGCTCCTGCTTTTAGGAAAATAGCCTTGACAAAAGAAACCGCTCGAAACAAATCTGGAATCAAAATAGACGGAAAGTCCAAGTAGTGGGCAGTTCTCTGTCATGGGGCGGGAACACGGTTACATTATTCGGTGGTCAGCTCCCTGACGATGAATTCCTTTTACGATGAACAACTTGTACAGGAAAAGGAACGCAAGAATACTAGTAAAATCAAAAGCCACAACATAAAAGGCCAAGTAAACGACTATAACTCATGATAATCATTGTTAAATTGAAAGTATATAGCTATTATGTAATCATTTACTATCCCTTAACTACGGTAACCTAACGTAACCATTATTAAATTAAAATATAGCTATTACGTAAATACGTACTATTCCTTAAAATACTGTAGCTCAAGATAACTGTTATTAAACTAAGAATGTATAGCTGTTACATAATCATTTCAGATCATGACAAATCCGGAATCTAAAGAGTATATTCATAAGACATAAGGTATACCAACGGACGCAGGATGCAGGACGCAGGATAAGAAATCGACGCAGGATGATTTATTCAAAATAGCCATTGGAATTAATTTGAGATTCATGAAAACGTATGGAACCCCAGTCATGGGAAGCCATGGCAGAGGGAAATGGTGAATGGTGTTTATCCTGTTACCGTTTTCATTCGGCCTTAGCTCTCTTATGAGAAACAACTATACAGATACGAGATTAAAATTACAGAACAAGAGATCAGGTAACAAGGAAATATAACTACATCCCGATGGACACAAAATTTTCTTTCAAACAGATGGCCCCTCAGTCATGGGAAGCCATGGCCAAGGAGCAATGGCGGGTGGTGTCTATATAACATCCCATTGCCATTTGGCCCTAACTCTCTTATGAGAAACGACCATGCAGTTACGAAAAGTGATCATCACATAATGAAAAACTACGGTTTTAAAGTTAGACAAAACTACCCTAAGTCATGGGGAGCCGTTGGGCAACCGTCGTGACCTGTGGTGCCTCTTATCCCATTGGTCATGACTGTCTGTCCGGGGAACTCTCATGAGAAAATCAACTCATCTCTCTATGAAAAGTGACCCGCAAGAATTACCCTATATTGCTCCTGCTTTTAGGAAAATAGCCTTGACAAAGAAACCGCTCGAAACAAATCTGGAATCAAAATAGACGGAAAGTCCAAGTAGTGGGCAGTTCTCTGTCATGGGGCGGGAACACGGTTACATTATTCGGTGGTCAGCTCCCTGACGATGAATTCCTTTACGATGAACAACTTGTACAGGAAAAGGAACGCAAGAATACTAGTAAAATCAAAAGCCACAACATAAAAGGCCAAGTAAACGACTATAACTCATGATAATCATTGTTAAATTGAAAGTATATAGCTATTATGTAATCATTTACTATCCCTTAACTACGGTAACCTAACGTAACCATTATTAAATTAAAATATAGCTATTACGTAAATACGTACTATTCCTTAAAATACTGTAGCTCAAGATAACTGTTATTAAACTAAGAATGTATAGCTGTTACATAATCATTTCAGATCATGACAAATCCGGAATCTAAAGAGTATATTCATAAGACATAAGGTATACCAACGGAAAAGAAAACGTAACCATTATTAAATTAAAATATAGCTATTACGTAAATACGTACTATTCCTTAAAATACTGTAGCTCAAGATAACTGTTATTAAACTAAGAATGTATAGCTGTTACATAGTCATTTCAGATCATGACAAATCCGGAATCTAAAGAGTATATTCATAAGACATAAGGTATACCAACGGAAAAGAAACGTCCATAAAAGTAAAAAGAACAAAAATGGAAATAAAAAAAAATTGTTAATTTTTCCCTTTTCACCTCAAATAACTTATCAATAGCAGTTCCTTTTGATTGATAGATATTATATAATAACACATTTGCAGATACGGGTACGCAAATAGCCGTCTACCACTGGTTCAGTGAGACGCCGAAACAAGCGACTATATGGTACGTTGCTAATGTAAACTCAAAATCTAAAAGTAATCAATCCAAAAAGAAGCAAACATGATAAGATTTCCGATCCAACCACAATTAAGTAGTTGTAGCCTGGCAAATGTAACGTCATGGAAACTCAAGAAAAGCCACATCATGGATAATATTAATGATTCCTTAAAAGAATGGGTCCTTATCAAAACCGTGGAAAATCTTGACTTCCTCACGCTGCATTTCCTTTTAGAATCTCCAAGGAAGGTCTTGGAAGACAGAATAATCCTAAGACTAATGGTAACCTTAGTTCTTTATAATTTTAGTGCACGTACAATGACAAGAACAATCAAATACACCAGACTAAGCGCCAACCTAGCATTCCAAATTTTTATACAAAGAATCCCAATGACAAAGTATGCCTTATTATCCGAATACATCGTAAACAACATTTGGTATGATCAGGACGATAATAACGTCACTACAATTTGGCCCATTAAATTTCTCTCCATTCTAATAGACCGAGGACATATGCTAAAGGGAGAAAGTTCCCTTAGGGTCTTATATGTCAACTGTGTAAATAACACATACCTAAACCCAATAAACACTTCAACGGGATCCGCTTTTTTTCAAGTCTCCCCGAGGGATTATAAAGACGTAAAGAAAATAACCCTGAATTTCTATCAGCAAGATCAAAGTTTCGGAATCAAATTATTCCCCAGATTTGATGTAATTGTAAGCGAGCAACTATGTTGTTGTAAGTTACATATAAACTTTAGTTTTTTCGTTGAAAAAATAATAAATAACCGTCTTTCATTATCTGAATGGTGCCGAAAACTCATTCGACAAAATATGCGAAGGAGTGACATAATTGCCACATTGGAAGGTCTGCAGCTCCCAAACCAATTATTAGTATATTTAATGTACTTGAATACGCAAGAAAGTGGTAAAAATAACGTGGTAGATGAACTCAAATTTCTCAGTTCCAACGTGTCATCATGGGAAAATTATCGACTTACCAGTATGTTAACATCCTCAGGCTCAAAGACGGTACTGCCAGACGATGCACCCATATTAAAACTGAAAGCCGATATCCGTGGAAGAAATTGTGTATATAAATAATCCCATCAAAATAAATAATAGAAGGGCTTACCAATATTCTGAAGTGTTATATCTAGATCGATCAGTTATTATTTGAAAAGTGCATTACATGAATAGGTTAGTAGTGTATTAATATGCTGTAAAACTATAAGTCAGGAAGTAAAGATCCAAAGACATATATATATATATATATATATATATATATATATATTTATATATATATATATATATATATATATATATATATATATATATATATATATATATATATTATATATATATATATATATATATATATATATATATATATATATATATATATATATATATATTATATATATATATATATATATATATATATATATATATATATATATATATATATATATATATATATATATTGTTCTTTAAATTGACAAAAAAAAGGTAGAAAAAGGTAGTTTCTTGGAAAAGTCAATACTTTTAAGCCTGTATGGAACTTCGGGGAATCGAATTATGTTCGAACAAAAATAGCCAAGTGCAAGGTGGCACTGGTGAACAAGTAGTTCAACCTTGACCTGAAGTTACCTTACTATCCATTCAAAAAAACAATTATTCATTCTTAGTTAATATGGAGCTCTGGAGCATCAAATTACGTCGAACGAATAAGAACCCCAGTTTGAGGAAATACTTGCGGAAAGGTAGTTTGATCTCGACCTAGAGTAACCATGATTGTAACTAATTTTGAATGAAAACAACTAGCCAATAGCCAATAGAAACTATCTTTCATTTCAGAACAATGGCCAAGGCAATTATCGATACAGATTTTATAACTTTCCAGTATGCAAAAGAAAACATGATATACTCTGCAGCAATCCTCATTGTAAATAAGTCAGGGAAGAAGTTTTTGCAAAAAAGTGGGAAGTCAAATATGGTTTAAGGGAATATAACATAGGATCATATCGTTTTGGACTACGATTGGCAAATACATCCAAATATCGACCCGCAAGAGGAAAATCGGGAATAAAATACAACGGGAGAAATGGCAAATGCCTCCAATATAAATAGCATGAGACAAGAAAATTGCAAAAAATATTAAAATAGGTCGCATTGCAATATAAATTAACACATATTAATTCTAGAATCAAACAGAATGGTGCGACTAACGAATATTATGATAATCTTCATTGTTTGTGCAGCAGCCAAAGACGTCGTAAAGCAGGGAATCATACCTAAGCATGGGAACTACCCCCAAAATAGCCGTAATGTATGAAAAATATAAATTCTCCTATTCAAAAGAGAGATCAAAGATAATCATATGCGGGAAGCCAATGTGGAGTGTCTTCAGCTCATTATCAAGTGGAATATTTAGTTGCTTACGAGACTGAAGCTCATTAATTCTCCTAACCATGAGGATTTTGTTAACCCTGAATTATGGAAAAATTATTAGACCACATGGGAAAAGCGAAAAGAAAGATCACAATGAGTTGAGCGAGATACAGAACCTACACCCAGAACTCCCAGATAACCCTTAAGCCAAAAATAAGGGAGGACATGATCGAGCAAATGCTAATAGAGGTCCTCATTCGTCATGCCATGTCCAGTCCCACCTCTCTAATTATTGTTTGCGTAAAACCATGCAGCTATCACGACGAAATATGCGTCTCATAGGCGGCATGGACGTGCGTAAACAGTAAAGGCTTGAAAGTTTATAGTAAATCTGGACCTCTTATTAAACCATGTAATCTATCTCATATTCATAGTCTGACTAGATAGTTGAAAATTAAATGGAAAATTAGTCGAGTGTTGAGGAAGGTTTAGAATAAGTTAAACGCTGAAACAAGTGCTGAAAATGTATATAAGTATTATTCTGGAAATTTTCATATTATGTTATTTTTCCTTGTACTAATCATTTTTTTCAATGATTACTCAGCTTGTCTCACAGTAATCAAGTATTGCTGCAATATGCTAAAACAATGAGAATTCCTTTTGTGTTTTATCTTTAAGTTTAACATCGCTCTAATTAATTTAACATCGTTGGTGTGATTAATTACGACTTATGCTTCAAATAATAGTCCCTGTATAATTTCCTATGAATTATGTACTATTGCCTTATGTGTCTTAACCTATGTGATTGCAAAAAACATATGATTTTGCCTAGGTATTTATATTCTAGGAAGCGGAGTAAATCAATGGAAACTCAATCATGGTATACGAGCACGCAACTCAGATACAACTTAGTAGCATCTACTTTCATCATTCGTCAACCAACGACAAGTACTCACCAAATGAATCCCTAAAGACAATATTATGATGACAATCCAGTTACCATAACCTAGTACCAGGTAACACTACTTCAACAATATCGTCGAACAAGAATACCCCATATATATATATATATATATATATATATATATATATATATATATGATATATATATATATATATATATATATATATATATATATATATATATATATATATATATATATATATATATATATATATTTATTGACGATTATCTAGAAAACCACCCCGACCCAAGCATTTCGTAAAACAGCATAAAAATCCGTCGAATAACAATCCTTAGTCGGCAAGGTCCCAAATAATATATACCAAGGACCAAAAATAATCCTGGAGGTTAATCCCTCAATGATTACGTATCTTAAACCACGAGTCAATAACAATGTGTTGAAACAAGATCCTAAAATTAAGTTTTGACCCTACCACAGTCATTATTAGATGTCGCAAAGCAGCCCATCCTCCATAAAAAGCAGACCTAAATATGAACAATTTTGTGGGAAATATAAACTGCATAAAACTGTAATATAACTGTATATTAACTGTGTGGGAAATGTGTTAAATCTTTCCCAAAATGAAGTGTACAGAAAAGAGACTCAACCTAACTATTAACACTGTAATCCCAGTGACTAATCCCTCAACGATTGCGTATCATTGAACCACGAATCAAAGACAATACGTCGAACCAAAGCCCTAAAATCAAGTTTTGGATCCAATTATAATTACCTTTATATGTCGTGACGCAGCCCATCGTTCAAAAAAGAAGAGCCAAACGTGAAACAATTTACGGGAAACATAAACTGTACGCGTATTAGATTTTCCCGAGGATAAAGTGCTCAAAAGAGATGCCCAGCCCAGCTATTAACAAAGCCATCCCCTGTAATTTATCCCTCAACCGATATGTACCTTGTAAAAATATCAACGACAGGATATGGAAATTGACCATTAAATTAAGTTCCAATCCACCCGCAGACATGGGAGTTATATTCTAAAACACCAACCCCTCGTACATGATTTGAAAACCCATGCATGAACACATTTATGCAGGAAGTCGTACTTATAAACATTTTGAAATTTTACAACCAATTATGAAGTGTAGCGATAAAAATTTATGGGACAATTGCGGTAATGAAGATTGACCACGTCAGATGTATTCTTAGGCTTTAAAGCTATGAACTTACACCTTATAAGTTCTCCGATAGAGCCACTTATAGCGCTAAGGACTGCGCCATATGTAATATTATGATTTAAGGCAGAGTGCCAATCGCGCCCCTCGCAGAAAGCGAGAAAATAAAATATGTAATTATATAAATGTAACCTCCTTTCCATGGGTTATCTCAAAATCAATTACCTGTTATAGTATGTAGAAATCAGATCCCTGGGAGCGCTACCTTGGAGGCATACGAACTAGTTACCTGTCGTGTGACTAGATACAGACATGTAAAGTAAAATAAACACAAATAGAAAAGCAATAGATTTATTGTAACTTACATTTTAGGTGTACAGCAATGCTCATTTCAATTGACGACAATTAGATAATAATATTGACTGAATTGCAATGCCTGAGTGCCGAAATAATTCTGATCATAATAATCTTCTAAAAAGCACTTTTGCCCCACTATCAAACGTGGTTTTTTGTCCTGCGCTCTAAAAACTGGCTCACAATGGGCCCAAGTGGCCCAGGGAAGCAAACTCTTCGTCCAATAAATTGTTTTAAATATTTCTGATAATTCAAACGTTCACGCCGCTCTTATAATTTAAACTTCCTGAGAAACATTGTGTGTAGCATCTTTTTTATTGCCCACTATCTTAGCTAAGTCCAAAACTGGATAGCGCCGTTCATTGTCTGAGGCTAAAATGCAATTTTTCTCTTTGCTGATTAAGGACTTTTCTTTTTTTGAACTAGAGTTAAACTTAATTAGAGGAAGTCGGAATTATCTTTAGAAAGAAGGAACTTTATTTTTTTGTATTTTAAATATATCATATTTTACTCACGGTACATATTACCCTTCCCATTATTTAATGACGTCCCGTCATTAGGACTTGCTTGCCTTTGGGCTTTTGAAATGTTCGCAGTTTATTAACTATTTATTCTACATAATTTTGATTAACATTGTATAATTTCGTATTTTTATTTTGGCTTAATTGTACCGGGAGTAAAACACGACGTATTTGAAATACCAAAATAAAGTTCCTTTCTAAAGATAATTCCGATTTCTTATAATTAAGCTAAATCTAGTCGCAAAAATGAAAAGTCCTTAATCAGCAAAAAGAGAAATTGCATTTCTAGCTTCAGTCAGACAACGGCGCTAGTCGTTCGAATTTCGCTAAGATAATTGTAGCAAAAAAAATGCAATGCATAAAATTTCCAAGGAAGTTTAAAAGGCAAAAAACTGTGTGAACTCCTGAATCATCTGAAAAATCTTTAAGAGATTATTGGACGAGGATTCGCGTCCTTGGGGCACGTGAGCCAATGGCAGGCAGTCCCTATAGCGCAGGACGAAAGAACTGCGTTTGGGAGTGGGGTAAATGTGTTTTTTAATTTTAATCTCTATCCAGCTCTGAAACGATTAGTACGAAATTATTTTGGTCACCGTTATTATCATAGAAGTGACCCGTTGCTGTACAACTAAGTATGTAAGTTCAATAAATCTATTGTCCCTTTTTATATGTGTTTGTTTCATTTGTATGTCTGCGTCTAGTCCGATAGTGGGTAATTAGTTCGCAGGTCTCCAAGGTAAACGCTCCCAAAGGAATCTGATCTCCAGATAGCCCGAGAAGAAGAGGCCACGTTTTTCATTCCTACAAGCATCAAAAGTTGTCATCGCCACAGCTTAGAAAGAGTTTCTAACCCCTGCTAGCCTATAAGAATTCGTATTTCTTAAGCAAGATCTAATTGCGCCGTGGAAACAAAGCTTTGAGACGTCAAAATTTATAGTTCAATAATTCTTAATTCCTCGTAACTTTTAATGGATTAAATTAAATGAAATAATTCAAAGATATTCAATATCAGCATTAAAATACAATTCGATTAATATGTATATTAGAGGAATTACGGCATCCGGTTCAAATGTAAGAAATAAGAAATAGGGAATTAAACCTATGCCATTCATATCTGATTTATTGAGAAAGTCGGGTTTTGTTTTTGATTGATAAGAATACGTTTGATTCAAAGATTAATTTTTCTATCACAAACCATAACAAATATTATCTTCAATAATTTTCCATCGCTACAAATGGCGCGTGTCGGAAATTGGAGGAAGACTGCGAACTAGTTGGGCTGTTTAAACTTTGTAATTTGGATTTGATTGTTGGGGGGATACAGACATATAAGTAAAGTGATTAGGCCTATAACCGCTAGGCTACGATAGGAAACCCCTTATATCTCATAGGAGATAATAGCCTCCCCAAAATAGGTTAAGTAAAATAATAAATTTGTTTTAAGTTGATATAAACGCAAAAGAAAAAATATTGAAATATTGTATATTGTAACAGAAATGGCTTTGTCAAAGGAGGAAGGTAAATGGACTTCGCTTTTAGCTGCTCTCGAATTAGCAAAACTTCGAGCAGCTTTGCTTGAACTTTGGCTATTAGAAATAAATTTGTATCCCCTCAAAGAGTTGGGTACAATAGAAAAAATGGAGAAAAGGCTCAATGAAGAATTGTAAAATGAGAAAAAATAAAAAAAAAATAGTATTCAGTTTTTAACAAGTAGAAGTAAGTGTATAATTAGTAATTTTTTAGTGTTAGTAATAAATGCAATGTAGTAGTGCCGTATATTACTAAATAATAAAGTATTCCGTACCGTGAATTGAAAGAATTAAATAAAAGATAATACGGAAAGAAAAACAAAATCTAGCTGGACCGATGAAACGTTGGTAGAAACAGAAGAATTTTAGGCATAATAGTAGCAAATGGGGTCTGTTATATTCCACCCCTGTTTCTTTTCCTTTCAGATAAATGACCTATTTTCGTTTCTTTAATTACATTAGTGACCCTTTTGGAAGAATACAAGTAAGGTATTTTCTACAAACTGTGTAGTATTTTCCGTAACCCAGGCAGGGTAGGAATAGAGCTACAAGGCGCCGTCATTATTATATTGACAGGGAGGGTTATTACCTCCAAGGAGAGAGTAGAAATTTTCTAGCCGTATCCCAAGGCGGGTACATTTGGCTTTAGAAAGTGGCCATTTGACCACTCGATCGCGTTACCATACCCTGAGACAGGGTATACTGTAAATAGGGTAGTACAAAACCCGATATTTGCAGAACCGTTGGGGTAAGAGCGGGAATCTCACTAACATTAGGGCCGACAAGGGGTTCTCCCATTCGAGTAAGTGGCATAGCAATCTTTTTGCGTCATTCGAGTAAGTGGCATAGCAATCTTTTGCGTCATTTTTTGCCTTTAAAAGTAGTGACCCTGCACATACACCCCAATAAGTGGTGCCAGCGGTAGCTAGCACTACGAACATTGGCGGCAGCGGCATAAGCACACATGCTAGAAAGCTTAGCAAAAGTCGCCGAAGGAAGCAAAAAAAGAAGAGTTGTTACCCAGCTGTGACTGGAACTCTGCATAAGGCGAGAAATTCGGCGAAAGAAACCGTTAATCACAGAAAATTGAGGCATAGGGATAGGTCTTAAAAGGGTCTCCTTTACCTACACAGATGACCTTCATCTGAAGAATGGTGTTAGAAAAAATTCAAATTCTGAAGTAGCTCCGCAAAATGAGTGAACAGGAAAATTTGAATTTCAAACCATGGCTGCTTTAGAGCCATGTAGATGTAAAACAAGCCAGTGTTCATGCTTGTTTACAAAGAATAATTAAAAATATATGAATATATTTTTTTGGTCGAGTGTCATTTGTATTGCTGGGGTCGACTCCCCTCGCACACGTTAGGTCCCCTAGTGGATAAATATCCGCGTTATTTGTGCTTATTAATTTTATGGGTTATTTGTAATGATGGCAAATATCAGACTTAACTTATTGCTTTTTTATAAACAGATACCATTCAAGACAATTAAGAAAGGTCGTCAAAAGTCTGTCTATTGTTCTTAAAAACTGCTTATTTGAAAACGTCAATTTTCTTTTTATGTTGTTCTATTTATTTAAGAGCGAGAGAGGATGAGCATATGTAGGTTTTATTTTTGTAGCTAGACATAAGACATACCTTAGTACTTCAGTTTAATTAAATCTACGTTCAATGTTTTGTTACAACAAGCATCTTTGATTGCTATACTTTGCGCACCTTAGACTAAATTAGTCTATGTTACTAAGGATTTGATTAAGTTTTAGATGTCTTATTTTTGTTAGTGTTATTTCTATGCCCTTTCTAAGGATAATAGAAAGGTTGAAACAGAAAATAACCAAAGGTAGGAAGCTCGTGGTCGACTGAGAACGACAAGTGGTGTTGGACCACGTCTTGTGGGAAGCCTGGGGAGGAACTCAAGGCCCATGATTGTTTTTTGTAATTTCTTTTTTTAACGACCGTAGGAAGGGATATTTCTCAGTCCTTCAAGTGTAAGAAATTAGTATTCTTAAGCCAATCAGGGCCAGTCAAAGCAATACTTAAACGTTGAATAGAAACTTCTGTGAGCTAGCTAAGTTTTCGTTTTTGGATCAGAATGCTTTGAAAGAGAAACAGAGAGTTTACTTTCTTATAGCTCCGAGGCAAAAAAAAAGAAAAAAAAAGAAAAGCTTTTTAATTTTATTATATTATATCAATGACGTATGCTGTCCTACGGTTCTGTGTTAAACATTACTTCCAAAGAGAAACAGAGACATTAATGTCTTTAGCTACTTGGCGAAAAATTTAATTTCACTAGTTTATATCTATGACGTATACAATAACAGAGAGATCACCGTTCTATAGTTCTGTGACAAAAATGTCCTTTAATTTCATTAGTTTATCTATGACATATATTGTGCTCTAATTTTTGTGAAATATTTTCGCAAGTCAGTCACGTTATATCTTACCTATACTGACTCAGGTCCCCTCAGATTTTCTATGAAAAATCGACCCATGTCCTAACCAAGATGGATATTATCAAAAAAAAAACAAGAAATTATCAGTACAGAAGCGTCTAATTATATGAAATATTTTATCTTAGTGCAGATTATAATTATTTTAGGCCTACCAGTGTAATTATGCGCCGCAAGTTTGCTTATTCATGTGTTTCTTACTCGAGAAATATAATGTTTCTTACTCGAGTAATATATGTACCAATAGCCAACTATTGGTAACTATAACCAAACAACCTATGGTACGTTTATATGTAGAATTTCACGGCGGATGTGAAATTATATCTCAATAATAATATGTAAAATTTTAAAACCATTTAATCAGTTAAGATATATGGATTGAAACCCTGTGTATGTCCAATGGCGACTAAGTAAAAACCCACAAGGAATTCCCTATTAGTGTGAAGGTGTTTCTCGCTTAACGGATTCTAATAAGACTTTAATATAATATTTATTTATTTAGTGCTGAAGGATTTGCTCAAACAATAGCCTTCTAAAAAGATATTGATGTCAGTTCTTCATTATGCTTATATTCTCTGCCAAGCATTAACTGGAATCTACGCGGGCAAGCTTGGAAATCCTGCATCTAATGACCTTATTCGAAAGGCGAATACGAGGCACCAATGTTGACTTGCAATTACGGAAAAATCCTGAGACTAAGAACCTCGGCATTTCAGCCGTTAAACCCGGAGCCCCATGAGAACGTCTAAGCCAAGAAATAGGGAAGACATCAGAAAACTAGTGGGTATAGAGGTCTCCACTAGTCCTTGTTATGTCTTGTTCCCTCATTGTAGTATCGTTTGCGTAAAACCGTGCGGTTATGACGCTGCACATGCGTTTCTTAAACAGCAAGGACTTGCGTGAACAATGAAGGCATGAAATAAGTCGTAAAATTAGACCTCAAACTTAATAATGTAGGGTAAATAACGTTTATTTAATAAGTATTGAAGAAGTATATAAGCCCTTTATCGATGTCTCCCTTCTCAAAACAAATTTGAAAACATCTCTGTTTTAAAATTTTCATTGTGAGTACTAATATTAGTGTATTTGTTTAATTCTGTCTCATAGCTAAGAAATTATAACCAAATTAATGCGTGAATTATTGTATGTGTATTTAC
The DNA here is from genome assembly GCA_027921565.1 of Artemia sinica. Lineage (NCBI taxonomy): Eukaryota > Metazoa > Arthropoda > Branchiopoda > Anostraca > Artemiidae > Artemia > Artemia sinica. The sequence continues at coordinate 1,694,607 of CM051271.1, read as the reverse complement.
TTCAAAGAACATGTGATTCTGCCGCGTTGTTTTTATTACAGGAAGTAAATGGCAAATTGGTTATTGAGCATTACAATAAGCTGCCCAGTACAGATACGACCCAGTAGCATCTATTTTCATCATATCTCAACCAACGAAGAGTACTCACCATAACTCCAGGCAAGTTTCATCCCAGCTTCGTCTACGAAAACAACAGTTGCCTCCGATCGTCGTTTCTTCGACTATGAACCATATTACGTATCAGGTAACACTATATTTGAACCTCAGTATCAAGTGCTTTAACGAACTATATAATCACATAAATGCTGAGAACCCCATCAATCAGAACAAGATAAACGCTATTTAACGATATTTGAAGTTAAGAGATACTTAAAGACATTTGAAGATATTTGAAACTGAAGTTAGAGACAATTTGAAGTTTAATTCTGAGAACCCCATCGATCAGAACAAGATAGACGATATTTAACGATATTTGAAGTTAAAAGATACTTAAAGACATTTGAAGATATTTGAAGACGAAATTAAAGACAATTTGAACTTTAACTCTGAGAACACCATCGGGCAGTACAAGATAAACGATATTTAACGATATTGGAAGTTAGATGATAGTTGAAGAGGTTCGAAGTTGAATTTAAAGACAATATATTAAGAGAGTCACTATAATATGACGACAACCCGTTTCAAAAGGCACAAATGAACAATTTTACGCGAGAATACATTCTCTATGTGCCTCAAAAATCCTAAAAATGATATGCTGAGAAGAAAAACACCAACACCTGTAGTGGGAAGAATCATTCCCCAGTTGACTATTAGAACGATATTTAACGGTCATTTCCCAGTTGACTATTAGGGAAAACTTACCGTATAAAGACAACTAGACTCGAACTGTTCCATGAAGAAACCATAACGTAAGTGCTTCGAAATTTTTGCCAGGACAAAGAAGTGAAGGACAGTAATTTACAACAAAAGGGTGTAGTACACTAAGGACACGAAAGGTGATGAATAGATGTGAAGCTACATGTTGTACTTCCTAATAACTTTGACAATTCAAAAATCCCAATAGTGAAAGTGTTTTAATGTCATCAGTGAATATGATGAACCAAATATTGTATGTTATAAATCATTCATGTATGTACCACAAGTAGAATTAGGTGTAGTATTATCATGTCATTCATTTAATGTAGCGTAGATAGAATGTAGCATGCCATATAGACAGCAAAATCAAAAAAAGCCTTGTAAAAATTGAATTAAAAAAAAAAAATCTTTAGTATAGTAGCTAGCCTAGAACCATGAATAATCTTAGTCCGGTAGATGAATTTTAGATAGGGATGTAGAGTAAAATAAGAAAAGTGATAGAGAAAATTTTTAGCACTCCTGATTAAGTCATAACATATATATAAAATAATTATGTAAAAAAAAAAAAAAAAATAGTTAATAAATGGCGAACATTTAAAAAAAAAAGCCCAAAGGCGAGCAGTTACTAATGACGGGACGTCATTAATTGATGGGAAGGGTGATATGTACCGGGAGTAAAACACGACGTATTTGAAATACCAAAATAAAGTTCCTTTCTAAAGATAATTCCGATTTCTTATAATTAAGCTAAATCTAGTCGCAAAAATGAAAAGTCCTTAATCAGCAAAAAGAGAAATTGCATTTCTAGCTTCAGTCAGACAACGGCGCTAGTCGTTCGAATTTCGCTAAGATAATTGTAGCAAAAAAAATGCAATGCATAAAATTTCCAAGGAAGTTTAAAAGGCAAAAACTGTGTGAACTCCTGAATCATCTGAAAAATCTTTAAGAGATTGTTGGACGAGGATTCGCGTCCTTGGGGCACGTGAGCCAATGGCAGGCAGTCCCTATAGCGCAGGACGAAAGAACTGCGTTTGGGAGTGGGGTAAATGTGTTTTTTAATTTTAATCTCTATCCAGCTCTGAAACGATTAGTACGAAATTATTTTGGTCACCGTTATTATCATAGAAGTGACCCGTTGCTGTACAACTAAGTATGTAAGTTCAATAAATCTATTGTCCCTTTTTATATGTGTTTGTTTCATTTGTATGTCTGCGTCTAGTCCGATAGTGGGTAATTAGTTCGCAGGTCTCCAAGGTAAACGCTTCCAAAGGAATCTGATCTCCAGATAGCCCGAGAAGAAGAGGCCACGCTTTTTCATTCCTACAAGCATCAAAAGTTGTCATCGCCACAGCTTAGAAAGAGTTTCTAACCCCTGCTAGCCTATAAGAATTCGTATCTCTTAAGCAAGATCTAATTGCGCCGTGGAAACAAAGCTTTGAGACGTCAAAATTTATAGTTCAATAATTCTTAATTCCTCGTAACTTTTAATGGATTAAATTAAATGAAATAATTCAAAGATATTCAATATCAGCATTAAAATAAAATTCGATTAATATGTATATTAGAGGAATTACGGCATCCGGTTCAAATGTAAGAAATAAGAAATAGGGAATTAAACCTATGCCATTCATATCTGATTTATTGAGAAAGTCGGGTTTTGTTTTTGATTGATAAGAATACGTTTGATTCAAAGATTAATTTTTCTATCACAAACCATAACAAATATTATCTTCAATATTTTTTCCATCGCTACATAATCAGGAGTGCTAAAAATTTTCTCTATTACTTTTCTTATTTTATTCTACATCCCTATCTAAAATTCATCTACCAGACTAAGATTATTCATGGTTCTAGGCTAGCTTTTATACTAAAGATTTTTTTTTCTACATCTAAAACTGATTACTTTTACATTTCCAAGAAGGTTGGGACTATTCTACCTTTACATAAGATTTTTTTGATTTTGCTGATTTTTTTTTACAAGTTTTTTTTTTATTTTACTGTCTATAGGGCACACTTCTTTCTATCTGCGCTACATTAAATGAATAGCACGACAACGCTACACATAGATCTATCTGAACATCTAACACTAGATATAGGAACGGTTTTAAACACACAATATTGGGTTTACCATGTTCACTGGTAACATTAGAACACTTTCACTTGGGATGTTTGCTACGCAACGTTAATGATAGGATATTAGGATTTTTGAGTTATCAAAGTTATTAAGAAGTAACATCTGTAAATTCACACCTATTTCATCACCTTCGAGTCTCTTTAGCGTACTCAATCCTCCTGTTGTAAATTATGGTCCTTCACTCCTTTCGTCTTGGCAAAATTTTTAAAAGCACTTACAATATAGTTTCTTCATGGAACAGTTCGAGCATAATTGTGCTCACACGACGAGCTTTGTCTAATTGTCAACTGGGAAATCATGCTTCCAACTACAGGTGTGGGAATGTACTATCAGAGTTCATTCTCACTTGCTTTTTGATAGTTCATAGGGTGCCTTATCATTAAGGGGTCGAACACTGGGAGTGCGTTTATTTTCTTCTCAGCCTATCATTTTTGGGATATTTTAAGGCACATAGAGAATGTATTTCTCGTATAAAATTGTTCATTCGTGCACTTAGGGATCGCAGTTCTCTTATAAAATTATTAGTTCATGGCTTGCGTCTATTAACCTTTGCGGTGATTCCTAGATTAATCACAGGGGAATTGAAGTTTGGATTTGGAACAGGTCGACATCAAACTATAGTGACTCCTTCAACATATTGTCTTTAACTTGTGGGAGGGGTATATTGTCACTGACGGGTTAGTCACTGGGGTTAATTTTGGTTTTTGTAATTCAATGGTTGGTTTCCAGGTCCATTTTTTAGAAATTATCTCGCAATATTATGGGGTAACAGAGATATGAACTTTCCACACAGAGGGGATAGGATAGATTCTGAGAGATGGTCGAAAGGGATTCGACGCGTGAATCTGCGTCATATAAATAATTTTTGGGATCATCAAATATCATAACTATACAGTCAAATGGTTCATGTGTCCATAAGGAATATCATGGGTGATATTTAGGTACTTATATCTTGTACTGGTCGATGGGGTTCTCAGGATTTATGTGATTATATAGTTCGATAATGCACTGGATACTGAGATTCAAATATAATGTTACCTGATACGTAATATGGTTCATGGTCGAGGAAACAACGATCAAAAGGTAGCTGCAATTTTCGTAGACGTAGCTGGGATGAAAATTGGCTGGAGTCTATGGTGAGTACTCTTCGTTGGTTGAGGTATGATGAAAATAAATGATACTAGGTTGTATCTGCACTGGACAACTCATTGTAATGATCGATATCCAATATGTCAATCCACTTCCTGCAATAAAAATAACAAGGCAGAATCACACGTTCTTTAAAACCAAGTAGTCTTAATACATAATAAACAATACGATTGGATGCATTTTAGGGTGAAGATTACCCTACAAGATAAAATAAAAAGCTACACTGATATTACTACGTAACATTGGTTTTAATAAAACGACATTATTATCATGTTGGTTTCATATACATATAATTCCCATTGGGAAATCTAAAACAGGGATGTCTTCAAATTTATTTTGAGAAAGGAAACAACGATAAAAGTTTTATTTAATTCTTCAATACTTATTTAATTTTCCCTTAGATTTAAAACAATCCTTTAAACATAAGTTACTCTACATTATTAAGTTTGAGGTCTAATTTTACAACATATTTCATGCCTGCGTTGTTCACGCACGTCCGTGCTGTTTAAGAAACGCATGTTGCAGCGTCATAACCACACGGTTTTATGCAAACACCATTTACAATGAGGGAACAAGACATAGCAAGGACGAGTGGAGACCTCTATACCCACTCGTTTTCTAATGTCTTCCCTTTTTCTTGGCTTAGACGTTCTCATGGAGTTCCGGGTTTAACTTCTGCATTACGGCCGTTACGCCGTGTTCTTCTCTTGATTTTCGTCTTCTTAGTCTCAGGATTTTTCCGTAATTAAAAGTCAATAAGGTTCTGATGGTCAGGGAAGTCGCGAATACAAACATACGGTCAGTAGTATGTTCCACCAGCAATTGGTTGAGAATAATCCGTATCTATAGTCCACGTACGTTAATCTTTGGTCTTCATTTGTAAATAGGGGAATCTGGGAGTCTAATGCTTCTCTCATTTTTCTAAGCTTTACTGTCCCTTTATTTTTTTCTATTTTGGACCATATTGAGGTTTTCATTTCCTCATTTTCTATATTGGGAATAGTGAACGACAGGTTAATTGCCTTGAAATTGATTATTTTCGGACTTATTATCTTTGTGCTCGTGGTAATTAACGGCGTTCGAAAAGTAGACTCTTTAGTTACAAGTCGACATCCTTGTTTTATGGTTATCGTACCTACATCTTGTAACAGTAATTATGTTTTGTAGCTTGGGTCTATTCTTTCTGTATTATTGTAACAAGACAAAGTTCCAACAGTTTCTCTTGGAACAGAAAATAACCAAAGATCATTTCTAAGGTGTATGAATATTTCTCGCTTAGTATTTCCTATCACGACTTCTTTCAGTTGGACTGGATACATCGTACTGGAATGGTACGGGTAGACTTTTAAAAATTAAAGGAAATTATTCGAATTCATTATATGAAACTTTTTAATTAGAATTTGTTTTCGGGAACTGATATATGTTGAACAGACGGTATCAGACGGTTTTGATTCATGCGAAGCCATGATATATGTTGAACAAAATTTTTCTACGGCATTTTTTATAATTGTATGATTTTTACTTGTGAGCTAAAAGTTTTTAAATTATTATTCCTTTATGACGCCTATCCATAAATTTTTTTTGTATTTTAAGGGTATTTCAATCTGTCCGGTTTCTTAACGGTTCTACCTGACTGTGTCGTTACTTTTTCTTCTGTTTCTTGCGGTTTTTTCTTTTTCGGTTTTTCTAGCGAAATAAGATCAAACTTTTTGTACTGTTTTTTTCAAAAATTCTTGCCCTTTTAATTTTGTTTCCTTCGCGTGTGCGGCTGCTGAAGTCGGTTTTGATTTCCCTATTTCTTTAACTACTATATGGTCTGATTCGCCATCAGACTCTTCGGAACTGATTTCCGATGATTCTGTATTATAAGTTTTAGAATTTGCACCTCGCATTTTTGAGGTATCACCTTCCCTTCCTTCGTAAATTTCAACTCATCTGGAAGTAGAAGGTTTATTCTCTAAGTCCTCGCTTTGAGTTTTCAACTCGGGAGATTTGAAAGATTCTTGAGAGCTTTGAGAGGAATCAAGAGTTTTTGCGGGATTCCTCCACTGTTTAAATGCCATGTCTTCAGGGGGGAGGGGCATTCTTTGCACTAGTTTTTCCCTCCATGAAGTCCATTGTTTAGGTTTGACCTTGGACTCAGTTATATCATGATATTGTCCTTGCTGGTCATCCTTGGGAGTTTTGTTCTTAGACAATGTACTTTGACTCGTTTTTATTGGGAAATTTATGATATCCATAGCTTCTAGCAGATTTGTTTTAGTTGAATCTTTGGGAGGAGTTTTCTTTACAGCAATACCCGGAGTTTCTACAGCTCTGTTCAATTCTTCCTGCAATGACAGAGGTCTTTCTATTGGTGTTGCAGGGGAAACCATATCGTCTGGAAATCTTTTGGGGGGACAAGGGGTCGAAATTCTATCAGGGAAAAATTGGGTTTTTGGAGATATTGTATAATCTAATTCTCCCGCGCTCTCTGATGATGAACTTTTTGGATTTTTTGGCGTTTTTATTCTCTCTGGTATTAGGGATTTTCTCTTGGGAATAACTAGATTTTTCATAGCTAAAAATTCTTCAAAGTTTTCCTCATCGCTCTCATTCTCGAAATAGTCTTGCTTGAAATTAAAGGGTTTCAGCTCTGCCAATCTTGATTTAGGGGGCTCATTTTCTGCATCTGACAAATCAGTAGACGAGGGACGCGGTACCCATCTTTCCGGAAATGTTGCTCTTTTTATTCGGCTAACAAGTGCTTTGTATGTTCTTCCACTATCGGGGTTCACCATTTTAAAGGTATAATCGTTATCGTAGTTCTTGACTATTCTGTGCGGTCCAGAATATTTGTTGGAAAGTTTTTTGCCTTCCGTTTTTGCCTCGTTCCTTAGGTAGACGCAGTCTCCTATTTTGAAATCTATACTCCCCTTGACTTTGGGTTGGTTTCTTAGCTCTTGGTTTATTTTACATTTTTCCAACTCTTCCTTAACTATTTTATAAGTTTTCCTCATTCTATTTATGAATTCTTGTTTGTAATCCTCCGAGTTATTATAATACTGCCGAGATTAAATACTCTCATCATACGGGATTCTAAAATCACGACCAAAAAGTAAATAAAATGGATTGTCTTTAGATGTTTCTGAATGAGCAGTATTGATTACGTTGGTTAAATAGGGTAAAATTGATCCCAATCGTTCCTGTTGTCTTTTGTATAAATGCTTAACACATTCGAAAATATTTTATGCCTATTTTCTATTTTACCATTAGCTTGTGGGTGATATGGGATTGTCACCATTTTCTCTATGTTAAGAAAACTCATTAAGTCTTTTGTTACTTTTGAAACAAAATTGCTTCCGTTGTCACTTAAAACCTTATTTGGAATGCCAAATTTTAAAATAATTTCGCTAACGCTTTACTTGTGGCGTAAGCGCCTTGACTTTTTAATGTTTTTGCAAAGGTAAATCCAGAAAAGTGATCTATAACTGAAAGAATACAAGTATGGCCTCTGTTGGAAACAGGCAAGCCTCCGCTGGTTCCATATAAGTCAAATGAGACAATATCGAAGGGGAATCTCGCTACCGGGACCCTTCCCATTGGAGGCTTAGGATAAGCTTGGGGGTTTTTTCTTAAGTTACACGCTTCACATGCACTTACAAATTCTTTAAGTTTTGTTATTCCCGACGGCACGTAAAAATATTGTTTTAATTTATGGAAAGTTTTCGTTACTCCTAAGTGTCCACCTATGTCTGAATGAAACTATTTGAAGGCAGGTATTATTAAGTTTTGTGGTAATACAGGTATTATTGAGGTTTGGTTTCTATTTGTCTCAGCAGTCACGATTCTACATAGTATTTCTTCATTGTGGTCATAGTAAAAATTTTCTATCTCTTTTCTAAGAGTTTTGAATTTATCCGGTAACGCATCGTCATTCACAAAATAATTAATAAGTGCTACACATATTTCGTCCTTTTTTTGCTTTCTTTTTAAATTTTCTAAAGATAAGGGACAATAGTTAACCTTATTTTCTTTTACTGTGTCATTGTCTTTGTTTTTGTTACATTTATGTTGGCTCTTAGTATTGATAGCGTCAACTTCATTTTCCTCAGCCTCCGACGGAATACTTTCTGGGTATCTACTCAAAAAGTCACAAGCTGCATTTTGTTTACCTTTTAAATATTCAAGTTCGTAATCTAGGTCTTGGATTTTCATAATCCATCTAGCTAGAATGCCCGTCGGGTTTTTAAATGTGCGCAGGTACTGCAAGCTTTTATGGTCTAATCGTAGTATAAATTTTCTACCATTAAATAGTTTCAAAATTTGTCCAAGTGGTGGATTATAGATAATAATTCTAAGTTTGGGGCGGAATAACTACTTTCGCCTTTTGATAAAGTTCTACTCGAATAGCATATAACTTTTTCTATTTGTTTTTGTTTAGGCGTTCCCTCTAGAGGATTAGGGTTTTCTACCGGGATAATTTGCGAAAGAATAGCGCCAATGCCCTTTGAACTAGAATCGGTTGTGACCACGAATTGTCCGTTTTCGAAATCAGGAAGTGATAATATTGGTTCAGAAGTGAGTGCCTTTTTGAGACGGTCTAGGGAAGTTTGAGCTTCCTGGGACCAGGTAACATTTTGGGAGTTCCCTTTAGTTAATTCCGTGAGGAGTTTCGTAATTTGGGCGTAATTGCGCACAAATTTTCGAAAGTAGCCAGTAAGACCTAAAATTCTTCTTAATTCTTTCATAGTTCTTGGGGTTTGAGGTTTTCAACGCATTTATTTTATCTGGGTCTGGGGGTATCTCTCCTTGTGTCACTACTACTCCTAAAAATTTAATTTTATATTGAAATAAATTTACTTTTTCAGGCCGGCATTTTAAATTACCCTGTCTGAATTTCTCGAACACCTTAGCTAATGTTGCTAAGTGTTGTTCAGCATTTTCCCCCACGCACATGACATCATCAACAAAATGAATGATATTCTTTAATCCTCTTAATAGATGTAATAAGGGTCTACATAGCGCGCTTGAACTTGTTTTAAGTCCAAAAGGTACCCTTAAGTATTCATATGAACCACATTCAGCCGTTGAAAACGCAGTTTTATAGACATCTTTTTCGGCTATTTTCACTTGGTGGTAGCCTTGGGTAAGGTCCGAAGAAGGAAAGATTTTATTTTTGCTTGAAATAGAGTCAAGAATTTCATCCATTCTTGGTAAAGGAAATTTATCGCTAACTACTTGTTTGTTGAGGGCTCTATAATCTACTACAAGTCTAAGATCACCATTCTTTTTTGGTACCAAGATCACTGGTGCACTATACGGACTTATACTGGGGCGTATAATTTCATTTTTTTCAAATTCATGAATTTTATTTTTTAACCATTCTTTGTGCTTATACGGCACACGATATGGCTGTTTCGCGACAGGACCACCAGTCGTTAAAATTGAATGTTCATAAAATGGTATCAGTCCGATGTCATCTTCAGATGCGGAAAATACATCTTTAAAATTCCATAATAATTCGCATAATTTTTCTTAAGTTCTAAGTCCGTAATATGATCCATATTAAATTTGTTTAAAAATTGCAATTTAGTTAGAGGACATTTGTTAATTGAGGTTTTAATGCCGTTAACAAGGTTTCTTTTGGAATTTTCCCATCTATTTAAATCATTCTCCGATGAAACTTGGATTTGGACTAAACACGTCCCCTTTTTTATTGTAATTGTGTCATTTTCATGGTTATTTGTTACCCAAATAAAATCTTTTTGTCTGTCGTAAGATATAATCTGTTCCTCGCATAGCAGATTTTCAGGGATCTCATTTGACGGGGTCGCAAACCATGTTTCAGATTTGCTATCCACTGGTTCAATCATCTGTAATATTTGAATTTTTTGCATCGTTTTGGGAGGGACTTTTGTTTTCCTTATCGCGAATCCGTAATATTTTTCTTTATTTTCATTGTCTATTAAATTTAGACTGGCGCTATCCGTCAATAGCATTGGCTGTGCCTGAACTGCAATGGGGGTCACTACTTTTTTCCATAATTCCACTATTTTCTTGATTTCGTTTGACCTGTACTGCCGCATATCTCCTATTTTTATTTTTGCAGATTCAATACACTTATTATTTAAATTTACTTCATCTCTGCAATGTCTCCCAGAATAATTGAACAAATTTCTGACTATGCCATGTCCTCCTTGCGAGACATGAGGTTCAAAAGATTGCGACATTATACCGTCAGAAATTTTATTTACTGTTACGTTGTCTTCGTAACCTCTGTTACAATTTCTTAAGGTAGAAATTTCTTCCCCTACCTTAGCCGGGTAGACAAGCTTTTCGTTAGCCACGTCTAATAGTACTCTATTAGACCTTAAAAAATTTGCGCCGATGATGGCTTCGTACGGAAAGTTATCGCATATTATAAAATTTGTCGAAGAGATTCTATTATCCCTTTTTATGTTTAGGCGAATTGAACCTTTTGCATCCAATTTATGCCCTGTCACGCTAGTTAAATTGGGATTATTAGAGTTCCTCTGTTGCCTAATATGCGGAGGCAACATATTAAATACGCTAGAGTTTATGATACTAATCGTTGCACCAGAGTCAATCAAAGCTTTAAAGTAAACATTTGCCGCAAACAAATCATTAAATATAGGTAACTTGTTATTACTATCACTACAAGACTGTACTACTATCGGTTTGGACCTATAAAACATTCTAGGTGTCCTCTGGGTCCAATTTATTCTTCCGAGGGGCCTGACGAGTTTCCCCGTGGATTTGTTTCGTACGTCGGTGTCCTGCAATCGAGATTCAGACATGTGAGATTCCGTAGGCAATACTAGTTGATTTACATTTGTCTGCCTTCGCCATGTATTATTGCTATAGTTTGGATTTCTTGCGCCAGTGCCGGGTGTTGGCGCTGACAGCAAATGCCGTTGGCTTGAAAAATTTTTATTTCCCGTCGGCCGATAATTTTGTCTATTGGGGGGAGGGTTATACAAATTTGGTTGGTACGCGTTGTAAGGTACTGATTGGCGCAATCTTCCCTGGCAATAGCCTAGTGCACCACCGGCGCTAAAATTTGTTCTTCCGAACAAATGGTTGCCATAATTTTGCATACTGCCGACAGCAATTCTTGGTATGCTATGGGAGACATAACGGCACTCCCTTGCGATGTGCCCAGGTTGATTACAAATATAGCATCTTCTTATTTTAGGGTTATTTTCATAACTAGATTGTTTGACAGGCTGAAAACGTACTGTTTTCTGCCTAGCGGGTTCTTGCGTTTAATTTCTTTGTGGCACTGGGGAGTTATCCCTTGAAAAGAAATTGGGAGACGCCTGATCGCCCTTGAAGGTCATGTTTGCATTTGATTCGCCTAGGCTATTGATTTTTGCTTTACTGTGATTAGCTACCATCGTATCAACTTCGATCAATCGCTCTACCTCCTGAACTGCAAGATCCAACGTCTGAATATTTTTGGATATAACCATTCTATATAGTTTTGGGGGTAGCCCTTGCAAAAAGGTATGAAATTTGACTTTTTCATATAGCTCTCCCGAACCTTCTCCGTATTTTGCTTCTACTGAAATCCGTATATTATCAAGATAATCTCTTATATTTTGTGAATAGTCAAAGCATACCATTCCGTGTTTTCATTTATTTGTGGAACTTGTTTCGATAAATCTGTCTTTGAATGCCGTTAACAATTTGTCCACCGTGTTTATTGGCAAGTTGGCGTCATCGCCTATAGTACGTTCCATCTGCTTTAGAAAATTTAAAGCCTGGCCTTTTAATCTTAATAGAAGCATGCCAACTAACGTTTCTAGCTCTGTTTTTGTTAATTCTACAAACTACAATCTTAATAGAAGCATGCCAACTAACGTTTCTAGCTCTCTTTTTGTTAATTCTACAAACTGGGCCAATTGGATATTAAATTCGTCAATATCTGATTGTCCATTGTACTGTGGAATAGACTTTGCTATTTCTACTTTTTTCGCGACCAACTTTTGCGCCTTTAATTGTTCGTCTAATTCTTCTGACATTTTTTTTTTTTGCGTTTGAATAACTCAAAATAAATTGATTTTTTCACTTAACCTATTTTGGGGGAGGCTATTATCTCCTATGAGATATCTTAAAGGATTTTCCTGTAATAGCTTAGCGGTTATAGGCCTAATCACTTTACTTATGTCTGTATCTCTCCAATAATTAAATTTAAATTACAAAGTTTATAGCCTAATTAGTTCGCATGATTTTCTCCAATTTCCGACCATGCCATTTGTAGCGATAAAAATTTATGAGACAATTGCGGTAATGAAGATTGACCGCGTCAAATGTAATCTTAGGCTTTAAAGCTATGAACTTAAACCTTATCAGTTCTCCGATACTACTACTACTACTACTACTACTACTACTAACAACTCATCGCAGCACCAAGCCGCCTGAGGCCAACACAGCTACGCACGCTCCTCCTCCACCCCAATCTATTCAAAGCCTCCCTTTTTACACCCGCCCACGAAGTTCCCATTCCCTTTAAATCTTTCTTTATGACGTCCTCCCACCCCAGACGGGGACGACCTTCTTTCCGTTTAGCCCTAGATGGTTGGCCGAAAAGGACAATCTTCGGCAATCTGTCATCCTTCATCCGCACAACATGCCCTAACCACCTCAACCTTTCTTTCATTATAGACCTAGAAAGCGGTATTGAACCACATTTTTCGTATAGCCTATTGTTTGAAATACGGTCAGTCAGCCGGGTACCCAGAACAATCCTTAAGCAATTTCTCTGGAAAACATCTAGCAAATCTTCATCCGCTTTTCGGAGCGCCCATGCTTCAGAGCCATATTTGACCATTGTCATCACTGTAGCTTCTAATATTCTAATCTTGGTTTGCAGACTTATCTTCCTATTCTTCCAGACTTTTTTTAACTGTGAAAAAACACCCTGAGCCTTGGCTATTCTATTTTTAACATCTTCACTGCTCCCACCATCTTTTACTAATAATACTACCAAGGTAAGTGAAGCTGCCCACCTGATCAATCTTTTCATTACCCAACGTCACCTTTTCATCTTCACTTATTCCTAGCCTTAGTGACTTAGTCTTTCTTAACATTAATTTTCAAACCAATACTAGCACCCTGAACTCGCAAAACCTCTAAAACTTCATTCATTTTGCTCACACTTTCATCTAGGATGCTTAAACCATCAGCATAATCCAAGTCCAGGAGACTTTTTCCTCCCCATTTGATTCCGTGGTCTCCCATTGCCTTTCCTGTGCTCCTTAAAACAAAGTCCATCAAAATAATCCATATAAAGGGGGATAGAACACAACCCTGCTTAACTCCTGATTTAATACAAAACCAGCTGCTAACCTCATTTCCTACCTTAACCGCAGCAGTGTTATTCTCGTACATAGCACTAATCACTTTAATGTATTTGTCTGGTATACCATACAAGGATAAAACCTTTACTAAAGCTCCTCTATCAACAGAATCGAACGCTTGCTCATAATCTATAAAACCGAGGACCAAAGGTGTTTGAAAACTTAGGCACTTCTCACTTATTACCTAAGAGTGAAAATTTGGTCAACACATCCTCTACCTTTTCTAAAACCGCACTGCTCTTCTCTTAAAACTTTGTCTACGGCATCTCTCAGTCTAAAAAGTATCATATTACTAACAATTTGCTACCTACAGAGACCAGACTAATGCCTCGATAATTACCACACTCACTTTTATCACCTTTCTTATAAAGTGGCTTAATTAAGGTTTTCCTAAAATCGTTAGGTACTTCCCCTTTTTCAAAAATCATATTCATAATCTTCAATAACTTATTTCTAACCTCAGAGCCACCATATTTAAGAAACTCATTTACTACCCTATCAGCACCTGGAGCCTTATTATTCTTTAATCCTTTTAGTACTGTTGCTAATTCCTCCTCACAAAACAAATCTTCCTTCACATCCAAGGTATCACAAACTTTTTCATTTTCCTCTATATTTTTTCCTGCAACTCTATCTCGGTTAAGCAAGTTCTCAAAATGTTCGGCCCATCTCGCTTTAGCTTTTGTCCTTATCGCTAATCTGCCACCCCATTCCCTATCTTTAACTGGGACAAGTCCGGATTGACTACTACCTCTCAATTTGTTAACGTGCCAGTACAATATTTTACTATTATGCCGTCTAGCTGCATCTTCTAAATCCTCGGCAATTTTATCCATGGCCTCCACTTCACACCTCCTTAGTTCATATTTCAATGCTTTCTCCCACTTTCTTTACATTTCTTTTGTTTTCATGCGATCTATCACTCAGATAATTCTTGTACAAGTCCTTTCTCCTTTCTATTAAGCATAAAACTTTTTCACTAATATTCTTAGCTGCAGTTCTAGCTTTCTTCCCTAATACACCTTCAGTAACTTCACAAATTATTTTTCTAAAATTATTCCAACCATCTTCCACATTATCAAATTTTAAACTCTCAACTTTAGCATTCAACTGTTCCTGGAAAGTTTCTCTCAAATTCTCATCCTGGAGTCTACTAACATCATAACTTCCCGGGAGGTAATTACCCTTCCGATATTTCAGCTTTAAATTAATCCTTGACACTACTAGATGGCGATCTTTACTTTTAACATCAATAACAGCACTCCTATATACCCTAGTATCTTGTATTGATCCTGCTAGTCTTCGGTTTACTATAACATAATCAATAAGGTTTGCTGTCTTACCATCACGTGAATACCATGTTGACTTATGAGTCCATTTTATGACCAAACACCGTATTGGTTATAATACCTACAAAATTGCAAAAGTCTGTATCCATTACTGTTTTCTTTTCCTACACCAAATTTACCTAAGCTGGGATACCATCTATCCTTATTTCTATCAACCTGGGCGTTAAAATCTCCCAGTAATAACATCATATTTCTACGGACCTTGTCTATTTGCTCCTGTAACTGTAAGTAAAATTCATCTGAGTCACTAGTATCTCCGTCAGTCGGTTCTACAGGGGCGTATACTACTATAACTGACACCCTGAACTTTCTAGTCATAAAAGAGCAATTAGTATTCTATTATTAATACCTTCCCAGCCTTAACAAGACTTAGCAGCTTCCTTATTCATCATGAGCCCTACTCCCTGTCTATGTACCCCATCCTTCCTGCCGGAGTAAACAAATTCTATATCACCTAATTTCATGCTTCCTACCCCTGGAATATGAGTTTCTGAAACTCCTAGTAAATCCAGTTCGAATCGTCTGAATTCGTCAGTCAAAATGTCAATACGATAGTCATTTTTTAATGTCGTAACATTCCAAGTTCCAATTTTCATGTTCTTTAAATCATTGAAATTATTTTCGCCTCAGGAAAAGCAATGATCCCGGATACCAGTGCAGGAAGGGGATCACATATCTTCTCGAGTCTACACCGAAGTGCTTAAGCCGGCTTAGAACCAGACAGCAAGAAGTCCCTGGGACCTCCATCAATGGAGGCTTTGAGCAATCCTGGGCCCATCTTGGTCACAACATGGTTTTCAGCACTTGGCGATGCTCTTCTATCAACAAGAGTCGAAATCCTGCACAGACAATCTCAAGCATATTACCTCCGACTCATTATATATTCATGCCTACAAATATTATGCTACTACGGGGAGGCAACCCGTAATAGATAAATTAGCTAGGAAGAGGTTTTTCAGCCCAAAGACGCCCATCAAAACATACCAATCCCAGAAGAATTGTCCATTAGTCAGAATCCCGTGCGAAGGCTGTGTCGTTTACTAGGCTATAATTTCCTCGAGGGGCGCCACTCCTCAAGTGGGAATAGAGTTGACCGCAAGGTCCCCAGTCTTGCAGGTCGAGGCAGCCCTTTGCAGAGGCTCTTTGTCCATAGATCTGGATCTTACGCCCTGCCACAGTTGTCCTCCTATAGAGGATCCTCCCGCGATGGTGTTCTGCATCACCATGCAATTTAACCCATTACTGGGAGAAGGTTTGCAACTCATGGAACTTGTGGACAAACCAGTGGGCCCTTTTGAGTGCACATTTGAGGGGCCTTCTTCCTCCTCCGCCTGTATTTATGACCCCGGGCGAGGGCGCCCCAGATTCTATTATGGACCCTCAGGGATAAGGTTCCCCCTTGGTCCATGACTCCTATGGAGGTACTCTACATATCTGTAGAGCGTTCCCCTATCGCCACCTTGGGACACGCTGAATGACCTGGGGGAGGCCAGATAAACGGATCACTTTTGTTTTGCAAAGGCCATAACTCAGTGACATATTTAACCTACTACTTATAAATATACATAACTTACTGACTAGGCCTATATAAGTTATATACAGAAATATATAACTCAGTGACATATTTAACCTACTACTTATAAATATGTGTAACTCACTGACTAGGCCTATATAAGTTATATACAGAAATATATAACTGAGTGACATATTTAGCCTACTACTTATAAATAAGTGTAACTCACTGACTAGGCCTGTATAAGTTATATACAGAAATATATAACTGAGTGACATATTTAGCCTACTACTTATAAATATGTGTAACTCACTGACTAGGCCTATATAAGTTATATACAGAAATATATAACTCAGTGACATATTTAGCCTACTACTTAAAATATGTGCAACTCACTGACTAGGCCTATATAAGTTATATACAGAAGTATATAACTCAGTGACATATTTAGCCTACTACTTATAAATATGTGTAACTCACTGACTAGGCCTGTATAAGTTATATATAGAAATATATAACTCAGTGACATATTTAGCCTACTACTTATAAATATGTGTAACTCACTGACTAGGCCTATCTAAGTTATATACAGAAATATATAATGAGTGACATATTTAACCCTACTACTTATTAATATGTGTAACTCACTGACTAGGCCTATATAAGCTATATACAGAAATATATAGCTCAGTGACATATTTAGCCTACTACTTATAAATATTTGTAACTCACTGACAAGGCCTGTATAAGTTATATACAGAAATATATAACTCAGTGACATATTTAGCCTACTACTTATAAATATGTGTAACTCACTGACTAGGCCTATCTAAGTTATATACAGAAATATATAAATGAGTGACATATTTAACCTACTACTTATTAATATGTGTAACTCACTGACTAGGCCTATATAAGCTATATACAGAAATATATAACTCAGTGACATATTTAGCTTACTACTTATAAATATGTGTAACTTACTGACTAGGCCTATATAAGTTATATACTGAAATATATAACTCAGTGACATATTTAGCCTACTACTTATAAATATTTGTAACTCACTGACTAGGCCTATATAAGTTTAGTCTTTACTTGTTTTAAGTTTTATTTATTTATTTTCAATACTACTACCTCAAGACATCACTACATCCAATTAACTGAGAAATATATATACCACAAGGACTATATATGAGGCTATTGGGGGGAGAGAGGGGTAGGGTGCATTGTCAGAAAAGAAATCCCGAAATTTGAGAAGAGCATAAAATAAGGAAACTAATTGTACTACTTTCATTTGTCTAGCATTCTTCCTTCAGAGGTAACCATTAACAAAATTATATTTAAATTATAAATCTATGGTTTCAACTCCAGCTTCAGCCACTATTACTCTGCCTCTAATAGGCTTATAGGTTACTCTGCCGTTTATATAGGTTATATAAACTAGTAGCCTAGGCTGTAGGCTATATGTGTCCACCAGGAGGGGAAGATAGTCATGTTTAGCATTATGATTTTAGGAATAAAATCTGTGAATTAACTTGACTTACTTACTTGCCTCAGGTCTCCTGCCAGGCAGTGCTTGGTTTAGATAGTAATGCCTGTCTCTGCATCCACTTTGGTCTGGTGTGAATTTGGAAGTAAATAGAGTTTGTTTGGAATGATGCAGACTCTGTCTGCTGACAATATACCTCTGGATATGTCCCCCTAAGTAAATACTCTGATGAGGGTGGCTGAAGCCTCTTGCTTCAGGTGGAGCCCACTTGCAGAATCTCAGTATCTAGGTTAATCTAGGTCTAGTCAGATTCCAGGTCTAGGATTGGTTGGACTAGCAGCCCTCCACCCAAAATAAGTGCTATGAATAGCAACAAGATAGCCTTGTATCCAGACTTCTTTAAGTGAGTGTTTAGGTAAATATCTAGATTAACAGAGTGTTCAGACAGATAAGAAACAAACCCACCCCCAGTATCAGAGTCTCATCCCGAATCCAAGTATAACATTTGCTAAGCTATTTATGGACTCTCAAAGATGATATCTTTTCTTTTCAACATAGCCTATATACCCATGTTATCATCAATCTGCTAAAATCAGTTTACACTATAAATTTGGTAAATTTCTAGTGGGCCAAACAATCCAGCCAAGATGAAGGTGACCTGAGGCCTTTTTTATGCTCTTTCACAAATTAATAATTGCCTCTGGGACTAATTGCATCCCGAGCCCCCAAAAGGGCCCCAACAGTATTTTATATGAATAATGAAAGAGCATAAAAAAGCATCAAATGATGTTTTCACCCTCACCCTAGCCAAACCACACGGCCAACTGCAAATTTACCATGAAATAGCGCTAAGGACTGCGCCATTAGTAATATTATGATTTAAGGTGGAGTGCCAATCGCGCCCCTCGCAGAAAGCGAGAAAATAAAATATGTAATTACATAAATGTAACCTCCTTTCCTTGGGTTATCTCAAAATCCATTACCTGTTATAGTATGTATAAATCAGATCCCTGGGAGCGCTACCTTGGAGGCATACGAACTAATTACCTGTCGTGTGACTAGATACAGAAATGTAAAGTAAAATAAACACGAATAGAAAAGCAATAGATTTATTGTAACTTACATTTTAGGTGTACAGCAATGCTCACTTCAATTGACGACAAATAGGAGCAGAGATAATAATATTGACTGAATTGCAATGCCTGAGTGCCGAAATAATTCTGATCATAATAATCTTCCAAAAAGCACTTTTACCCCACTATCAAACGTAGTTTTTTGTCCTGCGCTCTAAAAACTGGCTCACAATTGGCCCAAGTGGCCCAAGGATGCGAACCCTTCGTCCAATAAATTGTTTTAAAATACATCTGATGATTTAAACGTTCCGCTCTTATAATTTAAACTTCCTGAGAAACATTGTGTGTAGCGTCTTTTTATTGCCCACTATCTTAGCGAAATCCAAAACTGCATAGCGCCGTTCTTTGTCTGAGGCTAAAATGCAATTTTTCTCTTTGCTGATTAAGGACTTTTCTTTTTTGATACTAGATTTAAACTTAATTAGAGGAAGTCGGAATTATCTTTAGAAAGAAGGAACATATTTTACTCACGGTACAGAAGTGCCCAAAATGGAAAACTGAGAAGACAAACCATAAACAATTAGCCGTTTCAAAAACAAATTTATTGGAAGCCCAAAATAGAGTGACAACGTATGTGAGCATTATAGAGACACGTAGAATGAAGAAGTAAGTGTGAAATCTTATGTATCTAACATGTAACTTTAGTGAATATTACGAAAACAATTCATAAAACAGATGAAACAAGTGCAAGTGACATTATTCCAGTGTTGCAATCAGATATTAACTTAAATTTTAATGTGTCAAATTCGTTTCTTTGCAATTTGTTTTAATCCATATATATCGGTGCGTTAAAATTTAGATGTAATAAGGTGCTCTTAGGAGTCAGTGGCTTACAGTGTCCACAAAGTGTCAGGTGGAAACATTATGTAGAATTAGAAATAATGAACGTGTAATTTTATTGTCAGCATTATATCAAGTAGTAAAATAATAAAGCGTCAGGCGGAAGTATTTTATAGAATTAGAAATAGTGAGCGTGTAATTTCATTGTCTGTAACATGTCAGGTAATAGAGTAATTATTTTATCAGAAATAAGATAATTAAATCATATAGAAATATTAGCATATCAGGTGGAGGTACTTTCACCATTAGGTGGAGGAAAATAGTATTTAGATATTTAATCATATAATCAATATATTTTAGTTAGCAGAAACTCTTTGGCCCTTTTGTTAAATAGAGTAAATAAGTGATGGAGCCTTAAATAATGTTTTCATAAATGTAGTTACATAAAGCAATCAGGAATGTGAAAAAAAATGTTTGTTTATCGTTTTGGCTTAAAACCTATACTGCTAATTGGATTAATATATAAACTAATTAATATTTTTAAGAATTCATCTAACTACAATGCGGCTTAAAACATACTGCTAACATTTATAAAAATTAATATTTCTAAGAATTTATTTAACTACAATAACAGACAAAGGGTCATAAGAATTTTCAATACATTTTTGACGTTAGGTAGACATTATCTGCTACTATTAGTAAATCACTGCCGATCAGGCCCTCTGGGACCAACACGGCCCATCAACAACAGGGACTGCAACAAACAGGAAGCCATACCGACATATATATAAATATTGAGATGATACCATTAGAGGAGAACCCTCGAATCGGCCTACCCGGCCAGATGGGAGTTACCTAAGTAATAGTCTGAAGATAAGCTATTTATTTGAGATTGAATTAAAAAAACTTTCCGAAAAATAAGTTTTAGAAAGAAAAGTAAAAGCCATTTTAAACTTAAGCTCAGGAGATACAAATACCTGTTAAAATTCAAACTCAAAATGACCAGAAATTACTATTAAAGAATAAATGAAACCCAAAACGAAGAGAAATTAAATAAACAATCATAGCAAAAAACATACAACAAGTAATAATATAAATCAATAAATATATCTTAAAGCGAGTAATGCTTCGATTGAATATGAAAATCAAGTTTAAAACAAAAACAAATATTTTGCTTTTTAAAGTATAAATGAAACTTAAAACGAACAGAAATTAAATAAACAATCAATGCGAACAAACATACAATAAACATTAATGTAAATGAATAAATAAATCTTAAAACGAGTGAAACTTAAATTGAATATGCAAATCAAGTTTGAATCGAATAAAAATAACTACAAACAAGAGTTTGGGTATCGTCTCACTGCAGAAGCCTAAAACCTACTGCGTCATTGGTTGCTTTACTGAAAACAATTCTTTGAAATAGTTTCACTTTTGTAACTTTAAGAAATCAAAAATTAATTTAGATTTTAGGGAATGAATATCAGCATATGTATATTAAACTGACAATGCACATTTTTTTTCAGTAAACTCATTTGAATTTTTTTTCAGTAAAGTACAAATTATATTCTGGCTTTTAGAAAGCATAGGGGTTTTGAACCCTACTCACATTAATTTATGCTCGTTTTGAGTTTGACTCTAATATTTATTTTAATTTTTGTTCGTTTTGGGTTTCATTTATTTATTGATACTGATTTGGGGTAGTTGTATGCTTGGTAGATTTTATGATAGTCCGGACGCCAGGTGTTGAAAATTTGAACCATACCACGACGGAATGGGGCTGATACAAGAATTAGACTACCCTCCCCCCCTAAATTGACCATGCGGATTCAAAAATACCAAAGGCACTTGCTTGTGAGTGGTGGAACACTCCGAAACTTGACATTTTATTATATTTTGGTGTTTCAAGCAAGAAAATGCATGTTCCACAAAGTTTGAGGTGCAGTTTTTCCGCTCAAATAGAAATGCTTAGAAGCCATAGAATGTTTTCAGAACAAACTAACACGATTAGTTACAAAAAATGGCAGAGTTAAAAAAATGGTAAAACTATATGAGTCTTGAACAGTCTTGGAAAGTATTAACAAAATCAAATTGAATATTAGATATATAATAATATTAATTGTTGAAAGATCTATCAGTTCAAGATTTTTTTTCACTGTAATTTTTATTTTGCATTTTCAATGCTGTTAAGAACTGGAAAATAGTTCCAACTGGAAGAACTGGAAGACAGCGATTGACAATAATAAATGGATTGAAAAAATAGTTCCAATAAGGGGGTTTAGACCATTTCACTTGCTGACACAAAGGGATCACGAGTGTTTGGAATTGACCTTAATAGGAATTTGTGTGCCAAAGCAATTTTGCATCTATCACAAAGTATGTATTTTAACCTTATAATTGGATAATTATAATAGATTTCCAATGTGTTCTTCCCATACAAAACCCCTTCCCATAAGTTATAAACCCCCCTTAATAAGTTATGCCCCAGGGCATAACTTACAACGCCTACCCCTGGGCCCTGGTGGGCTGTGTCGACACCGGAGTTTTTTGTTATCAGAACTTCGAACTATTTTAACAAAAATGTCTATGTCAAAATTTTTATCTGATGCATTTAGGGCGTGGAGGAGGGAGAGGGGCTAGTTGCCCTTGAATCTCTTTTGACACTTAAAAAGTGAACAAGAACTTTCAATTTTCAATCAAATGAGCCCTCTCTAAAGTTTATACGAGCATCCCTTCCATAAGAAATAATATGAAAGATTCGGAGAATCCTTAAATTACAACCCTTGCCCTGAGGGCTTTGGGGGAGTTGTAATCCTCAAAGACCTAATTTCCAGAACTTAAAACTACGTTTAATAACATGGCTGTCTTAAAATTTTGATTGGATGTGTTTGGGGAAAAGGTGGGCGTGAGAGGGGGGTTAGTTGCCCTCAATTCACTTTCGACTATCAAAAAGGGCACTAGCCCTCGCAAATTCCAATCGAATGAGCCTTTTTTGAAGTTTCTACGACACCGCCTTCTAAAAAAACCTTATATGCCCCCAGGGCATAGCTTAAAACACTTGCCCTGAGGGATGTGGGGGATTGTCCTCCTCAACAACATATTTTCTATTTGGAAATTAACTACGCTGAACAAAATGGCTATCTCAAAATTTTGATTGGATGTGTGTGGGGGAATGATGGGCGTGGGGGGGGCTAGTTTCCCTCCAATCACTTTCGACTATTAAAAAGGGCACTAGCCCTTTGAATTTCCGATTGAATGTGCCTGTTTTGAAGTTTCTACGACAACATCTTCTATAAAAACCTATATGCCCCCAGGGCATAACTTAAAACTCTTGCCCTGAGGGTTGTGGGGGAGTGTCCTCCTCAAAAACATATTTTATATCTGGAAATCAACTACGCTGAACAAATGGCTATCTAAAAATTTTGATTGGATGTGTTTGGGGAAATGATGGCGTGGGGGGGGGGGGCTAGTTGCCCTCCAATCACTTTCGACTATTAAAAAGGGCACTAGCCCTTTGAATTTCCAATCGAATGAGCCTTTTTTGAAGTTTCTACGACAACATCTTCTATAAAAACCTTATATACCCCCAGGGCATATCTTAAAACCCTTGCCCTGAAGGTTCTGGGGGAGTGTCCTCCTCAAAAACATATTTTCTATGTGGAAGTCAACTACGCTGAACAAAATGGCTATCTCAAAATTCTGATTGGATGTGTTTGGGGAAATGATGGGCGTGGGGGTGGGGTGGGGGGGGGCAAGTTGCACTCCAATCACTTTCGACTATTAAAAAGGGCACTAGACCTTTAATTTCCAATCGAATGAGCCTGTTTTGAAGTTTCTACGACAACGCCTTCTATAAAAACCTTATATGCCCCCAGGGCATAACTTAAAACCCTTGTCTTGAGGGTTGTGGGGGAGTGTCCTCCTCAAAAATACATTTTCTATCTGGAAATCAACTACGCTGAACAAAATGGCTATCTGAAAATTTTGATTGGATGTGTTTGGGAAAATGATGGGCGTGGGGGGGACAGATGGGGGCTAGTTACACTCCAATCACTCTCGACTATTAAAAAGGGCAGTAGCCCTTTAATTTCCAATCGAATGAGCATGTTTGAAGTTTCTACAACAAAGCCTTCTATAAAAACCTTATATACCCCAAGGGCATAACTTAAAACCCTTGCCCTGAGGGTTGTAGGGGAGTATCCTCCTCAAAAATATATTTTCTATCTTGAAATCAACTAAACTGAACAAAATGGCTATCTCAAAATTTTGATTGGATGTGTTTGGGGGAATGATGGGCGTGGGGGGGCTAGTTGCCCTCCAATTATTTTCGACTATTAAAAAGAGCACTAGCCCTTTAATTTCCAATCGAATGAGCCTGTTTTGAAGTTTCTACGACAACACCTTCTATAAAAACCTTATATGCCCCCAGGGCATAACTTAAAACCCTTGCCCTGAGGGTTGTGGGGGAGTGTCCTCCTCAAAAATATATTTTGTATCTGGAAATCAACTGCGCTGAACAAAATCACTATCTGAAAATTTTGATTGGATGTGTTTGGGGAAATGATGGGCGTAAGAGAGGGGGCTAGTTACTTTCCAATCACTTTTGACTATTAAAAAGAGCACTAGCCCTTTAATTTCCAATCGAATGAGCCTGTTTTGAAGTTTCTACTACAACGCCTTCTATAAAAACCTTATATGCCCCCAGGGCATAACTTAAAACCCTTCCCCTGAGGGTTGTGGGGGAGTATCCTCCTCAAAAACATATTTTCTATCTGGAAATCAGCTACTCTGAACAAAGTGGCTATCTCAAAATTTTGATTGGATGTGTTTGGGGGAATGATGGGCGTGGGGGGAGGGGGCTAGTTGCCCTCAAATCATTTCCGACTATTGAAAAGGGCACCAGAACTCTCGATTTCCAATCGAATGAACCCTCTTTGAAGCTTCTTTGACGACCCCTTCCCTATGAAGTACCTCTGAGAAAAAAATAATAAACATTGGGTTCGTATGGCCTTTACTATAGGCAACGCTACAGCGTTGCTTCTGACAAAGATCTCATAAAGTTTCTGAACTTATGAAATATATTACATAGCCTTTTGCTTTAAATGCTGCTTGCTTGATCTTCGGAATAAGCTATGGAAAAGTCTGTAGTATACCAGATTAAGATCTTGCAAATCCTGCAAGGAAATAAATTGACCTTGTGATTTTAACATACTTTTGTCAAAATATTGTGTGTCTAAGGCAAGAGGTATTAAAGTGAGATATATAATCTATAATACACAAATTGTAGTCAAGACCCATTGTGGGGTCAGTAAATCATCCGCATTAAGTCAATTTTTTTAACTCACGAACAAGGTTTAAATTCATATTCTTCTCAATAGTTGTGAAATATAGAATGCAATTTTTGCAGAAAAACTGGAAACATGCTACCATTGTTGCATGATTTTATTCAATAAAACTGTTATACTTTCTTTTATTTGTTAGCTTCATCTATGTGTGATAATTACTTTATTATACTACCTTTCTTGTTGATTTTCTAGTGGAATGGTGTAAATCCACATGGAACTACCTGCGGAATCAGTTTATAAACTGATTCAGTTTCTAAGCTTCATCTATGTTAAACAATTCCTTTATTATACTACCTTTATTGTTTATTTCCAAGTGGAATGGTGTAAATCCACATGGACCTATCTGCGGAATCAGTTTATAAAAAAACTAAATGCAAAGAATTCATCTATGTGTGATAATTACTTTATTATACTACCTTTCTTGTTGATTTTCTAGTGGAATGGTGTAAATCCACATGGAACTACCTGCGGAATCAGTTTATAAACTGATTCAGTTTCTAAGCTTCATCTATGTTAAACAATTCCTTTATTATACTACCTTTATTGTTTATTTCCAAGTGGAATGGTGTAAATCCACATGGACCTATCTGCGGAATCAGTTTATAAAAAAACTAAATGCAAAGAATTCCAAAAGAAGTGGAGATGGTGGTGACGATCTTGATTTTCAAAAATGGCTTCATTTCAGGGCAATGCAGTTTCTAAGGAAATATCATAATCCTCGAAAGTAAGTTTTTCAGTAAGTTTGGTATTTTCTACAGAATATTTTAGTCTTGTTCATAATTTACTGTAACATCTTTGTTCTTGTTTTTTTGTTCTTACTATATTAAATTTATGGTCTAAATAAGAGCTAAATGTCTGAGAGAATGCAACTAAGAAAGGATGGAAGGGAATCTAGTTGCCCTCTGGTGATTTTACAGTACCTCCTCAACATGCCCTGAAAATTTCAACTTAATACCCTTAGTTGTTCTTTATATATTGCAGATATACTTTTTCAATAAACTTGATGCTTAAGCGTCTTTTAACCCTTTTTTTCGGAGGGGGGATTGCAACCTCAGAGGAATAGTTATTTGACCTTTGGACTATTAGAACAAAAAGGTTATCTCAAAATTTTGAGACATCTTTGATGAAAAAAAGGCGTGGGAGCTGGACTGGTTGCTCTCAAATCATTTTTAACTCTTAAAAACAGCACACTAATTTTGATTTCCGATTGCATGTGCCCCCTCTAAATTCTATGACCACCTCTTTCATATGAATTGGCTCTGAAATACAAAATTACTAAACATTTTTTCTGATAAATGTATTTCCTATTTAGTATATGTATTTGATCAACCCCAGCCAAATTGTACCAGCATTAGACATAATTTTTGCAATTTTAACTCAAGAATATCAAAAGGTAAAATGTTCATGTTAACAAGTCAAACATTATACTTTTCAACCAAAGTTTGGTTCCCAATGTATTTTAATCTAGTCTTGATGGCTTATAAGAAAAGAGCAATATGTAGTATTGGTGACTTAAAACAGCTATAAAGCTATTTGTCTTTAATTTTCAGTGTTGTGTGTTCATTGCCTATGGCAGAATGTTTGGTCACCTCCAAGCTTTTTCTTGTGTCACCTTTTTGTGTAATTTCTTGGCAAAAGGAACAAAGCAACTTTTAAAAATCCATTTCTGGACTACTTACCAAGAAATTTTTGAGTCATAGCTATCAGCTGATTCTGAGTGTACCATTAGAATTTATTTTTGCATGTCAGTAGTAATACATTCCCCTGATAAAAAAGGAAATTTCTATGATCATGTAGGCTTCCTTAAACACGTACTGTGCAAACAAATTAAATTCTACTTCATTCAACTGTATATTATTCATAAGTTTTATTTTGCAGGACGTCAGGAAATACGGAAAACGAAGAAGAAACCATCACCATACAGCTAAGGGGTTTTTCGTCGTCCAACAAAAAATATTGAATCAAGATTGTTGATCAACAAGGTGTTTCCGCCCGTTTTGTGGATCGATCTTTTCATCAGTAAAGCGTTTCCGCGGTCCAACAAAAACCTCTTGATCAACAATTGCTGATCAAAGCGACTCGCAAAAGTAAAAGCTGGTGGTCAGTTTTGCTGGTGAAATTTGGCGGTCAATTCAAATCGAAAGCCATGCAATCAGAGAGAGACTGCTATTTTTCATGATTTAATTATGATAGAAGACAGCACTGATGTCACTAGTAAGTACTTTGGATTTTTAACATATGAAGCTGATGTTAGTAAGTAACTTAACATCGTTATCATCATACACCAAACTCTATAGGCCTAATGTATAAGACAAATTATGAAGATTTTGAGCCTTTGTGCAGGGAAGACAATGGAACTGTGATTTTTCAATGAAATTAAAATTATTAGTGGTAAAAAATTGATTAGCCTATTAAATTTCAAGAATTAGCATAGTGTTCTCTGCTAGGCCTTCCTACAAAAGCTTGATTATCCAAATTTCTAGAGGGGTAAGGTCTTCAGGTTTTGTTCTAGGGAGCTTCTAGTAAATTTCTGCAACTATTGAGCAGTGGCTAGCATATTCAAGGATTATGGTAGCCTAGCCTAATTTGGTGAATTGTTTGTAAATATTAAGCAGTTCATATTATTGACCTACAAATAAAGTAAATATTCCACTAGATGCCATTTGTTATGCTCCTTCCGAAATAATAATTCATGTTCTTGTAAATTCAGTTTTAAGCCTTTTTTGGACTGATCAAAATGATAATTGATTTCTGTGTTTTTTTGGTTTGAAAAGAATAAAGACATTGGTTTCATACTTACTTTTTTAGTATAAATCCATTTTGTTAAAGTTATACTTTTGGCAAGCATGATTTGTCTCAATTAGTAGGCTAGCCTAATTTGGTGAAATGTTGGTAAATATTAAGCACTTCATATTATTGACCTACAAATAAAGTAAATATACCACTAGATGCCATTTGTTATGCTCCTTCTGAACATAATAATTGATTTTCTTGTAAATTCAGTTTTAAGCCTTTTTTGGACCCTTCAAAGTGATAATTGATTTCTGTGTTTTTTGGTTTAGAAAGATTAAAAACATTTAATTCAAACTTACTTTTTCAATATAAATCCATTTTGTTTAAGTTATAATTTTGACAAGCAATGATTTGTCTCAATTAATTTGGATAAAAAATTCAAAACAATTTCTTCATTTTTCAATCTGCCATGTTTCTTCTGTCAGCTTTGATATTTTTTTACATATAGGTGAAACAGCATTTTTTAAGTGGCTTAACAGAATAAAATGAAAATATGGCAGATTTGTTTTGATTTTTTTTTATTCAACTTAATCTTGACAAATCAATGTTTTTGAATTATACAACTTTAACAAAATGGATTTGTAATGAAATAGTAAGTTTGAAACAAATGTTATAAACCATTTTTATTTCCAAGAAATATAGAATGAAATTATTATTTTCAAGGCTCCTATAAGGGCTTGAAAATGAATTTGTAAGAAAATCAGTTATTGTATTCAGAAAGAGTAAAAAAATGTATATAAAAATCTACTGTGGCAGAGGCAATCTTGCAAATGAACACAGATGCTAATAAGCATCACAAGCAATGTATTTTGCAACAGGACAAAGCATTGAAAAAAAACACTGTACTTGAATTGCATCAAAAGCTCATTGAAAAATTTTAATTAGTTATTTTAGTTTTTTCTTACTGAACATAAAGAATAAATGAACTTAAATAGATTCAATTTCTATTATCTGAACAGGGAATAGTAAACAATCGCAGCATAGGAATTTTATTTGATTTTTTTTTATTATATTCCCGGGACTGCAAAAAACAAAATCTAACTGTTACTGTTAGTATTAGAAAATAAAATCTTACTGTTAATGTACTGTTACTGTTAAAGTAAAAAGGACAGCGAAAACAAAATCTTAATGTTGTTGTTAAAGTAACAAGAACAGTGAGAACAAAATCTCACTGTTGCTGTACTATTACTGAAATGTACTGTTACTATTAAAGAACCAAGGACAGCAAAATCTAAATCTTACAGTTAATCATAGTGTGCTGTTACTAATAAAGTCACAAGGACAGTGAGAACAAAATCTCACTGTTACTGTACTATTACACTATACTGTACTGTACTGACGTTTCTTCTGGTTTAAGTCATTTTAGTGAGATTCTAAGCCAACCCTGGACATATTGCTGTCACAAATGATTTTTGCTCAAATATAAATTTTCTTTTTTATTATTTCAAGACTAGAATATCACAAAGCTAAACATTCACAGTGTTTGATTGTATCTTAAGTAAATACAATCCCTGATGGAGTTTTGTTGATACCTGTCTTAAAATTAATTTATCTAAATTAAATATATAGTTTATGGGATAGTAGTGAAAATTACAGCAACTGAGATTTGAGTAGTTATTTTTTCAATATTTTCTTTTTTCAAATAATTGTTGTTCTCTGGTCACATTGGTGGTCCTGGCAAGTGGTTGACACTCTGGGTTGGGAATCGTTTGTCCAAGAGGCATAGGTTTGATTCCTGGCACTGCTAGTTTATTTGGTTTGGGATAGGAATCAGGGATATGGCTCTGTAAGCCCAGCCAAACTCCATGATACAGTGGAAAATCTAATCCCCAGAGAGTGTCCTAAAAGGGGGTTAGGATTGTATTTGAAGTTTGTTACAAGTTTCTAATTTAAGAACAAAAATATATATGTTACTCAATGGGAGAAAGTACTTAGATTTGTGCATCTGGCAAATGAATTTAAAGATGATAGATTATGTAACTAAATTACTCTTTATGTTTCAGGGCTGAGAATACTTCCAGTGGTTTGAAATAAATCAAAAGTTATGGTGGAACAATAGCTTCTTCAACTTAATCAAAATACTTTTATTTTCAATTCTGCTTACTATAGACGGTTTGTCCCTCTTTACCAATGACTAGGATGGTACCTTTGCTTAATATTAAATTGCAATTCATATGAATATTTGCCATTGATTCTACACTCCATTTAAAAAATTGCTGGTTCACTCCTAGCATCTCTAATTTAGTTTCCTTACAGTTCTAAACCAAATAACCCATATTGAAGTTACTGCATATTCCAATTAGATAAGTGTATTAATACAAAATGAGGGGAAAACACTTGATAGTTGAATATTCGGGACAAAAATTTACGAAACAATTTTAAGCTAACATATTGATCAATCTGCTTCTTTTAGCTCGCCCGGCAGAATATGAAGAGTAAGCATCTCCAGAGCCACTCACTGACTGGCTATCACTTCTACTGTCAGACTCTTGATTGAGACCATTTTCATGCTGTCCACCCTCAAAAAGCGAAGAATCATTTTGCTGAATACAGAAATTGTGCAGGCAGCATGCTGCTACCACAATCCTAACAGAACGATCTACATTGGCATATATAAATCATAGCCTTCTCCATCTGTTTAGGAGGTCCCCAAAGGTATTTTCAACAACAACACAGGTTTTTGAAAGTTTTGTATTAAACCTCCTTTTTTGAGGAGTATTTGCCCCTGTTTCTTTTATGGCTGGGACTAACCATGTAAATGGAGGAAAAGCACTATCACCAAAAATGTGATGATCCTAAGAGGGAAAGAGAGATAGGTTGTTCTGTGTTGCTTTCAAATATTAACCTGAGTTTTTTAGAACTCTATAATCATGAGCACTTCCAGGAAATTCAGTGTAAATATAGAAAAATTCTCTGTTTGGTAAGCAAACTGCTAAAAGTATGATGGAATGGAATGATTTCCTATTCAAATAAGATACTTGCTGTGCAGCTGGTGCAACAATCCTTATACGAAACCCATTAATTGCTCTTATGACTCCTGGAAATACACTTCTTGCAGCAAATACCGAAGTCACCCTGTCCATTTCAGCTTGAACTGGCCATTTGATGAACTGTTTTGCTTCCTTTGTAAAATATGTTATGACTGACTGGATAATGAGCCGGACACATTTCATAGACCAATTGAATTTATCACTTATCTGTTGGAGTGAACAAGCATGATTAGCAAGGTACCATAAAATGATGTATAACATTTCTCTGGATTCAACTGGTTTGTTTCCTCCACAGTAGTTCTATTCAGGCAAGTTTATATAGTCTATCAGGCATTCAAAGGTTTTTTTATCCATTCTGAAATGTTTTCTAAAGTCCTCATTGGAATATTTTGGTATGACATCACTAATATAGTTTTGCTGCCTGTGATGTGATTCAAAGCCACAGAAGCAGAAGTTCATAGATAAAGTTAATAAAAGTTCACTATCACTGTCATCTGATTCATCAGATGAACTTTCTAGAAGCTCAGTGACAAGTATACTTATAGCTGGAAGGATTGAATCCATGGCTTGACGTAAAAAAAAAATATATATATATATATAAATATACATATATATATATATATATATATATATATATATATATATATATATATAGTATATATATATATATATATATATATATATATATATATATAATATATATATATATATATATATATATATATATATATTATATATATATTATATATATATATATATATATATATATATATAGATATATATATATATATATTATATATATATATATATTATATATATATATATATATATATATATATATATATATATATAATATATATATATATATATATATATATATATATATATATATATATATATATATATATATATACATATATATATATATATATATATATATATATATATATATATATATATATAATATATATATATATATATATATATATATATATATATATATATATATATATTATATATATATATATATATATATATATATATATATATAATTTGATGTTAACCAGATAGGGGAACAGGGTTCCTGCTGTGCTACTGGTTCAGATCAACATTTCAAAATGCGCTGGATTATTTGAATTACTTAAAGCAGGCCTGAAATAAACATGAATAACTTTGCTTTAACCTGGACATGTTTTTTAGTTAGAGGAGCTTTTCTTTGTCGGTCTAATTCTTTGCTCACTGGTCCTGAAAATCTAATTTTAATAGAGTGCTTGGCCTGGACATTCCCATTGGTCAATGCATTCTTACTGGCTGCTGGTGATCCACTGCTCATGAGAACCGGTTTCCTAGGGTAAGTGTAAAAGACAATGATAGCTGATAACTACATATTGTTTATTTTTCAGAGCTTTTGGATCTAAATGCAACCATCATATATAACCCTGTTTCTGTCTGATCTGCCTTTAGAAATTGGCCAAAATGTGAGGGAGGTTAAAGCCTCATTTAAATTGCTCATGTAAGTAATCTCGTCAGTGTATTTCTGTTCGAGGTAAAGGTACAAATTAGTTCCCCCCGTAGTCTAGGGTGCAGAGGCCCAACAAATAAAACCAGGATATACAGTAAGAAGTAATTTGTTTATATCCTGCTTTTACTGGACAGTAAATGTGCAACTTTACAGCCCAATTGACTGAATCACAGTAAGAAATATGTCATTTTTATCAGGGGGAACGAATCTGCACCCTGTTTGATCTATTTGCAACCACAGTGCAACTGTGAAGGGAGAGCAGTCATGTTCGGAACTTGATCACCAGTCAAGTTTCATTGTAGTTTGGTTGATGGGCTTAGTCTATTTGGTTTAAGTATAGACACAACCAGAGCTACGCCTAGAACCCAAATAATTCCTGACAAGACTGAAAATTATGACAAAAGTGAGACAAGACTGACGCAAATTGAATGAGGCTCAAGACTGGGTTAAGTCAAGCAAAGAAAGACAACAAGATGATTCAGGAAGAGGGGAGATGCAACAATGTATTATCATAGTATTAGTAGGCTGTATATTTTCTTCTCAGATAGGCTATGCCTATCTTCCAAGGATTAAGGAACCCCTTAGTGTGTTACTCTAATCCACCTTAGTAGACATTACTTCATAATATGAGTATTTCTGAGACTATTATAAAAAAACATTCACACCAAATGCAACAACCATAAATAAAACTGATCAGAGAGAATTTATGAGTTTTATCTTATAAAGAATTGGCAATGCCAAAAGTAGAAGGAATTACAATTGATACATCGTCAAATTAAGGTCCTCTCTGCTTCTTCTTGAGCATCAGCATCTTCTCCTCTTGATCTATGACTTCCTTACAATTGATACAGGAGTCGTTTGCGTCAAAATTTGAAATTTCTGCTTAGTATTTGATCCAAACTGCCGTTTCCAGGATTTTCGGCTTCACCAAAACTGTCGATCAACAAAAAGTGTTTCCGCGATGCAGCAAAATTTTGCCATTCGCAATCTTGACTCGCAAAAGGGACCCCGGAAACACCCCTCTATCTGATGGTGATTTTACTCCAAGCCCGCCTGATTTGAATTTGGAAGAAGCTGATTTTGGATCCTCCTTTACTTCCTCCTCTCTTACTGTTTCAACAGCATCAAATACCTACATTTTTCAGAATAATCTAGCTACTTCAAAATTTTCAAAGGTATTTGAAGGTGACTCCATTGCTAACTCCCCTTATAAAAAAAGCCGTATACTTCTACCGGACTTTGAATCCTCTACTTCCACCTTTTTTAGTGTCCCAACTGCATCAAAGCCCAATCCTATTTGTCAACCAAAAATGCCTCATTCCCGCACAATCTCGATACAAAATTCTTCACCCACCACGCAATACCCCGCTGCACCACATACTTTTTTAGAGCCCGAGTCATCTCCAAATCCCTTGTATTCAACATCCATTATGCAAAATACACAGGCTTCTGTTAAGTCTTCAAATTTTCCAGCCAGTCATTCATACCCTCTCCCACACACCAGCCAGAGTACAAGAATACTCCAACATTTAATGTTTTTGAACCCTCAAATTCACCTTCAGCAGCTCTTACAACTCTATCTGGTTAAAAAAACAACTAAGAAGAGAGGGCATCCAGTTGAATCAATAGAGACACCAGTAGAGGATACCATAAAAGCATTCTTGGAGAATAGAGCAAGGAGGAAGATTAATTCGGACAATTCTACAAATTATGGATTTTGCTGCACCTCAGCCCAAGATTTAGATAAATTGCCTGTTCTAAATCAAATCCGAATTCAAAAGGAAATCTTAAAATTAATTGAAAAAGAATTTTCTTCTTTTGATTTCAACAAATCAATTGTCATTATTAAACCTTTTATTTTATCTCTGGTCTATAATTTTGTCTTAATTTTTATTATTAAACATTTTATCTGATCTCTGGTCTCCAATTTTATTCCTTTAGAATTCAAGGTGCTGTAAATTTCCTCCCTGGGCTGTTGGGATTAAACAGAATAGAAAATAGATTATCATATATATGAAACATTGAATACAAACATTTTGCTATATAAACATCCTGGATAATTGAAAATCACAGAACATCCTGGTTATCAGGCATGAATAGACCTGAAATTGAGTTGATTGGCAAACAATATTTTTGTTTTGATGTCTCTGGTGCTTCACAAGTTTTCAAACTTTAAGGTAAAGAACAGTAATTTAGGTAAAACTTTAAGGTAAAGAACAGTAATTTAAATTTTCACAGAGGTGGCAAACACTGCAGGCACTCTTAGAATAAGAATATCTAATTATCTTTTTCGATGGAAAATGTGACGTTCGATGTAGTAGCACAATTATAAACTAGAAGATGAAACAAGTTTTTAAAATAAATTGAATACAATAATGATGTTTTTAAAATTTGAAATTTTATAGATTTGTAATAGTTAATAAAACTATTAAAAAAACCGTGTCTTCAAAAAGCAGATGAAAACTTGGGGAGATATATACGCTATTTTTTTAAACACTTGTGTATGGAAAAGATTACTTTTACCAAAAAAGAAAACAATTAAAATAAATGCCATTATTAACTTTAGCATTTGATTAAAACTAAAGTTTAAAAGCTGGTACGCGAAAAACACACATCAAGTCAAAGATTAAGCATATATGAGGCTAGTAAACTAGGAGCCAGTTATTCTTTTAGAACAATTTTATTCTGATTGAGTATATATTTCAAATAAAACTCCAATCTTAACTTAGATGAAGCTTTTAAGTATGCTGAAGGAAATTGGACATTTAAAGATCCAATTAAGAAAGATTTAAAATATTAATTTCTCTTGCAGGATCTATTTTTGGTACAGCTGATTCTAAATTAGAGCAATTCTATAAAAAATGGTCTACAAGTAAAAAAAATCTCTTGAACATACTTTTATTTTAATCAAGTGTCTATATTTAAATTAAAACTTAAGTCTTATTTGTTGATGAAGCTTTTAAGTACTTTAAAGGAACTAAAAAATGGACATCGAAATATACAAGCAAAAAACCTTGGAATTGTTAATTTTTCTTGCAAGATCTAATTTTTGTAAAGCTGATTCGAAATTACATCAGTTGTCCCAAAAATTGTCACAATTAGTCAAAATAAAAATCCTTAAAAGAGAAGGATTTTATTTCATCTAAACATTTTGCCACTAAAAGAGACCATTTTCTACAGAAAGATTTTGCCAGGGAACTGCTCCTGGACCAGAAAAATATTCCATCAACATATTACGCACTTGGACGGCGTTTGTGCTATTTCCAGATAAATTTCCTGCTGGCCTTAAAAAAGATTTGTTACGCCAAGTTACTGGAATAATATTTTCATCAACTTCTCGGTCAACAAGTACTGCCTGAAAGTATCTGGATGAATTTGTGGTTATCAGATAAATATGCAACACACAAGTAGCTTTGACAATATGGTCCACTGTTTCTAGCTTACAACTAACACTATTTCTCAGTATTCTAAGTTTTGCCAACATAATTCCAAACGCGTTTTCCACCACCCTTCTAGCTCGTGACAAACGATAATTAAAAACTCTTTGCTGTGTGGTTAGGGTTGAATATCTTGGGTATGGTTGCATAAGGTTTGTTTGGAGAGGAAAAGCCTCATCTCCAACAAAAGCGAAAGGAAAATGGTTCTCTGAGTTTGACAGAGACAAGGGGTCTGGAACTGGAAGGGTGGCATTACGGAAAGCAGTATCAAAACTAGATCTTGCGAAATAGTACTATCGATTTTTTCCCATTGCACCTACATCTATAAAAATAAACTTGTGACGGGCATCTGTAACAGCCATCAAAACAATACTATAAAACTCGTGAAAATTATAGAAGTCAGATCCAGAGTTAGCTGGGCACTGGATTTGACAGTGCTTCCCATCAATTTCTAAACCCTGTGTCTACAATCGCTTTGGTCATTTTTCTGAATGAAAGGTAGTTTCTATTGGCTATTGTCTTGTTCGTAGAATTCAAAATTAGTTGCATGTATGGTGACCCTAGGTCGAACTACTTGTTCGCCAGTACTTCCTTGTACTTGGGTACTTATTTGCTCGACATAATTCGATATTCTAAAATTCCATATCAACCAAAATTGAATATTTAATTTTAAATGGAAAGTAAAGTAACTTCAGGTCGAGGTTGAACTACTTGTTTACCAGCGCCACCTTGTACTTGGTTACTTTCCGCTCGAAAGTAATTCGATTCTCCAAAGCTCAACACTAATTTAAAATTATTTACTTTTCCATGAAACTATCCTTTTCTCTTCTTTATTAGTATTAGTTGTGACCTTCACTTGAGTTGGCCCAACAGTCCACGCGGGACAAGGGGTGCATCATTGCTCAACTCTCAAGGCTATAGAGTTGATTAAATTATAGGGAGTGATACAAAGTACGAAAAGGAAAAAAAACAACAAAAATGACAAAGCTTTCCTATGCAGTTGGTAGGAATATAAATACATATTAGTTCAACCAAATATGTATAGTTGTTGTTTGTTATTGTACAATTGTCTTCTGAACTTTTAGTTATCAACAAGTATTGTTAATGCAGAGGTTGACCAATATTGGAAAGTACGACTTGTTCCTTCATTATTTTTACTTGTCCGAAGTTTGTAACTAGTCCAATTATCACAACCCAGTTATTATATCTAATTAAATAATTTAATTAGATATAAACTTTTTAACAAAAACTTATTTCAGAAAAACTTATTAACAAAAAAAAACAAAAAAAAACTCTAAACCTTTTCATTACACTTACAGACGCCTTTCTTTTATAATATTAAAAAAAAAATAATTTGAGTCATAATGGAGATTTAGAAAATGTATAGAGATTATTATATGGTAATTTATTATTATACTTGATGACCGCATATTTTTTTACTTTTACTTTACTGATTATTAAAGAAATATGCGCCAAAAGTAGAGATTATCTTACTCCTTCATGTTTATTTATGGTTACCCTTTGTGCGCGTGGTTGCGTGTGTGTTTCTACCAATTTTCTAGAATTGGCCTTAGATTTCCTTTTAAGTGTTCGAATTGTTTTACTGTTCGGACTTTTCCTTTAACTTTCCCTATTATATAATCATTGTCTTTGATAATTGCTTGAAATGTGACTTTGGTTCCTTTTTCTGGATAATTCTGATAGTACATTAGATATTTTAATAAGTTTCTTGGAATTTACAATTTTTTTACCTGTGTCACGTCCGATGTACTTTTGTTGCATCGAATCATGTGAGTTCGATTTTTTTCTCGACATAGACACAATAAGGTAGTTCCTTCATCTCCGTTAGAGAGGGGTCTAAATATCAGTTCGAGGGCTACCACATCTTTTTCGTCGGTTGGATTTTGGTCTCTCTTTTCCTCAATTTTTATTACTTGGTTATTTTTTATTTCAAAAGGGAAGTTACTTCTGGATTGAGACAAGTTAAAGACCATGAACTTTAGGATATTATAGCCATGGAGTCTTATGAAGTGGTGGTTTATTGGGTCCCCTGATGGTGGTGTCCAAAGGTAATCGGCCTTGATTCTTTGGAAGAAACATTGAACCGTATTCATATCGAATGGGCCTTCTCGCCACAAGGACACGCCTTGATTCATTAGTATCTGAATCAAGTCGACGTGCCAGAAGTAAAATTTTCAAACTTTGTTCGGCCTTAATGTTATGTAGGGTGCTAACTTGCGAATTATTTGGTAAAGCATGAATTTGAGTATTGACTTCTGGTAACGTGAATTTCTTGGTTCTGACTTACTGAGAATTCTGAATGTCCTGATGGCCTTTTTATTTTGATGATTTTAGGTAGTTCATTAATGTCGTCATGTTTATAATAATGCCCATGAAATCGTGTAGATTTTTACGGTACCAATACTGTGCTTTGTCTTATAAAAATATTTTCATCTCCTCGTGGAGTAGGATCATACTTAAAATCTTGTGGTCTAATCTTGTTATTAGATACCTAATATTTTCGGTTAAGTGAGTTGTTGTTCGGGCTACAGAGTTGAGTAGGGTGCTTGTGGCGTGGGGGTTATTTACTTGGATGGCCAGATCCAAGAGAAAAATTTTGGGAGGGGTTTCTGTAAGGTTTGGAAAGACTTCTCCACTCATATAACATGCAGCTTCATTTGTTATGTCATATGTGTTTGTATCGCACATTTCTCCTATAGTGTAAAACACTTTTGTACTAAACCCATTCGGGAGTCCCTTTTTAAATTTATTTTTCGTCCTATGGAAGAATTGTCGACGAAAAACGTATGCAGCTCCATCTCACCTGGCGAGATAAATCCACCAAACAGAATTGCCCATGTTTGGTCTTCAAACTCCGCCATTAATGGATTTTTTATTTTTTTTTTATTTATAACTTAAAGGTAAATAAAATATTTACAGGTACACTGTAAAAGATGAGTTAATAATTGTTAGTTTTATCAATTAATCACTTTACTTTAATTAGTGTGTTATTTAATTAAAAATTTAACTTTTATTAGTATGTTATTTAATGAAAAATTTTACTCACAATTTCACTTGTTTGAATAACTAATCGAGTTATTCAATGATAGGGATTACTGTCAATACTTTGTTCCTGAAAGTGTTGTGAAATATAATCGGAGGGTATTACAAGTTGACATAAAATTAAATTAATACAGTAGATTCGTTTATATATTTAATTTTTCAGGTTTCTTAATTACTCTACCCGATTTGGTTATAATCTCCTTGGTTGTTTGGGGCTTATCCTTTTTTGGTTTGGCTAAAGATATTATGTCAAAATTTTTATATTGTTTCTTTAGGAACGTTTGACCTTTTAGTTTTGCCGTTTTTCCGTGCGATGCCGCCGAATTTTGTTTTAATTTTTCTGCATTCCTAAACTTCTCCTGGTCCGACTCGCTTTCAGACTCTGAAGAACTTGACGATTCAGGGCCAGAATTTGTAAGGGGGGACTCTTGGGATTTAGGTGTGGAACCGGCCTTTCCTTCAAAAATTTCCACGCCTCTTGATGTTGTAGGCTTATAAATTAACTCCTTATGATGGACTTCTACTTCTATCAAGTTAAACAACTTTTGTGAACTTTGTGATGAATCGAATGTTTTTGTGGGGTTACGCCATTGCTTGAAAGCAAAGTCTTCAGGGGATGTGGCATCTGTTGTATCATAGTCTCCTTCCAAGATGTCCAATCCCTTGGTTTGGCCTTGGATACCGTTATATCATGATAGTGCAATTTGAGTATCCTTGTTTTGGGATTCACCGTAGATTACCTTTGCCTTGTTTTCATCGGGTAATTTATTAGGTCCATTGCTTCACGCAAAGTCTTTCCTTGTGGTTTGCTGGCGTATTCCAATCTTTGATCACCGGGAGTAACAATAGCTTTATTTAGCTAAGCATACAGTGACATAGGTGGCTCTATGGGCGTTGTTGGGGGCATCATATCATTTGGAAATCGTTTGGGGGGATGGGGAGTTGAGATTCTACCGGGAAATAATTGAGACTTAGGATAAATTGTATAGTCTAGTTCTTCTGAACTCTCCGTACAGGATGAATCACTTTTTCTATGTTTTGGGACAGTTGGAATTTTTGTTTTGGGGTAACCATAATTGTCATTGTTAAGAATTCATTGAAATCCTCGTCTTCACTATCGTTTTCAAAGTATCCTTGTTTGAAATTAAAGAGTTTCAATTCGCCTAATCTCGAGCGTGGTGGTTTATTTTCGTCATCTGATGAATCAGACGTCGTGGGTTGTGGGGCCCATGCTTCCGGAAATTTTGCTCTTTTTATACGACTGATATGAGTTTTATAGGTTTTTCCCGTATATGGGTTCGAGATCTTAAATGTTATTGTATTGTCATATTTCTTTATAATTCTGTAAGGGCCGAAGTACCGATCCGAGAGTTTCTTGCCCTCTGCTTTCATTTCATTTTTCAAGTAAACAAAATCTCCTACTATGAAATTCAAATCTCCCTTAATGTTTGGCATGTATTTAACTTCCTGTTTTATTTTGGATTTTTCTATTTCTTTCTTAACAATTTTATAAGTTTTTCTCATTCTATTTATAAATTCTTGCTCGTAATCTTCGGAATCATTATAGTATTGTCTTGACTCGATAATTTCATCATATGGAATTCAAAAGTCACGACCAAAAAGTATCTAGCAAGGGTGAGAATGCCGTTTTGATCACTTTAATTAAGTAAGGTAAGGTCTCATGCCAATCTCTTCTATTATCTTTTGTATAAATTCCTAGAATGTTTGAAAATAATTTGTGTCTATTTTCAATTTCCCCATTGGCTTGAGGGTGGTATGGGGTTGTTACTAATTTGTTAGTGTGGAAAAAGCTCATTAAATCTTAATCACTTTTCAGAAAAAATTACTCCTGTTATCACTTAGCACTGTATTTGGTATACCGAAATACGAAGAATTTACCAAGGGCTTTACTCGTGGTATAGGAACTTTGATTTTTCAACGCTTTAGCGAAAGTGAAACCAGAAAAATGGTCAATGACTGACAAGATGCAAGTGTGACCTTTATTAGATGTGGGCAAGCCGCCGCTGGTGCCATACAGATCAAATGAAATTATGTCAAACGGAAATCTTGCTATAGGGGTCCTTCCCATGGGTGGATTAGAGTATACTAGGGGATTTTTTCTCATATTGCAAGTATCACAACTGTTTATGAACTGCTTAAGTTTAGTCAGAGCTGATGGGACAAAAGTATTGTTTTAGTTTACGAAAAGTCTTACTGATTCCTAGGTTTCCGGCCATTTCTGAATGGAAGTATTCACATGCGGGGACTTCTAGATTTTGGGGTAAAACTGAAATTATGGAAATTTGGTTTCTGTTATTCTCATTGGTTATTATCCTAGATAATATTTTTTCATCCAGATCATAATAATAGTTATATATCTCTTTTTTGAATGCTTTTAAGTGATTGGGTAGTTCTTTATAATATAGGATATATTTAGTTAGGGCAGTACATGTTTCACTTTTACTTTGGCTTTCTTTTACATTGGTTAAGGACAGAGGACCATACTCGTTTTTTGATTTGTTGGCGATACTTGTTCCTTACTTTTTACTTTTTAGGGTGCCTTTGAGTTTATTGCATTGACTTCTTCAATTTCGTTTTTAAGGGGTTATCCTCCGGGAATCTACTTAGGTAGTCACAGGGGGCGTTTCGCTTTCCCTTGAGGTATTCAAATTCATAATCCATATCTTGTATTCTAAGAATCCATCGAGCGAGGATTCCTGTCGGTTTTTTAAAACTCTGTAGATATTGTAAGCTCTTATGATCGCAGCATAATTTGAATTTCCTACCCACCAAATAATGTCCAAATTTATCTAGGTGATGAATTATTGACAATAACTCAAGCTGGGTGGCTGAATAATTTCTTTCCCCTGGGGTGAGGGTACGACAAGCATATGCTTTTACTTTTTCTTCCTTGTCAATTTTTTCCCCGTTAAATATTTGAGAGAGAATGGCTCCTATTCCCTTTGTTGATGCATCTGTAGTAACTACGAATTGTCCTGTTTGGAAATCTGATAATGACAAGATGGGCTCTGAAACGAGTGCCTTTTTCAGACAATCCAAAGAATCTTGAGCTTCTTTTGACCAAGTAGTCTTTTGTGGATTTCCCCGAGTAAGGTCAATTAGGGGCTTAGCCATCTGGGAATAGTTTCGTATAAATCTTCGAAAGTAACCACAAAGTCCCAGGATACCCCGCAACTGTTTTATAGTTTGGGAGGGCTTGAGATTCTCTACACATTTTATTTTTTCTGGATCTGGGGCTATTTGAGCCTGCGTCACCACCACACCGAAAAATTTTATTTTATTTAGTAACAAATTTACTTTTTCTGGCCTGCATTTTAATTTCCCTCTCTGAATTTTTCGAATACTTTGGATAGGGTAATCAAATAGTCTTCAGGGTTTTATCCATGCAGATTACATCCTCCACGAAATGGATTATGTTATTTAGGCCCCTTAGTACATGAAACAAGGGTCCGCATAATGCACTTGAACTTGTTTTGAGTCCAAAGGGTACTCTTAAGTATTCATAAGAACCGTATTCTGTTATAGAGAATGCTGTTTTGTATACGTCGCCTTCTGCTATTTTTACTTGATGGTATCCCTGAGTCAAGGGAAGTGAAAATATATTTTTTTTAATCGAGTCCAAGATTTCATCTATTCTGGGAAGTGGGGATTTATCGCTACTTGTTTATTTAACGTTCTGTAATTTACAACTAATCTAAAGTCATTATTCTTTTTGGGTACAAGGATCATAGGAGCAGAATAAGGGCTAATGCTGGGTCTGATTATTTCATTTCTTTTGAGTTCCTTGATTTTATTTAGAAGAGACTCCTTATGTTTGTATGGGATATGGTAGTGTTGTTTTGCAACCGGTAATCCCGTAGTTTGTATTGCGTGTTCGTAGAATGGAATTAGACCTGTGTCATCCTCGGATGTTGAAAAAAATTTTAAATTCCCAAAGTAATTTGCATAACTTTTGCTTTAGCGGAATACTAGTGACATGATTTAAATCAAATTCTTTCAAAAATTGGGTTTTCGATAGGGGGTATTTGTTTTTTGTGTATGTATATTATTCACTAGGTTTATCCCTGATTCTTCCAAATATTTACGTCTACGTCTGACACAACTTGTATCTCTACCAGACATGTTCCCTTTTTTAAGTTTATTACATCATTTTCATGGGTATTGGTTACCCAAATGTAACCTTCCTTTTTATAATTTAAAATTTGTCTTCGCATGCTAAATTCTTAGGGATATCCTCTATTGGTGAAGCAATCCAAATTTCGTTTTTATCATTAATTGGTTCAATCATTTGTGACATTTGAGCTTTCTGCCTTTATTTTGGTAGAATTTTGGTTTTACGTACTAAGAATCCGTAATATTTTTTAGAGGTTTTTGTATTTATTGAATTTAAAACAATATCGTTATGCTTATTATTAGAGGGTTCAATTCTTACTATTTCTTTCCATAAATTGGTAATTTCCTGAATTTGTGTCTCTCTGTATTCTGTCACATCAATTATTTTTACCTTTGTTGAATTGTTTTGTATATTATTCACTCTAACCCGTTTTTTCCGATGGATATATGAATTTTGAATTAGCAACGTCCAATAGTATGTTGTTTGTTTTGAAAGAAATTGAACCTATTATCGCTTCATAAGGGAGAGTTTTACAGATAATGAACCTGGTAGGGAAACTTCTATTATCTTTACACATGGTTAGGTATATAAAGCCTTTAACATCTAAATTATGTCCTGTCACGCTTGATAGGTTATGAAATGAATAGTTTATTCGTTGTTTGGTATGGTTTGGTAACGCATTAAACACGGATTTGTTCAATACATTTATTGTGGCTCCCGAGTCTATTAGGGCATTAAAATAAAAATTTGCAACACTAAAATTGTTAAATATTGGTAATATTTTGTTATTTTCTGCACTTAAAAATGTTATTATTACTTTTGGAGA
Organism: Artemia sinica; assembly: GCA_027921565.1. NCBI lineage: Eukaryota > Metazoa > Arthropoda > Branchiopoda > Anostraca > Artemiidae > Artemia > Artemia sinica. The sequence continues at coordinate 1,650,726 of CM051271.1, read as the reverse complement.
CCTATAAATATTCTGCCGCCAAAATTAGGTCTTATGGGTGTTGGAGGCTTGTGTCGTTTCGCTGGGGTGCCCAGTTATTTGGTGTAGAACGTTCATTTATTCTATTTTCATTTTTTGGGTTATTCTGCCAATTACCATTGGCATTTTGATCTCTTCTGTTTACATAGTTGCCCCTAGTTTTCCAATTACTTCTTGGGTAATTAGTTCTGCCACGGTGTTGTGACGTATTGCGTTGGAGATTTTGGTTATTGTTATTTCTACCTCTGGTTATGGAGGTATTTCCTCTATTGTCTCTCATACTGTACCCACTATTGTTTGTTTCCCTGAACAATTTATTATTTGTTGCGCGGTAGATAATGCGGTTACTGTTTGAAAAACAGTTCCTCACAATGTGCCCTATGCGATTACATGCATTGTACTTTATTGGTTGGTCAAAGGTTGTTGGTCTGGATTGGTTATTTTCTGAAAAACGTACCAATCTTCGCCTTGGTGAAGTTTGATTTCTAGTTAGGCTAGGTTTTTGGTGATGGTTCTCGTGAAAAAAATCACAGGGAGGGATCTCTTGAGGTTTTTGGTGCTTTTGTTTCTACGTGATTAATTGATAATTTTTGATGTTGTAAGACAACGTTCTCAATTTCACAAGCCCTCTCGACCTCCTGAACCGCGAATTCCAAGTCTTCAATATTTTTGGAAATTAATAGACGATAAAGCTTAGGGTTGAGTCCCTGTTTGAAAGCATTAAGTATTATTTTTTCACATAGTTCTCCCTCTCCCGGCCAAATCGTGCCTCTGTCGAGATTCTAATCTTATGTAGGTATTCTCTTACATTTTGTGTTTCTTCGAATGTGACTATCCCATGTTTTAATTTGTTCAAAGAACTTGTGTCAATGAATCTTTTTTGGAATGCCTGTTGTAGTAGTTCTACCGAGTTTATTGATGAGTTTGGTTTTGTACCTATTAAATTTTCAATTTCTTTCAGAAACGTAAGTGCTTGGCTTTTTAATCTTAGGAGTAGCATGTTTTTTAATACTTTTGAATCAACATTCGTCACTGCCACAAATTGGGCTAAATGAATATTGAATTGATCCACGTCTGTGTCCCCTTCATATTTTGCGAGGGATTTTGCAATTTCTTCCGAAGTTGCACTTAATTGTTGAGCCTGTAGTAGTTCTTGTTGTTCTAGTTGCCATTTTAGTAAAAATATGTTGTGCCTACTTTTTTTGGAAAGGATATTTATGGGTGTTTTTATTTGGGTAAGGGTCTATTCATTTCCTAAAAATAAATTGTAAGGTACACTAAAATAAATACTTATGGCAAAATAAATAAAACTAATTTTTCTTATACCGTCAGTTGTCAGTCCCTCTCGTGAATGTCTCTTATTTAAGGCTGTGCCAAATGAAACGGGGGGTATTTATAATTGTAAAGTTTATATTTCACTTAATGGGTTTTTTATGTCTTAAGGCTGATTATTACTTTTCGTTGAGAAGTAGCAGAATATAGGGTTTGAATCCCTCCCCCATTAATTTAATCCAATGGGATCTGATTGAGTTTTGTTACCTCTATCTTGAGACTAAGGACTAAGGGTTTAGAAATACTTTGGTACTATGTGATTCTGATTCCCTATGAGAGCGTTACCTAAAGTTCACGAGAGGTTTGTCTAACATCTCGCAATATAAACAAGAAAATCATAATAAACAATGAATTTATTGGTACTCACTTAAAATGGGCAATTGACAAAGTTCGAGTGACAATTGCATAAGAGTGCATATAAGTTGTCCCTGGATGCTTTCCTAAGACTGCCTTTATTCACAAAATTTTCAGTATATATTTACTGCAAGACAACTGGTTTGCTGACCTCTCTCATACGTGGAAAGATACAACAAAAGCTTATGCAGTTTAGAAGCAAATCCGACTGTACCAAAAAATTGGATTTCAATAAGAATGCGCAAAAAAACTACAATTTATATGACACAAACTATGATTTATATGACACTTGCCTACGACTTTTAAAACTTCAATTGACTTCAGTTAACAAAGGATAATAGCGAAAAAACTCTGGATTTCTATTTGGAAAATATCCTGTCCCCCAAATTAGGCAAAAGCCCACAAGTACGTTGAATTTTGCACGTAAGCTATTTCGCTATTTCGAAATTGTAAGGTGATCAGAAACTGAAACTTTTTTCAAAAGATGCAATTTTTTGCTTCTATGCAAAGGAAACGCTTTTCTCAGCTATGCAATACGTTGCACATGTATAGTGGCTGCAAATTTTTCCAAATTGCTTGGCATGTTTCTGTTATAATGCTGGAAATGGTGGATCGTCCCATCCTATAAAACAATGACAAAGAAGACATTGAATTTCCAGTTGCAAGATATTAAAAATGAAAAGTATATAGATCATTGGTTCATAAGACAAGATCTTCTTTCATGTAGTTGTTTAGATTTAATCAACCTAGTCAGTCATTTACTTAAGCATATACACAGTATAGCTTTTTTATTCAGTAGTTTAAGAATTAGTAAACTTGACGCAATTTTTAATCCATGTTCAATGTAAAGGGAAACCTGTTTTATGGGCTCCTTAACCTCTACTGTAAATTGAAAGGCAAGATTACTACACATTTATCTTTTAAAAAAAATCACAATATGCTGTACCATGGGCATAGGCAGCATCCTGTCTGGGTGGGGAGGGGGCAGCCGCTTCTCTGATGAAGGGGGGAGAAATGAAGTTATATTGGTAATTTCTCTTGGTTATTTTCATTAAACTTCTTTTAAATACCATGGAGTAGTTTTGTGTACAGAGTTGCCCCTACAATCAGTTCCTAAAGCTCTAAATTTGCCCAATTCTGCATGCAACACAGCGATTTTGGGTTCTAAAGTAAAAAAAATTGCAGGTGTTGCAGCTTGCACCACAACACGTGCATGGTCTGTTTAAAAGTACTTACATTAATAATAGGTCAGCATTTTAATCTTTTGTGTCTGGTTATTTCAAACTTAGCACCAATCTCTCAAAATAAACGCAGCAAAAAGATGGTCCGGGATATACCGAACTTTTCGCCAATCTTTCAAAATGAATATGGCAAAAAGGCGGCCCATGCTTTTTTAGTTTTTCGCCTTTTTTCAAAGTCAGAAATCCCATTTGGCAACATTTAGATAATAATGTCATGTTCTAAGAATTCAATTCGAAAGTTTGACCCTAAACTGGCAGGGTGGGGTCTCTCAGACGCAAGCACTAAGTTGTTTGTCCTTTTTGTATGACTGGGTTATGCTAGGTGAAAATCCAACCAAAAAATTCGAACACACGAAAACCTCCTGTTAATATCTAGCGTAAATTTGAAGTTCTAGTGGGAGGGGGGCAGCTGCCTGTACCCCTTTCCCTATGCCCGTGTGCTGAACCTAAAAAGTTTTGTAAATTGTTTCTAATTTTAATTTAGGTGCCTCTGTTAGCCTGCATAAATTAATTTTGTTGCTTTTTTGGTTTCATCTGAATTTTAAATTTAAGATTTCACATTGAATTACCTTACTGTATTTGCCATATTTTTTTCAATACATCATGTTATGGACTAGTCAGTTCTTAAAAACCTCAAGAAATGTGACCAAGGGTTTTATTCTACTGATGTGCAGCAGTTACTACTTTAGTTGGTAGAAGATAGCAAAATTAACATGTTTTTTTATGAATAAGTTGATGGGGCACCATCATTTATAAAATTGATGATTGACAGGATAGTACGGGCGCCAGTAGACAAAAAGATGCTTATTTTCAGGTCGTCATGACACATCTGTTTCACGCAATTTGAAAGCAGTTTCTAGTCATATCAAACACGCTGGTTACGATTATACCCGGTAATAGATAGCTCAGAGGGGTGCTTGACCCTTAGAAATGACCTGAAAGATTAGGAAAAAACTATCTCGAGAGTTTTGTTTACAGTTTTTTTCAAGTTTGTAATGCTATCTGTTTAAGGCTTATGCAACGCGTGCAATTTAAAGTAGAAGGAGAAATAATGGAAAACAAATAAAGTTTAAAACTTATTACAGAAAATTAGCATTGGGAATAATCATTATATTTGGATAGAATATTAAATTCCGAAGAAAAAAAAGTATGATTACTCCTTAGCTATCTCATTGAAAGCAACTATTATCAGGTTCAGAACCCCCTATATCAGTCTTAGCCTATTTCTTTTCTTAAATAGGAAATTATCAGTCCTTTTTCTTTTCTTAATTCGTTTCTTTTCAAAAATAGGCTGAGTTATAGATGAGTTTTTTTTCTATCTTGTAAAACAGCAGTTAGGTAGGTAAATTTTGACAGAAATTATCTATCTTAGTTTTGGCTGTTTAGCCTATTGATTTCTTTGGGTCTAAGTTTTGAAAGCACAATTTTTATTATGACTACAGAATTTCAAGTTATATCAAGGATCAAGTAAGGCTCAAAATGCTCTTTTAGTGCCTTTTTTGAGATGTGAATCTAAATCTGAAGATTTTACTTTTGTAACATTAAAAATTACCCTAAGTCTTTATACCTCAGTGTCCTCTGGAGAGAAAAAGTGATTGGGCTAGTAAGATACTTCAAAAAACCTTCCCATGACATTGTTGAGGCTTTGGATCTGTTTCTTGAAGTTTTATTTGTCTAGTTCAACTAGGCTTCCTACCCAAATAGTTAAAAACTCTTAATCTCTAATTTTACCCAATATTGTAATAATAGGCCCGTTTTTTAGAACTAAGATCTTACATCTAAGATCTTACATCTTTCTGCAAAGATTATCGTTTTTTAACTCATCTTCTTCTAAGATCTTACAGCTCACTGATGTTAGCAAAAAGTGTGAAGACCGCCACTGTTTTGCCATATAGAACAATGATGAGAGAACTTTGATGATCTACTCATCATTGTTCTCAGACCGCTGATCAGAGCAGAATGATGAAAGACGTTTGCGCAAAAACGACCAAAGATGTAAGATCTTTGTTCAAAGATTTCACTTTTAAGCGTTTTCTGACAAAAGATGTAAGATCTTAGCACATTGATGAGTGAAAAAACAGGCCTAATCATACAGTTTCCTTCCATCTTTATGTCATTTTCCACCCTTTTGATACTGTTTTGGTCTTGATTCTATCAATGATTTGGGTCTGATCATATATTTTAGTTTGGAGCATCACACATACAAGAAGTAAAGTAAGACTATCAGCATTTGGATTGCTAATCACTGTTTCAACAGTGCACTATAGAATCTATATTATACCATATAGAATGTGGATTGTTAACTATAAGATTTGTCTAAAATTTCTTTAGAGGCTTTTGATTACCTTGAATCATTTTAACTATACATAACCCTAACAATTTCAAATATACTAGTAATCAAAAGTAGATTCAATTGAATCAACAGTTGTATTATTACAATCTAAGGTTGGATTTTATAGTATATTTTTCTGTTTAATTTTATTTATAAAGTTGACAAAAGATTCATTCTGCTCTAACAGTATTTTAACTTTGGAGTTCTTTCAAAAGGATGGATTAACTAGCTTCAACAAGCCTGAAGCTAATGCAATGTCCAAAGCATACAGTATTTCAACCCAAATTATGCATATTGTATCAGCAAACTAAAAGTGGTCCGTTACATAAATTTATAGACATTTCATGTGTTATTTCCTTCTTATCATCAAATTGCTGTTGTTGCTAAGACATTTCAGACCAAATTGATATTTTGACCAAAGTTAATGTAGTAAAATCATAGTATAATATTAACTTCTCTGGTTAATATTTGCAATTTCTTAGGAATACCAGAGATTTACTGTAAAGCAAGAATATTGTATTGGGGTTACAGTTACAAGATTGAATAGATCAAGATTAAGTGTTTGATTCACTTATTTGCTTCCACAAGAACAGCAAATTCTGATGAAATTTTGTTTAATTCTTTATTGTGATGTTTGTCTTAAGATTAATCTAGTGGTGTCACCTTATGGTCACTTGTTACCATGGTATTCTGCAGGTTCTGAGCTTACTATAGTAACTTACCATGGTAGGTGGGTTGGAACTCAGCCTAAGAAATAAACATACCATTTGATTCAAAAATCAATACTCTATCCAATTATGATAATCATATCTTTTTTGAGCTTTTTTCATAAATCTGTAAAATCTTATTCAAATCAGTTCTTTTTTTAAACGAAAATTGATTTCTGTCAAAAGGCACTACATGGTAAAAAAAAGGGCCTTAGTATCCTGGAAAGTGGCAAGAATGTTTGAATCTAGCATTACAAAATATCTTTTTCTGTTACATGCTTCTCTCTTCATAAATTATGACCTTACAATATCATTTAACAGGAAAATATTTAAACTACTCCAGTAGTATTGAAACAAGATTTATTTCAGAAGAATGGATCAATTTGCTTCAAAAAGCCTGAAGCTGATGCAAAGTCCAAAGAATTCAATATTTAAACCAGAATCATATCTATTGTGTCAGGAAACGCAAAGTGCTCCTTTACAAAGTTACAGACATTCAACGTGTGATTTCCTTCTTGGAATGAAACTGTTCATGCACATTTGGCTACAGGGCATTGAGAAAAAGTTTTACAAAGCCTAACTTTTCTAAAACAGACTTGTTCTGGCACAGAGTATGCCACCAGAAATTCTATTCCTGCAAAAGTCATCAGGAGTCTTCTAAACAAACTCAATCACAGTGTTTGTCAACTAAAAGGAGGCAAACACTACATAGATACAGTAACTCACATGAAGGGAACTTTGAATACAAGTCATGCTGTTTTTTTGTGGCTTAAAAGGCAGCAAAAAAGGAAATGAATGTAAAGCAGATAACACTCTAGAAAGGCAGAATAATATTCAGAAGCAGGTAGAAAAACTGAAAAATTTGGAACCTCAGTTGTGGATGAGGTGTAAAAATGCTCCATTAGTGAGACTTGAGGCTAAGTACCATCAAAAGTGCATGGTGCTCTTCATGAAAAGACAGTCTGAAAAAGATGAAAGACTGAATATGGAGGAGGTTATTGCTGGTGAGCTACTTGACGAACTACATTGCAGGTTTCTTGATGGGAGAATTTATTCAGCCAGTGAGCTGAAACTTCGGTTTGAAGAAGCACTTTCTAAATCAGGACTTTCAATGGGAACACAGGGTTTTCAAACTCTGAAGAAAAAACTTCTGGAAAAGTAAGGCACATCTGTAGAAATAAGTGCTAGCACAAAAGTTGGTGAAGACAGACTCATTTACTTGAAAGAATGTTTTTCAGTTGGCAACTTTAGCAGAGAAGTGTCCAACCTAGTGAAAAGTGCAAGTGAGTCAGTGTTGATGGTGAACTCTGATTCAGAACAATCAACCATATTAGATGATGACTCTGCTGCAGAGTCAGAGGTTGATAATGATACCAATGCTGATGATACTTATGCTGCCCTTTTAGATGATGAACTTCCAGCACAGGATGATGAAGAACCTTCATTGGAGGCAGTGGTTGATAATGATATGATAGACAATGATTCAAATAATGGCAGATCATCTTCAAGGAAGATGAGAAGACTCCAAACCTCTTCAGCTAGAAATTTGTTCAGCCACAAGGACAGGCAAAGCTTTTTCTACTTCATGAAGCATCTCAAATCCAAAATAAAAGATACTATAGCACATCAAAGAACAAGAGAAGATGTGCCAGTGAAATCTCTCGTTAGCAATTCACCTATGTTGTAAAACTTACTTGCAGTCATTCTTTGCTACATTGATGAGCCCCCAAATGACCTGTACACACTCTATGATGTAAGTGAAGAAGAGGATAGAGCTATTGTTAACTTGGCTCAGGACCTGTTGTTTCAAATAGGTAATTTTTTTCTTTCTACTTCAATTTAATTTTTAACCTTGGCTCTCTTATTAACTTAAAAATAAATAAAAAAAAAATGATGGGGCAATAGTAGTAAACATAAAAGTACAATTTTTGCTAGTTTTAGCTAGTTGTTGACAAGCATAGTAAACATAAAAGTACAATTTTTGCTAGTTTTAGCTAGTTTTTGATAAGCATTATCAGTAATGGTGATTTCAAGTGTGGAATAATCTGATCCACTGCAATTTCCATTTTTTTTGGTTTGAAATTTGTTCTCAAGGATAATTTGTAAGACAATGGTCACTCTTACCAGGCTGTTGTTGCTGTGACAGCTCAGACGAAAAATTTAAAGTTTTAGCTTGCAGCATGATTTATATAAAGGAGTTCCAATAGAAGTGCTCATGACAGCTCATAATTAAGTATTTTAGTCCCTGAAAAGCTAATACCAGTTAGAATTTGCAGCAAGATTAGCCTGCTGTAAATTAAAATAGCAAGAGTCCAACATGTATCTAACTGACGCTTTGTTTGGGCATTCTTACTTTTCTTACTACAGTATGCCCCATGGCATTGGCAGAGGTGAAATCAGCAGGATTCATTGAGCAGCTCCAATATCAGATCATTTTAAATGTTGAAGATTTACTATATCTTTGCCTCTGCTAGTGCTGCAAGGCTTACTAGTCAGAAAAGTAAGAAGGTCCACACTCAGCGTAAGCTAGAGGTTTGCTTGTATTGTATTCAATATAATCGATTCTTCCGTTTTTGCTTTATTATTTTTTCTGTCCCTCTTTTTCCTACATCTTGCCTCTCATATCTATTATATTATCCTCTCATATTCTTGCCTCTCATATCCTGTCACTATTCCAGAGCTCGAATAGTGCTTCATGTTGCATCTTGCTTATGGAATTGGTGTTCAAAAGTTATTGTTCATGTTAATGACACAGACATTATTGTGATTTTGCTTCAACAATACCAACAGCTGGCTTTACTATCTCAGCACCAAAATCCTGAGCTGTTTGTACAGCTTCCCGAAAAAACAATTTTCTTTGGCTCTATTGCATTGTTTGAGTGGCTGCGATACGACCAGTTTTTTTTACTCCAAAGGAAAAAAGACATTTCTGAGTGCAAGTGTGAAGAGTGGATTATTGGAAGCTATGGCTGATTTAAGCAAGAAGATTGAAAGTGACATTTCAAACTTAGCTTCATTTGAACAAGAAATGACGCAGGTATGCAGGAAGCTGGTTGTTGCCGTGTACAGTAAGAAGCCTGGTGACTTTAAGTCACTTAATCATCTTCGAGTCCATCTCTTTCATCGGAAGAAAGGTCAAAAAAATATTCCGCCAACCGAGAACACTTTTCGGTTCCACATAAAGCGTGTCCTTTTCCAACTCAATATCCTGCTTCAGGCTCTAATACCCCTTCCAATTACATTAATTTTAATTGTTTCAGTACAATGTAATAATTTTTGTAACAAATAACAATTTTTGGTTTTATTATCTATTAATATATTTTCATTTTATGATCTATATCCAATAACGATTATAAAAGATTTCTCAATAAATTAAAAACGGAAGTTTATTCAATTTTATTTTATTTTTCTTTTTTTCCATCACTAACTTGCTTACATTTTTGCTAAGTTATGTTGAGTTGCAGCTAAAAGGACCAAAATGTAATGGGCTGCAAGTGAAATTTGCTAGATAGTACTATTTAATATTTAAGGTAATTTTTAAGGGTTAAGCACCCTTCAGAGGTACCTATTCCCGGGTATAATTGTAATCAACGGATTTGATATGACTAGAAACTGCTCTCAGATTGCGTGAAACAGATGTGTCATGGAGGTGTCACATTTTTAGGTCTTGGCGCCTGTACTAGGAAGAAGGATTCAAAGGTGGGCATAGTTACAGTCCAAACTATAAGAGACTTCCAACAACAAAGGATTTAGTTATAATTATGGTCACAGACACCATTAAGTTTTCTACTAAATAATAGTTTATACAAGTAGACTTAAAGGGGTTAGGTTAGGAAAATGAAACTTTCAGGTACGGGTCTACAGGCTAAAGTATGTCCCACAAAGGTATTTTGAATTACCTTATTATTTGAGTAGAATTTTAAGCCATATTGATGTTTTTTTTTAAGTTTAGGTTATGCATTTGTATATCTGTAAAACCTTAAAAATTGGGATTGAGCAAAGTTGTGAAGCTGACATAATTTTGTTTTACTTCATTTAAGCAGAAGATCCAACTTGCAAGGTTTCACTTTAAAAAACAACACAGATTTTTAAAGGTCAGGGACCCTCTAGTGGGAGATGGAAAGGAGGTAGATACTTCAAAATACCTTCCTGGGACATACTTTAGCATGCAGACCCATCCCTGAAAGTTTCTTTTTTCCTAACCTAACCCCTTTCCAAGCTAGCCTTAAGTGGCTAAAGTAGAGTTTTCCTAAAATAAATTTTGATTCTGAATTATGAAAGAGCCAAAAAAAGGCAGTATGAGATGTACGCTAGCCTATTCAATTTTATCCTAGCTAAATTATGTTATCAACTAGGCAACAATTTTAATAGTTTTTTATTTTTAAATCCACTTCTCTTATCACCATCAGGTGCGAATATATAGCCTAAACTATATATTTCCTATGGATTTTTCTATTTCCTTATTTTTATATACCTTTTTAGATATGAAATCTACTTGAACACAAAACTGAGGTAAAATTCTATTTTAGCTACTATTGGCTATCTTGTAAAGGGGTTAGGTTAGGAAATGAAACATTCAGGGATGGGTCTAAAGGCTAAAGTATGTCATGGAAGGTATTTTGAAGTACCTGCCTCCACTCCTTTTCCCTCTAGAGGGTCCTAAAATTTTCCTATATGACAGGTCTATACCTATCGAAATTTTGACAAAACAAAATTTTACCTTAATTTTCAGTTATCAGTTTCTTTTTCTCTGGCTTTAGTTCTGAAAATGCAATTCCTGTTATTTGAGTAGAATTTTAAGCCATATCAATGTTTCTTTTTCAAAATTTAGGAAATGTATTTACATATCTTTAAAACCTTATAAATTTGGTTTGAACAAAATTGTGAAGCTGAAAACAATTTTTTTGTACTTCATTTAAGTAGAAGATCTATTTTGAAAGGTTTCACTTTTATGACACACAGATTTTTAAAGGTCATCAAAGGTCAGGACCCTCTAGAGGGGAAGGAGTGGAGGTAGGTACGTCAAAGTACCTTCCCGGGACATAAGTTAGTCTGTAGACCCATCCCTGAAAGTGTCATTTTCCTAACCTAACCCCTTTCCAAGATAGCCAAAAGTAGCTAAATCTGCTCGTCTTCAACTCCAGCCTATGGTTGACCTGAAAGAAAACAATCCAGAGCTCTACTCAAGTTTCAAAATCGGTCAGTTTGTTATAAGACGCAAATCGCATAATCGCAAAGTCTGCTCGTCTTCAACTGCAGACTATGGTTGACCTGACAGAAAACAATCCAGAGCTCTACTCAAGTTTCAAAATCGGTCAGTTTGTTATAAGAAGAAGCGATCGGTACTGGGCTGGATTGTCACCGGATCTAGTCATTGAGCAAGCTCTAATGCGCAGTTTGAAGACAACAGGTGGACTAACTCGTGGACGGGGGATCACACAAACTCAGCGTCTAATATGGGCTTTTTCGATGCCGATCTGTGCTGAAGAAAACACCTCAATGCAAGGTCTGACTAGCCTGAGTTACTCAACAAGTGATCAACACGTCGAAAGGCTCCAGTGGCGGATGAAGAGAGATACTGATGACACGGAGGCAATCCTAGACTTTTTGCAAACCCTGATTCCATTCAGAGAACATGTAGGGCTCCTCAACATCGTTACCGGCGTAACTGCATCAGCTAATGTAGATGCGGACACCGCGAAAGAAGTTGGAGCCCGAATTCTAGACGAAATGACAGGGAAGGCAGCTGATTCATTTTCGTTCCAGAAGAAAGACAAGGCTGTGTACCGTGAATAATATGTACTTAAAATATGAAAAATTTATTTCGTTCTAAAAATACTTCCGATATAAATTAAACTCCCCCTAATTGAGTTTAAATTCCGTTTCAAACTCTCGTCTAAATTCACAAACAGAGAAAGAAAAACCACATTTTATTCTCAGCCAAATATCTCTTTAAAAAGTACCAAGTAAAAGATGATTAATTTCGAATACCAGCTTGAAGAATTTCAAGAATACTCTGTTGTACTCTGTAAAACTTCATATTCTTTGTTCTACAAAACAAAAGAGACTTGAACAATTCCAGACGCTATTGACAGATTTGAAAAGCAAAAAACTACGATTTTTTTGCAATTACAAAGCCAATGATATGGATTTGAATTTCGCGGAAGCATTAGACAAATATAGTGGGAAATTGTTTGAAACTTAGTTTGGAGGTTCTCTTAGGAATGTGGGCATTTAATGATCTAAATATTGCGAAAAATTTATTGGGTAGTTTGTCAGCATAATGGTCTTAGTTTGTCAGCATAAGGATGAAGGAGGGTGCCCCCAAGAGAAGTTGGGCCAATGGCGAAATAGCTCTGAACGCAGAGAATCAAGATTCGTGTTATATAGTAGTTATAAAGTGTTTTTCGAGGCATTCTATGATAGACAGATTATTATCATGATTAAGATCATAGAAAGAACGGAGGAAAGATTATTCAGTATGTACGTTTAAAACTGAAGTCTTTCTTATATATGTATGTTGCTGTATACCTGAAATGTAAGTCTAATAAACCTATTACTTTTCTATTTGTGTTTGTTTTACTTATATGCCTGTATCTCACCGCAAAGTAGATAACTAGTTCAAATGTCTCCATTAGTAGCGCTCCCAAGGAATCTGATAACCCTACGAAGTATGATTACGCTCCGGGATTGATGGCTCCCCAGCCTAATTAATCACCCCACAAGGCAATTCTAACTTATTACTTAATATATTTTATTTTCTCCCATAGGGAGTGGCGCGGTCATTTTTCAACCCCCTCATTATACTCATCCCTTTCCCCCCATTACAAGTGGCGCAGTAACAAGCTTAAAAACATAACGGCGCAGTTGGCCCAACGTTAATCAAAATGAACCCCCCCCCCCATTGCAGTTGGCGCGGTCGGAAAACTTGCAGGAAAACATGCGTACTAGTTACGCTACAAACTTCTTAATTTAAATTTAAATGATTGGATAGATACAGACTTATAAGAAAAAGTGTCTAGGCCTATAACCGCTAAGCTATAGTAGGGAAACCCTTTTAGATTATCTCATAGGAGATAGTACTCTCCCCTAAATAGGTTAAGGGAAAAAGTAAATTTATTGTGAGAGTATAATTTTGCGAAGTTGGTTTAAATATTTCAAACGCAAAGATCTCAGAAAAATTGAGTGAATTATTAATTGAGCAAAAATTGGTCGCGAAAAATGTAGAAATAACAAAGTCTATTCCCCAATATGATGGACAATCAGACATCGACAAATTTAATATCCAATTGGCCCAATTTGTAGAGATGACTAAAACAAAATTAAAAACATGAATAAGTATGCTTCTCCTAAGATTGAGAGGCTAAGCCCTAAAATTTTAAAGCAGATTGAAAATACGATAGGGGACGATAATAACCTCCCAATAAACACGGTAGACAAATTACTAACAGCGTTTAGAGACAGATTTATTGAGACTAGTTCAACACATAAATTAAAACACGGAACGGTATGCTTCGACCATAAACGGAATGTGAGAGAATACTTACACAATATACGAATTTCAGTAAAAGCAAAGTTTGGGAAAGGTTCAGGAGAATTTTATGAAAAAATCATAATACACGCCTTTTTGCAAGGGCTTCCCCCAAAATTATATAGAATGGTAATATCCAAAAATATTCAAACTTCAGAACTTGCAGTTCAGGAGGTGGGACGAATGATCGAAATTGACACGATTATGGAAAACCACAGTAAAACAGAAATAAATAGCATAGGCGAATCGACCGCAAGGCTAGCCTCCCTTGAAGGTCAGGCTTCTCCCAATTTCTTTTCAAGGGATAATCCCCCAGTGTCCTAAAGAAATAGAACGCAAAAATCGACTAGGCAGAAAACAGTACGTTTTCAGCCCATTAAACCAATAAATTATGAAAATATTCCTACAATAATAAGATGTTATAATTGTAATCAACCTGGGCATATCATGAGAGAGTGCCGTTCAAAGATCACAGCCATACCGGCACCAGGGAATGCCGTCGGCAATACACAAAATTATGGCAACCATTTGTTCGGGAGAACAAATTTTAGCACCAGTGGTGTACAAGGTTATAGGCAGGGAAGATTGCGCCCACCAGTACCTCACAATGCGAACCAACAGAATTTGTATAGCCTTCCCCCCAATAGGCAAAATAATTATCGATTCGAAAACCCAAATACTCGTCAAAGCCAATATAGTGCAAGAATGGTATATAGAAAACCCGAAAACTTCCCGATGGGAAATGCAAATTTTTCAAGAACGCGAAATGAACGTACATTGCAAATGCCGTCGGCGTCAGCACCCGGCACTATCGCAAGAAATCCAAACAACCGTAATAATACATGGCAAAATCGGCAAATAAATGTAAATCATTTGGCTAGAGATTCCTTGAGCATATCTGAATCTCTATTGCAAACACCGACGCATGAAATAAATCCGGAGAGAAACGTTTTAGGCCCCTCAAAAGAATAAATTGGACTCAGAAGGGGTCCAGAATACTTTATAGGTCCAACCCAATAGTAGTACCGTCCTTTAGTGATAGTAATAATAAATTACCTATATTTAATGATTTTTGTGTGGCAAATGTTTACTTTAAGGCACTAATTGACTCTGGTGCAACAGTTAATATCATAAACTCATGCGTATTTAATAAGTTGCCTCCGCATATTACGCGACGAAAGAATTTTAATAATCCAAATTTAACTAGTGTAACAGGTCATAAATTGGATGCAAAAGGTTCTATTCACCTAGACGTAAAAAGGGATAATAGAATTTTTCCGACAAACATAATATGCAACAATTTTTCGTATGAAGCCATTATACGTGCTAATCTTTTAAGGTCAAATAAGGTATTATTAGACATAGCGAACGAAAGGCTTGTATACCCGGCAAATACCCCTTTCCCTACTCTATAAGAATGTAACAGAGGTTACGAAGAGAATGTAACAGTAAATAAAATTTCTGGCGGTAGAATGTCACAATCTTTTGAACCTTATATCTCGTTACAAAGAGGACGTGGCATAACCAAAAATTCGCTTTCTTATTCTGAGCGATATCGGAGAAGTGAAGTAAATTTAAATGACAAATGGGATGAATCTGCAAAAATTAAAACAGAGATATGCGACGGTATAGGTCAAACGAAATCAAGAAAATAGTGGAATTGTGGAAAAAATAGTAAAACCCAATGTAACTCCGTAAGATGCCGCAATGACGCAGCATAGCGCCAGTATGAATCTAATATACAATAATAGTGAAGAAAAATATTACGGGTTCGCGATACGGAAAACAAAAATCCCTCCCAAAACGATGCAAAGAATTCAAATATCACAGATGATTGAACCAGTGGATAGCAAATCCGAAATATGGCTTGCGATCCCGTCGAATGGAATTCCTGAAAATCTGTTATGCGAAGAACAGATTATATCTTACGAAAAAGGAGACGGTTTTATTTGGGTAACTAATAACCATGAAAATGATACAATTACGATAAAAAAGGGGAAATGTTTAGTTCAAATGCAAAATATCTCGGACAATGACTTCGATGAGTGGAAGAATTCCAAAAGAAACACAGTCAACAGCATTAATACCTCAAAAGACAAGTATCCCCTAACCAAATCGCAATTTTTAAACAAATTTAATATGGATCATATTATTGACTTGGAACTCAAGAAAAAATTATGCGAATTATTATGGAATTTTAAAGATGTGTTTTCCGCATCTGAAGATGACATCGGACTGATACCGTTTTATGAACATTCAATTTTAACGACCGGTAATCCCGTCGCGAAACAGCCATATCGTATACCGTATAAGCATAAAGAGTGGTTGAAAAATAAAATCCACGAATTGGAAAAAAATAACATTATACGCCCCCGTTTAAGTTCATATTCCGCACCAGTGACCTTAGTCCCAAAAAGAATGGTGACCTGAAACTTGTAGTAGATTATAGAGCCCTTAACAAACAAGTAGTCAGTGATAAATTTCCTTTACCAAGAATAGATGAAATTCTTGACTCTACTTCAAGTAAAAACAAAATTTTCACTCTCTGGACCTAACCCAAGGCTACAACCAAGTGAAAATAGCTGAAAAATATGTCTACAAAACTGCGTTTTCTACAACCGAGTGCGATTCTTATGAATACTTGAGAGTACCTTTTGGACTCAAGACAAGTTCAAGCGCGCTGTGTAGACCCTTATTGCATCTATTAAGAGGATTAAAGAATATCATTCATTTTGTTGATAATGTCATGTGTGTAGGAGAAAATGGTGAACAACACTTTGCAACACTAGCTAAAGTGTTCGAGAAATTCAGAGAAGGCAATTTAAAATGCCGGCCTGAAAAAGTAAATTTATTTCAACATAAAATTAAATTTTTAGGAGTAGTGGTGACGCATGGAGAGATATCTCCAGACCCAGACAAAGTAGAATGTGTTGAAAACCTCCAACCCCCTCGAACTATGAAAGAATTAAGAGGAATTTTAGGCCTTACTGGTTATTTTAGAAAATTCGCGCGCAATTACGCCCAAATTGCGAAACCCCTCACAAAATTAACTAAAGGAAACTCCCAAAATATTACTTGGTCTCAGGAAGCTCAAACTTCCCTACAACTTCTCAAAAAGGCACTCACTTCGGAACCAATATTATCGTTGCCTGATTTCGAGAACGGACAATTTGTAGTTACAACTGATGCCAGTTCGAAGGGCATTGGCGCTATCCTATCCCAAATAATCCCGGTGGAAGACCCTAGTCATCTCGAGGGAACGCCTAAACAAAAAATAATAGAAAGTTATATGCAATTCGAGCAGAACTTTATCAAAAGGCGAAAGTAGTTATTCTGTCACAAACTTAGAATTATTATCTATAATCCACCATTTGGATAAATTCAGACATTATTTGATTGGTAGAAAATTTAACCTACGTTCAGACCACAAAAGCCTGCAATACTTGCGCACTTTTAAAAGCCCAACGGGAATTCTAGCCAGATGGATTAGGAAAATCCAAGATCTAGATTATGAATTTGAATATTTAAAAAGTAAACAAAATACAGATTGTGACTTCTTGAGTAGATTCCCAGAAAATATCTCCGACGGAGTATTTTCTTAAACCAAGAAACCGAGGACGCCGTCGGAAGCCGATGAGAACGAAATTAATGCTATCAATACTAAGAGTAAACATGAATATAAGAAAAACAAAGTCAAAGACAGAGTAAAAGAAAATAAGGTTAACTATTGTTTCTTGGCTTTGGAAAATATAAAAAGAAATCAAAATAAGGATGAAATATGTCTAGCACTTATTAATTCTTTTCTGAACGATGATGTGCTACAGGATAAATTCAAAACTCTTGGAAAAGAAATAGATATCTTTTACTATGATCTTGATGAAGAAATATTATGCAGAATTGTGACTGCTGACGCAAATAGAAACCAAACTTCAGTAATACCTGTATTACCCCAAAACTTATAAATACCTGCCTTTGAATATTTATATTCAGACATAGGTGTACCTTTAGGGATAACTAAAACTTTCCATAAATTAAAACAATATTTCTATGTCCCGTTGGCGTTGACAAAATTTAAAGACTTTGTAAGTACATGCAAAGCGTGTAACTTAAAAAAAACCCAAGCTTAACCTAACTCCCCAATGGGAAGAGTCCCGGTGGCGAGGTTCCCCTTCGATATTATCTCATTTGATTTGTATGGAACTAGTGGAGGCTTACCTGTTTCCAACAGGGGCCATACTTGTGTTCTTTCAGTTATAGATCATTTTCCGGATTTACTTTTGCCAAAACATTAAAGAATAAAGGCGCGTACGCCACGAGTAAGGCGTTAGCGAAATTATTTTTAAAGTTTTGCATTCCAAACAAGGTTACGGAAGTAATTTTGTTTCAAAAGTTAGAAAAGACTTAATGAGTTTTCTTAACATAGAGAAATTGGTGACATCTCCTTATCATCCAAAAGCTAATGTTAAAGTAGAAAATAGGCATAAAATATGTTCAAATGTTTTAAGTATTTATACAAAAATAACAGGAATGACTGGGATCAATTCTTACCTTATTTAACCAAAAGAATCAATAATGCTTATTCAGAAACAACCAAAGAAAGTCCTTTTTATTTATTATTTGGTTGCGACTTCAGAATACCGTATCATGATATTGTTGATTCCCGACAATATTATAATAACTCGGAGGATTACAAACAAGAGTTCATAAATAGGATGAAAAAAACTTACAAAATAATTAGGCAAGAGTTGGAAAATTTTAAAATAAGCCAAGAGTTAAGAAACCAACCCAAAGTCAAAGGGAACATAAATTTTAAGATAGGAGATTGCGTCTACCTAAAGAATGAGGCAAAGACGGAAGGCAAAAAACTTTCCAATAGATATTCTGGACCGTATAGAATAGTCAAAAAGTATGATCACGAATTTACTTATAAAATGGTGAACCCCGATAATGGAAGAACTTACAAGGCACTTGTTAGCTGAATAAAAAGAGCCAAATTTCCGGAAAGATGGGTATCGCGACCCTCGTCTACCGAATCGTCAGACGCAGAAGACGAACCCCCTAAATCAAGATTGGCAGAGCTAAAACCCTTTAATTTCAAGCAAGACTAGTTTGAAAATGATAGTGATGAGGAAAACTTTGAAGAATTTTTAGCTATGAAAAATCGAGTTATTCCCAAAAGAAAATCCCTAGTACAAGCGAGAACAAAACCGCCAAAAAGTCCAAAAAGTTCATCATCAGAGAGCGCAGGAGAATTAGATTATACGATATCACCAAAAACCCAATTTTTCCCTGATAGAATTTCGACCCATTGTCCCCCCAAAAGATTTCCAGACGATATGGCTTCCCCAGAAACCCCAATAGAGAGACCCCTGTCGTTGCAGGAGGAATTGAACAGAGCGGTAGAAACTCCGGGTATTATTGTAAAGAAAACTCCTCCTAAAGACTCAATTAAAACAAATCTGCGGGAAGCTATGGATTTAATAAATTTCCCCATAAAAAAGAGGCAAAGTACACTGCCTTGGAATCAAACTCTCAAGGATGACCAGCAAGGACAGTATCATGACATAACCGTATCCAAGGTTAAACCTAAACAATGGACTTCGTGGAGGGAAACACTGGTGCAAAAAATGCCTCATCCCCCTGAAGACATGGTATTTAAACAATGGAGGAACCCTGCAAAAACTTTTGATTCCTCTCAGAGTTCTCAAGAGTCTTTCAAGTCTCCCGAATTGAAAAGTCAAAGCGAGGATTTAGAGAATAAACCTTCTACTTCCAGAGGAGTAGGAATTTACGAAGGAAGGGCAGGTGATACCTCAAAATTGCAAAGTACCACTTCTAAAAGTTCTAATGCGGAATCATCGGAAACCAGTTCCGAAGAGTCTGACGGCGAATCAGACAATATGGTAGTTAAAGAAACAGGAAAGTCTAAAACCGACTTCAGCGGCCACGCATGCAAAAGAAACAAAATTAAAAGGTCAAGAATTTTTGAAAAAACAATACAAAAAAGCTTGATCTTATATCCCTAGCAAAACCTAAAAAGAAAAAACCACAAAAAACAGAAGAGAAAGTAACGACACAATCGGGTAGAACAGTTAAGAAACCGGACAGATGGAAATACCGTTAGTCAATACAGAATTAAGAAATTTTAATGGTTTGGCATGATAAAGGAATAATAATTTAAAAACTCTTTGTCTGGGAATAAAAATGGTATAGCTATAAAAATACTAAAGGATAATTTTTTCCAATATATTTCCGTACATGTGTAGTATATCAAAAATGAATTCTGTGAAAGCACATGGCAAATAGTTTTACAAAAAATAATATTACTAAAAACAAAAAACTATTAGTATAAATATACGTAATTATAAACTGATCATTTCAGATCATGACGACGGAATCAAGGCCTATCCGAAAGGCGATAATCGATACCGAAAAGGGCCAAATTGTAGTAATGGTGATAATCGCTTTTTACCCCTTAGATTCCTTACACTACTAATAGATCGAGGGTATAGCCTACTAAATGGAGGAAATTTCCTTAAAAGTTTGTATAAAATTTGCTGGAACTTCGATGGCATAAACCCTGAAATAAAGTCCTACACATTGGAAGTTACCGCGCGAGATTATAATGACATAAAGAAAATTACATTAAAATTTTTTGAAGAAGATGAAAATTTCGGATCCAAGGTATTCCCTGGTTTTGATATTATTGTACGTGAACAAAAATGTTGTAATGCGTCGCACATACAATTAATTTTTGAGTAGTAAAAGTCATAAATAATCCGCTTTCCTTAGCTGAACGATGTCGTAAAGTAATTCGTGAAAATATGCAAAAGAAAGATATATCGAATACATTGAAAAATCTAAACCTTCCGAACGATCTGTTGGTCTATTTGATGCACATAGACACAGATAAAAGTAATGAAAATAACAGAGTATTCGAATTGAAGTTCCTAAGCACAAATGTGTCATCATGGGAAGTTCATCGCCTTAATACCATGCTAGCGTTGTTAGAAACACGTAATGTACTACCGAAAGATACGTCAATATTAAAATTGAATGTAGATGAATATGGAAAGAATCGTGTATACAGATAAAATTATCAAAATAATGTCTTAAAATATAAATTCAATAAAAACACCATCACCTCTGTTTTTGAAATTTTTCCTTCTCAAAAAATAATAATAATAAAGAATCAAGGGAATCATTATTAATGAAATAGTGTATACTCTGCGCAAAAATAACCCATATATTTACCTCAATGCTTAGAAGAGTAATAACCTTACGAGATTGATAACTACCTAGCATCTACCTAACATCTATATAACTACCTATTAGTTATCAGTAATAGGAATATATAACTACAGAATAAATTAATCTCATATATAAGAATTATCTTGTCTTAGTGCAGATTCTTATAATTCTAGTTGTAATAACGAAAATAATCTTATTAAAAGGTTTGTAATAAAAATAGGTTACCAACGTATTTATATGTTGCTTGCTTATTTATTTATATGTTGCTTACTCGAAAATATAATATAAAAATAAGTTGTATAGTAATTATTGACTAAGTCTTTAAAGTATATCTCAACCAGTCATAAAGGCATATCATAACCAGATAAAGCTAGGACTTTCATAACCATAGTAACCCTAAAATATTTTTCATAAACAGAAATTCTGTATTACGCTTATAGATCAGTTTTGTTTGGCCAATGCCACAAAACAGTTCCAAAAAATTAAATTAATATAAATTATTACAACAAAATAGCTCAAGTTAAAAGTTAAAACGCCCAAACTATTTTGAAAAAAAAAAATAAAATAGTAAATAAACGAATTTTGCAAAAATAAGTAAAATTAATAATAAATTAATTCTAGAAACAAACAAAAAGATGAGGCTTAAGAATATCATCATAATCCTCGTTGTTCACGCAGCAGCCCAAGATATTGTAAAGCATGGAGTAATATTTAAGCATGAAAATTCATTGCTAGCTAGCCATAATGCATGGAAAATTTTTATGAAATTGGACCCCAAACCCTTCGAGACCTTGTTTCAACAAGTAAAAAGACAAGAGAAAAACACGAATGAACTCAGAGAATCGATATTTCAATTCCTAAGGTCGGATAAAGGATTGCAGACCAGTAAAATAATGCACAGTAAAGATAATAAAGAGTTTCCAATTCCAGTTATCCCAAAGCTAAAATCAGAATTCGTGATACATGAATTTATAAAAAATGGCAGAAATTGACATGGCACTAGGAACCAGCACCAAAGACAGAAAGAAAAGGTCAGCGAATAATATTGAATACTTATCGAGAGACTTTACTGCAAAGGGGGGGGGGTTTATTTTGATTAACGGGGGGCCAACTGCGCCGTTATGTTTTTAAGCTTGTTACTGCGCCACATGTAATGGGGGGAAAGGGATGAGTATAATGAGGGGGTAGAAAAATGACCGCGCCACTCCCTATGGGAGAAAATAAAATATATTAAGTAATAAGTTAGAATTGCCTTGTGAGTTGATTAATTAAGCTGGGGAGCCATCAATCCAGGAGCGTAATCATACTTCGTAGGGTTATCAGATTCCTTGGGAGCGCTACCAATGGAGACATTTGAGCTAGTTATCTACTTTGCGGTGAGATACAGGCATATAAGTAAAACAAACACAAATAGAAAAGTAATAGGTTTATTAGACTTACATTTCAGGTATGCAGCAACATACATATATAAGCAAGACTTCAGTTTTAAACGTACATACTGAATAATCTTTCTTCCGTCCTTTCTATGATCTTAATCATAATAATAATCTGTCTATCATAGAATGCCTCGAAAAACACTTTTTTCACTACTATATAACACGCACGAATCTTGATTCTGTGCGTTCAGAGCTATTTCGCCATTGGCCCAACTCCTCTTTGGGGGCACCCTCCTTAATCCTTATGCTGACAAAGTAAGACCATTATGCTGACAAACTACCCAGTAGTTTTTTCGCAATATTTAGATTATTAAAGGCCCACATTCCTAAGAGAACCCCCAAACTAAGCTTCAAACAATGCCCCACTGTATGTGTCGAATACTTCCGCGAAATTCAGATCCATCTCATTAGCTTTGTACTTGCAAAAAACCGTAGTTTTTTGCTTTTCAAATCTGTCAATAGCGTCTGGAAATGTTCAAGTCTCTTTTGTTTTATAGAACAAAGAATGTGAAGTTTTACAGAGTACAACAGAGTATTCTTGAAATTCTTCAAGCTGGTATTCGAAATTAATCTTTTAATTGGTACTTTTAAAAGGGATATTTAGCTGAGAATAAAATGCAGTTTTTCTTTCTCTGTTTATGAATTTAGACGAGTGTTTGAAACGGAATTTAAACTCAATTAGGGGAGTTTAATTTATATCAGAAGTATTTTTAGAAAGAAATAAATTTTTCATATTTTAAGTACATATTATTCACGGTATGCAATAACCTTAAGACATTGGCATGGTCGCCAAATTTCAAGATGACTGTCTCTCTGTGGAATGTGTCAGCCATTTTAGAACGGACGCGCTTTATGGCTACATCTTTGCCGTAGTATTTTCCGAAATACACAATACTTTCTTCTCGACGATTTTCTTCCAGCTGCACTTTTGGGAAGTACGAAATATCATCTTTAAGTATTTCACCCGATGGTCTCTTCCCATAGCTGCCGAAAGTTCCCCGAGGAACAGCCATTCTACTATAAATAATGTAGAGTAACCTTGAACAGTTGAAACTTGTGGAATTAGTTGGGGTATAGCTTGTCTTGCCAGGGTTTGCTCTATGGGAGTTGCTTGATTTAATGACAATGGTTGTCTTGCACTTCTAAATTACGGTGCCTGTTGTACTCTGTCGGTGCCTGTTGTACTCTGTCAAATCTGTCAATAGCGTCTGGAAATGTTCAAGTCTCTTTTGTTTTGTTGAACAAAGAATGTTAAGTTTTACAGAGTACAACAGAGTATTCCTGAAATTCTTCAAGCTGGTATTCGAAATTAATCATCATTTACTTTGTACTTTTTAAATGGATATTTGGCTGAGAATAAAATGCGGTTTTTCTTTCTCTGTTTATGAATTTAGACGAGAGTTTGAAACGGAATTCAAACTCAATTAGGGGGAGTTTAATTTATATTGGAAGTATTTTTAGAACGAAATAAATTTTTCATATTTTAAGTAAATATTATTCACGGTATGCAATAACCTTAAAACATTGGCGGGTTGCAAAATTTCAAGATAAATGTCTCTCTGTAGAATATGTCAGCCGTTTTAGAACGGACGCGCTTTATGGCTACATATTTGCCGTAGTATTTTCCGAAATACACAATAGTTTCTTCTCAAGGATTTTCTACCAGCTGCACTTTTGGGAAGTACGAAATATCATCTTTAAGTATTTCACCCGATAGTATCTTCCAATAAATGCCGAAAGTTCCCCGAGGGACAGCCATTCTATTATAAATAATGTAGTGTAACCCTGAACAGTTGAAACTTGTGGATTGGGTTGGGGTATAGCTTGTCTTGCCAGGGTTTGCTCTATGGGAGCTGCTTGATTTAATGACAATGGTTGTCTTGCACTTCTAAATTGCGGTGCCTGTTGTACTACTTGTTGGGGCTGTCGAATTATTTGCTAGGGCTGGAAAACTTGCTGAGGAGGTTAAGGTTGTCTAATTACTTGCTGGGTCCGAAAAACTTGCTGAGGTCGTTGAGATTGGCAAATTATTTGTCAAGGCTGTAATACTTGCTGAGGTTATTGAACTGTTTGTTGTCGCTGAAAAAAATTTTGAGGCTGCTGTTGTAGGAGATCCTGATGGTTCAATAGTTGGGTCTGCTGTTGCACTGCAGGCTGTTGAAGAACTGGCCTTTGCTGGGGAATCTGTCCAGGTTGAACCTGCTGTGGCTGTGAAGAAAGTTTTCAGGGCTGAAATTGGGTTGGTTGTAGCTGTAATTGTCTTCCTTGTGGAGCTACTGGTCTTTGGAAGGATTTAGGTAAAAACTGCAGCCGGGGTGCTTGTTGCACAAACTGAGTAGGACACTGATCAGCTTGAACAAATTCTCTAGGTTGAGCCTAAAGAAATTATTGTAGAGCTTGAATGGCATTTCTTGGCTGAGCTCCTGCAAAATATTAGGCAGGAATCTGAACAGTTGAAACTTGTGGAATGGGTTGGGGTATAGCTTGTCTTGCCAGGGTTTGCTCGACAGCCCCAACAAATAATTCGACAGCCCCAACAAGTAGTACAACAGGCACCGCAATTTGAAAATGCAAGACAACAATTGTCATTAAATCAAGCAGCTCCCATAGAGCAAACCCTGACAAGACAAGCTATACCCCTACCCATTCCACAAGTTTCAACTGTTCAGGGTTACTCTTGATTATTTATTATAGAATGGCTGTCCCTCGGGGAACCTTCAGCAGCTATGGGAAGATACTATCGGGTGAAATACTTAAAGATGTTATTTCGTACTTCCCAAAAGTGCAGCTGGGAGAAAATCCTCGAGAAGAAACTATTGCGTATTTCGGAAAATACTACGGCAAAGATGTAGCCATAAAGCGCGTCCGTTCTAAAACGGCTGATACATTCTACAGAGACATTTATCTTGAAATTATGCGACCATGCCAATGTCTTAAGGTTATTGCATACCGTCTATAAAGCCCCGTTTAAAGTCATATATTGAAAATGAGGAAAAATTCCAATGTCCCCGTATTATCCATCAAATCATGCTTATGGGAAACAAGCAACGGAATGAGTTACATCCATGGGCTAGACCTAGCCCATGGATCTATCAGGCCAGAAAATATACTGATTGCATACAACAACGATCAGCAACCGATAAGGACAGTGCTGTCTGACTTTGGTCTCAACAAATCTTCAAAAGATAAACCAGAGAGACTAATGAGCCAGATTGCAGCTGTGGCTTTGGATATATTTGACATCGGTCGTGTCATTTTTTATGCATTTACAGGACATCCCTATCCTCTTGACCTGAATCAAACATGAAATAACCGTCAATTGGTTTTTGATTGTTTGTCACAAAAGAAGTTGGATGGCACGACCCAATGCCTTCTTAGATCAATATTGATTGGGGGAAATTACCTAACTGCCCAAGAAATCTTGAAACACCCCATGTTCTGGACATTAAAACAAACCTTGGACTTCTTTAAGGCAGCTTCAGATCGACTGCAACGTAAGAGGGACGAGGTAGGTCGTAAACTGAATCCTGTTGCCGAGTGCCTACTAGAAAGCCGGAAACCTGCTGCCCTGGGTGGAAAATGGATGGAAAATCTAGATAGAGATCTTCATTATCATATAAAAAATGATAAAAATAGAAGATATGACTCTGCAAAGGTAGAAGACTTATTACGTCTAATCAGAAACTGGGCCTTTCATGCACTTTTTCTTGCACTTTCAGGAAATGAAGTTTGAAAGCCCAGTTATTGGGGAATCCCCAGAGGAAATGTGTGATTACTTCAAAAAAAATTCCAGATTTGCTGGGTTACGTTTTCATTGTTTTCCGCTACTTCAGAGAAGAAGCAACTTTTAGGCCATACTATGGCCTTGATACTGACAGTGAGGTGAAAAATTCCCGACACATGACATTTCAAAACAATGCTGATATCATGTCGATTTTTGACAGCCATTTAATGAATATTGACAATGAAGCAATTGGCAAAATAGCCACAGCCAACGTCCTCATTAGTGGCATGAGAGGACTTGGTATTGAAGTCGCCAAGAATCTTATCCTTGCTGGAGTTCCATCTGCAGCCTGTAGGATGCGAACCTCCGCTCCCATAGGGAATCTGATTTCGATCAGATTCCTTGATATAATATTTAAACTGATATAATATTATGCAATTTAAAACAATCGTTTAAACATAAGTTACGCTACATCATTAAACAGCAAGGACGTGTGTGAACAATGAAGGCATGAAATATGTAGTAAACTAAGACCTCAAGTTTAATGATGTGGCATAACTTATGTTTAAACGATCGTTTTAAATCTAATGTAGAATTAAATAAGTGTTGAACGAAATTAAAGTGGGTGTGATAGCGTATACTAAAGAGCATAATAAGAGACCTTATTTAAGGTTAAGGGAATTAATCTCTTATATCGTCGTTTATCTATAACAACTTAGAAGAAATCTCCATGTTTTAGATTTCCCAATGGAAATTCTATATATTTGCAACTAACATGATAATAACGTCGCTTTGTTAAAATCAATATGTGTAATAATATTAGTGTATTTGTTTAATATTGTCTTGTAGTGCGACATTCACCATTAAATGTACCCAATCGTACTGCTTATTATGTATTATAACTACTCGTTTAAAAGAACATGTGATTCTGCCTCGTTATTTTTATTACAGGAATTGGAATGACCTATTGGAAATCAATAATTACAAGACTTAGTCCAGTGCATATACAACCTAGTAGCATCTATTTTCATCATCCCTCAACCAACGAAGAGTACTCACCATAAATTCTAGGCAACGAAGCTAGGACGAAAATTACGGTTACCTTTTTGATCGTTGTTTCCTCGATCACAAACCATATTATGTATCAGGTAACACTATCTAATAAATCTCAGTATTCAGTGCATTATCGAACTATATAAACATAACAATCCTGAGAACCCTATCGACCAGCATAAGATATAAGTGCATAAATATCACCCTTGATAATCCTTATGGACCAATATACCATATAAAAGTATAGTTATGATATTTGATGAGCCCAATTTATTTACATGTCGCAGATTCACGCGTTGAATCCCTTTCGACCATTTCTCGGGATCCATCCTATCACCTCTATCAAATGGTCAAAAAGTTTCTATCTCTGTTATCCCGTAAATATTACGAGATAATTTCTGAAAAATGGACCTGGAAACCAACCACTGAATTACAGAAACCAAAAGTAATCCCTGTGACTAATCCCTGAGTGATAATATACTCCTCCCACAAGTTAAAGAAGATATGTTGAAGGAGTCACTAAAATTTGATGTCGACCCATTCCAAATGCATACGTCAATACCCCTGTGATTAATCAAGAAATAACCCCAAAGCCCATAGATCAAACCATCCAAGAACAATTTTATATGAAAAATATAATCTCTAAGTGCACGAACAAACAATTTTATACGAAAAATATAATCTATAAGTGTACGAACGAACAATTTTATACTAGGAATACATTGTGCTTTAAAATATCCCAAGAATGATATGCTGAGAAGAAAATCAACCCATCTATTGTCAACGCGGTCCAAGTGCTCAACCTCTTAACGATAAAGCACCTTATTAACTATCCAAAAATAGCAGGCGAGAAGGAACTCTAATAGCAAAATTACACACACCTGTAGCTGGAAGTATCATTTCCCCTTTGATAATTAGAGAAAGGAAGAAGTAGTACACCATAATAGAATGAAAAAGGGATATTTTTCAAAACAGTGGAAAACAGAGCCTATACTTTCAGAAGATGAAATAGAAGACACGATGCCACCAGTATATATCACAAGACCATACGAATTTTAAATAAAACACTTATAATAAAACAAATTTAAATAAAACACTTATAAATTAAACACTTACCAATAAGGACGATATATATAAACAAGAAGCCGTAGATAAAATGGGTCAAAATTTAAAAAAGTATAGCACAGTGTAAAACAAAGTTTTCTCAGGTATAATTAATTTCACATATTAAATAAATTCACAACACACCATTAACAGAAAATAACCAGGGCGAGGACATTGCAGGTGAAAGACACCAATGACAAGACCATTGGCATTTAAAAACGAAACTGCTAAACGTCTTGTCATTGGGGGGATCCACCAAGCTAACCAAATGTATATCAGGAATAAAAGTCAAACCTGGGAGGAGATTTGAGCTGAATGTTCTGGAAGGGTCCTACGTCCTAGAAAAAAAAAATAAATAAGACGTAGTCACGCTTCCAGGGCACTAACCCCATAAACTTGTAGAACAGGGTAATAGTCAAAATAGTCAAATATCACGAAAGGGACAAATTACACTTAATGACTGTATAAAACTAAGGCGCAAATTAAACTGAGGATAATAACAGACGCGAATAATATAAAAGACTATAGAGAAACCACAATACATAACCCCTATCTCGAAAAAACTTTTGACACGACATAGGCACTAATTTTTGGTAAAATACCACAGACAAGGAATATGTGTCTGCGATGAAAACCACACAGTTTTGTGGGAATCAGGATATCGTAAAAACGTACATTTTTATGAATAAATGAGAACTAGCAAATGCGGGGCAAAGCTTAATTAAAAATGTTCTAAAATCAGCTGAAAAAAATACAGGTTGCAAAAATTAGAACCCCCCCCCCCCACCTCTTAAAAATATGGAGAGAATGAATTTGACCATAGAAGGGCAATCACCATAAAAACTTGTTAAGGGTTTTTGAAAAATACGTGAAACATATAAATATAGGCTTAGAAAGGACATATTTTACTGAAAAAGCGGGAAAAGACTTGAAAAAACCCTTAGGCTCCATTGAAATATCGAATAAAAAAAAAGAGAAGGGTTCAAGTTGAAAATATAGCCAGACGAAATTAAAAGGAAAATAAACTGAATGAAGTCAATTAAACTCTGTTAGACGCACTTATTGAACTTGCCGAACGAAACTAGTATGAAAATTGTACTAAATAAGTAAAAAAAAGTAACATTAATTGTACTAAAATTGAAAATTGTACTAGCATGGCATAGAAAATTAAGAGTAAGGCACATAATAGCCTTAAGAACCTATAAATTACTGTGTGCCATGAAGGCCAGGTATTGTTTCTGCAGAAGGGCCACGTTTCTGATAAAAGAATAGCCCAAGAGAAAATTGTGGCAACAAATCAAAAAGTGTGACAATAATATAAATAATTAATTATTGTGTGTGCAGGTTCATAATAGTCCTTTTAGCTGTAGCCATGACAAGAGGACCTGAAGTCTTGACGGACTTATTTAAAAGTTGTACAAAGAATAAATATTGCAGTGATTAAATAAATTATTAAAGTACATAATTATTATTTGTTTTTAACAATTAAGTTATGTATCAACATAACTTTTGTTAATATATATATATATATATACATATATATATCCTAAGCTATCCATGTAAATATAGTGAATGAAATGTTGAGTATTTGTGTTTTTTTATGTTTATATCATTCAAGAAGTATCCTACATTAATACTTTATAAGCAATTAACAAAATAATAATTGGAATTATATCCAATGCTAATCTATACCGTGTATTATTTTTTAATGCTTTAAGTTTTAAACAGTAGTTAAATATCCTATCTAGTTTGCGAAAAAAAAATACTTATGTAAGCTATTACACAATGCTTACATATATATATATATATATATATATATATATATATATATATATATATATATATATATATATATATATATATACTATGTTTTTATCAACTTTAAGTTTTAACTAGTGATTTAATGTTATATGTAAATGTTTGACCTCGAGTCAACGTATTAATAATTTTTATTGTGAAATAATCCCTTTAGTATTAAGTTTGAAAGAATAATCCAGCAAGAAACATAATGTTCGATTTAAGCGGGATAGTATTTTTGGAGTAATTAAAAGAGAGAAAAGTAAATAAAAGCAATTAAACTTTACGAAGTTGAGTGTTTCTTTCTAATATATATGTAAAACTGTATGCTTTTATATGTATTCTAATGTGAATATTTATTTTAGATACAGCCTTAGCTATTTTTTTGGAAATCAAATTTTTCGTAGCATCTTTTCGGATCCATTATTCCTTCAATCATATTTTGACACATTTTTGGAAAGTAACAAATTTTGAAGCCACTTCAAATATATCCTGATACTACCATCTCATACCATCAGAAACCAAACCATACTTGATCATCTGATATTTGGAAACTATAGCAGAAATACAGACTTTACTACAAGTTCATCAAAAGTGAGATAAAATCAGAACTTACTTTAGGCCAAGATATTGTGCTATATAGCCCAAATGGCTTATGTTATTGAAATATGTAAAAATACTTTGTGCTGGAAAAATATGTGAAAATTTAAAAATCAATAATGTTATATGTAATTTATCCAAGGTAATTCTAAAACGAAAAATAAACGGTAGATCAACCACATCACACAGATAAATTAAATTATTAAGGGGAATTAAATTTAAACTCAAATAATTCATAAACTTGTCTAATATAACTTGAAATCTAATTTAAGCAAAACCACTAATATTATGTTTAAGCCGCTTGGGGTCAAGTTAAAACAGAAGATGCATATGAAGAGGGGGAAAGAGTTATTGTCAGTCCTAGAGACAGAGAAAAAGAGAAACAAGGATGAATTTCAAATTGAAATCCTTCGACAAAAAAAAAGAACATTGCCTATATTGGACCAGAAACATAACCCTAAGGAAACCCATTGAGGGTAGATGCACATAATGACCCAAAGATGGCAGCATAATAGCTGTAAACGAAATTAAGTTGTTTTAAAAGTAAAATATTGAGAATTGGGACAATTCTTCTTTAAATGGGGAATATTGTGGTAAAGCTTCTAATTTAGTTAATTATTAATTGAGTAAAAATATATTAACACGCAAAAACAAAGTTTCAAAATACCACTTTTTAAGATAAAGATATAAATCGTGGAATGTGTGGGCTTGGAGGGAACTTGCTCAATAACCAATTTCCTGGCTAAATGCGTCAATGTACCGGAAGGACGTGGTTAGTTTTTCAAATATATACCCCTATTTTTGAGACTGAAGTCAGACTTTTCGACTTGCAGGGTGAACCTCTGCCCGTTTATTTTCTCATTAGAAATACCTTGGGACTTTGTCGGATCATTGTAAGTGTCTTTATCTTATTATATATTATTGTAGTTTTTGAGACTTGTGGTCTACTTGGGGCAGCCAGTCCCAGTAGCATATCTATATCTGTAATTACTATGTGTAAATTGAATAAAAGTATTGCGTTTTAGACGACCTCTCTACGATCTACCTTTAGCCTCTCGAACATACCCAGTCGGTACGCCTCATTAGTTCGGTCATAGCCTAAGGCACGCTACCAAAGTTTAATTACCTTAGGGTCAGAGTTTATCTCCCCTATAAAAGGGAGAATAAAGGCATCCACGATTACACCCCCAAAATACCATAAAAATCACATTACAACAGGTTTGCCAACTGTTTTGCTTTGTTCACATGACTTTTTCGTATTAGGTGAAATTTTTGTTTTATCAGTTGCTTTATTTTTGAATTTACGTATGGTTTATCACTAGATATAACAAATGTCTCCATTGGTAGCGCTCCCAAGGAATCTGATAACCCTACGAAGTATGATTACGCTCCTGGATTGATGGCTCCCTAGCCTAATTAATCACCCCACAAGGCAATTCTAACTTATTACTTAATATATTTTATTTTCTCCCATAGGGAGTGGCGCGGTCATTTTTCTACCCCCTCATTATAATCATCCCTTTCCCTCCATTACAAGTGGCGCAGTAACAAGCTTAAAAACATAACGGCGCAGTTGGCCCCCCGTTAATCAAAATAAACCCCCCCCCCCCATTGCAGCTGTTACAATGGCATCCAAATCAGCTGTTAACATCGATTGTGAACCGGTTCATGTAGATCAAGGGCTTCTGTTCCAGCGCTTAGGTACGGTGGCGAACCGAGAAGAATTCGATATTCGAGACCTTTTGTCGTATGAGCTTTGTACGTATCCCCCATCCCTTTTTGGATCCTATGAAGATCTGCGTCCTACCGACAAACCATCTCTGTCAAACACAATTCGAAAGGTGTCAGGGGACCATTCAGTCCTTATGAGCGCTTAGACTCTTGCCACTATGTCCTTGACGGCGGCTGGCTGCTCCAGAAATTGACTTGGCAACCCAACTCTACTTGACTTCATTTGCGAAAGTTACGTCAAGTATGTCACCACTAGATTTGGAAAAGCTTCGGTAGTTTTGATGGATATGACAATGGTCCTTCGACGAAAGGTATGGCTCACCTTGAACGTTCCAGGGGTAAACAGTGCCCAGTGGTAGAATTCACTGGCACAACAAAGTTAACAAGAAAGAAAGAAGAGTTCTTTCAAAACTGCACGAACAAGCAGCGGATAATTCTAGCGATAGGAGAAAAATTTTCCTCAGCAGGTTGTTCGGTACAACATGCCTCTGCTGACGCGGATGTCCTGATTGCAACCACTGCCATTCATAATGCAAGAACTCAGTTGACGTGTCTCATCGGCAACGACACTGACCCTTCTCCTCTATCTTGTCACTGCCACCCACAAAGGCCTGTATTTCAGATCAGAGGCGAAAGCTTCAAACGAACATAAGCTATGGAATATTTGCTCCATCAAAGAAAAACTAAGGGACATGTGCAGTGCAATTCTATTTCTGCACGGGTTCTTAGGCTGTGACACCACTTCGAGATTAAAAGGAATTGGTAAATCTGTCGGACTGTCATTGTACCGGTCCGATCCGTCTTTCCGTGAGGCCGCTAAGGTCTTTATGGACTCGAAGGCTACGAAAGACGAGCTCATTCTAGCTGGTGAACAACCTCTTTTGAGAATTTATAAAGGAAAGCCTGGAGAAACTCTCCTGTCCTTGAGACATCGTCAGTTTTTGGCCAAGCTCGCTTCCTCTTCCGCATTTGTCTGCCTTGATCGGATGCATCCCACACCCTCAGCTGCAAAGTTCCATTCTTTTCGCGTGCATTTGCAGGTAATGGAATGGAAAAGCGAGGCTGCTGCGATGAAACCGAAAAACTGGGGATAGCGACTCTCTGCTGATAATTACATCCCAGTAATGACGGAGAAGAAACCAGCTCCCCAAAGTCTTCTTCAAATTATCCACTGCAAATGCAAATCAGGTTGCGATACGGCCACATGCACTTACCGTAAGAATGGCAGGCCCTGCACACTTGCTTGCGGAGAGTGCATGGGAACAAGCTGTAATAACTCTGAACCAGCATCTCTAGAAGAAGAAGAATTTTAGTTTTTTGCAATAACGGTGGTTGTGCTCTTTTGTAGTGCTCATTAATGAAATGATGATTTTCAATATTATGTGATCCAAAAATAACGATTATCAAAACTGTGATTTATATATAGACGTGTTATGTTTCTGTTTTCCAACTGTAAAAGAAGCCGATAATAAGAATGATTTTTCAAGTTTCTATGCGTCTATGCCTATAGTTTCCCTTTTTCTCAGTTTGGTCTTCCCACGGTTGATTCACATCGGTTAACCAGGTTTCCAACGATTAGCGAAGCAAAAAAGAGTGGGGTACTTCTCTGCTCCTTTAAATTGCCGTTCGAGATTTTCCTGTGTTGCTGTTTGAAGTATTTCAGGCTTCCATTGATCTGATCTTTCTAAAACTTCGGAAGAAAAGCTATTTCCTTTATTTTTGCGATGGAGTTATTAAAATCTTATTTATATTTTAATATTAGTTACAGACGTGTTACAATAAAAGTAACATCATTTTCGGTTTCAGTGGGTTGATTTATACCAGAATCGAGTCTCCGAACGTACCGAAATAACAAAAATCAAAAAAAGGATTTTTCCCACCTTTCACCCCCTTTAAGAAGCCCCAGAAGGTTTTCCCGGCGGCAAATTTTAGCGGATTTTGGATACGTTTTTCTGCAATTTTTTTGTGATCATTAAGGACTAAAGAACAGAAACTACCTTCAGCTGATAATCTTCCGTCAATTAATGGTCTTTACAGTTTTCTTGGTCAGTTACTCATTCAGTAGCGTTGCAGCCTAAGATTCAATTGATTCTATATTATTGTATATTAAGTATTTTTTAATTCTGTGTTTTTTATTCTTGTCTTTTATGATTTATCTTTGTAAAGGCCAGCGCAATTCATTGGGACTGTAATGGAATCAATTTCCAAGACTCCGAAATCTTCCAAGTAAAAATGCCAAGAACATGAACCCAAACAATTTAAGTAACAATTAATTGTCAAATTTAAAAAGTAGCGAAACATTGTGTTACAATTGTAACTATGAAAAAAATCGTTCCCACAAAAGAAGATAACAGCAATAAATATGCAGAATAACCAATTTCACTTGACATGCAACAACCATGTAATCTAAATCTTGAGATGGAAATTCCAAACGATCGACAGATGGTCTCTTGAGATAAGAAATAAAACTATGTGTTCCGCTATAATTAAAAGGTATAAACCTTAAAAACATTTTCTTGAAATACAAAAGTAAAACTAAATATTCCGCTATAATTAAAAGGTATAAACCTTAAAAACATTTTCTTAAGATACAAAAGTAAAATTTCGCTGTATATAAATGTTCCGCTGTAATTACAAGGTAAAGCTTTAAAAACATTTTCTTGAAATACAATGTAAGACTATGTAGCTTGCTTTAATTATAGAGTACAAACTTTGTTCAACTCAGAAAAATTCCAAAGTGAAGTCTTAGAGAGTAATAAATCGTATCAAAAGCTAGTTAAAATCAAATAGCTGATTGGTACAGCACTATCCAATAGTGATGTAGGACAAATAAGGCAACCAATAGGAATTGTAAAAAATACTTTTAGCAACGCCTAAACGTAACCCCCGGCAAAATTGCAGAGGATAGATAGTTAGGACTTAGCAATTTTGCGCCAGTCTATTTGGAGTCTTAGAGGAGTCTTATGCGAGTCAAGCTTGGAAAAGACTAATATGAATTTCTAGTGAATCTGTTTAAAATAGACTTTTGAGGAAAGTTATTATCTGTGAATTAACTTTTGTGTCGCTTTACCCCAGATGACAATTTTGTATTAGTGTCTTTTACTGCAAGTGTACTGATATACCGAAGCTCTGTGACAACTATGTGAGTAATAATAAATACATTACTTTCTCATTTTATTCTCTCTATGTTAACATTTCTCGAGACAGTCTGTCCTTGTGGCTCCACTCGCTCTTAAGGGAATCTGAAGCTTTTCAATCTGATTTCAGCCTAGTATGATCATTATTGCAAGCTCCCTAGTTGAACCGCGAGTTTAAGCCCCCCCACACGCGAAGTTCTGCCTTCACTCAAGTACACCACTTGTGAGTCGTCAACTAAGAGTTTAACTAAATTTTCCCATTAAATTAATTAGTTGATATAAGAACAAATAATTTTTATTAAAACTCCCCTTATCAGAAGGTTTCTTGGAAAAATCCAACTAGAATCATTCTACATAAAACCCCCCATTAGAATTGGCGCGGCCTGTTTAAAGGAGCAAAACACAAGGACAAAATTTTCTACAAAAAAAGATAATCGAGAAATATTAAACATAGGGAAAATGCTTTGTGCATGTTTTAAAGTGAATTATTTTTACTAGGCCTAAGTCCCCTTAAAGTAATAACAAAAAAAACATAATTTAGACGTGCCGAAGTTAAGTTATATAAAAAAAAACAAAAAAACCAGTGCCGAATTTTAATTTATTTTGAAAAAAAAAACAAACAAAATGTCGTTGGATCAAAACGAACAATTATTAAAGCAAAAAATCATTGCCAAAACAGTGGAAATTTCAAAATCGCTTCCTTCATATAACGGTGATGAAGACGTAGACGAATTTATTATTCAATTAAACCAATTCGTAGAAGTAACTCAAACGGACTTAAAATCATTAGTAGGCATGTTGTTAATGAGACTTAAGGGACAGGCATTAAAATTCCTGAAACAAATAGAACAAACAATAGGGGAAGATAACAACCTCCCAATAAACTCAATTGAAAAATTGCTAAAAGCGTTCCGAGAAAGATTTGTTGAAACCAGTTCAACACACAAATTAAAGCATGGTTCGGTATGTTTTGATGAAACACAAAATGTTAGGGAATACCTACACAAGGTAATGGTATCCATTGAGGCAAAATATGGAAAAGAATCGGGTCCTTTATACGATAAAATTGTACTCAATGCTTTCATGCAAGGATTAAGCCCCAAACTATACCGAATGTTAATATCAAAAAATATTCAAACATTAGAGCTAGCAGTTCAGGAGGTAGAGAGAATGATTGAAATTGACTCGATTGTGGCAAATCACAACAAGTCAAGAATAAATAATGTAGAAAGTTCAACTCCGGGACAATCACGAGGGATTTCCCCAGGATTTTTTCAAAGAGATAATTCACCCAAACCGAACCAAAATAGGTCTCCAACCCCTACGAGGCATAGAATGGTACGTTTTGTACCCACGGATACAACAAACTACGTACAGAACCCCCCAATTATATGCTATGCATGTAATAAACAAGGACATATCGCCAGGGAATGCCGTACTAAAAACAAATATACACCAGCAACCCCAAGTTTTAATAATCGTTTGTTCGGAAGAACAAACACAAATGCCAATGGGGCAGGAAACTATAGAAATAACCCCCCACGTCTCCCATCGTTCCGCAACCCGTACCAACAAGGATTTGCATATTCGAATCCTTCCCAATATACGCCTCGACAACCCTATTTCAATCCCTCATCCAACCGACAAAATAATTATCGGTTCCCCAACGCAAACACGCGACAAAACATGTACCAATTTAATTCACGAACGGTGTATCCAACTAGATTCAACAGGAATACAACCAATAACAGAGGATATTTTTTCCCGCCGGGAAACGAAAGAAATTTTTCGTCAATACAAAATGAACAAATGCCGCGAGCCGTCGCCACAAGAAACTTTAACCCACGCAATAATACGTGGCAACCAAGACAATCAAATGTCAACCAACTTGGAACTTCCCTAACAAGTGAAATTCCCACTGAACCCCAATCTCAAACGCCAACTTATCAGATAAGCGCACAGGGAAACGAATTAGGCCCCAAGAAAATTAACCGGGACCCTGGAGGCCAGTAATTTTTATAGGTCCCATCCAGTAATTGTACCTTCCTTGAGTGATGATAGTGACATATTACCTATATTAAATAATTTTAGTGTTGCAAGCATTAATTTCAAAGCGTTAATAGATTCAGGTGCATCAGTTAATATAATAAATTCGAATGTATTTAATAGACTCCCAATATATATTAAGCGACGGAAAAATTTCAATATTCCCAGTTTAACTAGTGTCACAGGTCATAGGCTGGGGGCTATACGCTCCATACGTTTAGATGTAACAAAAGATAATAAAATCTTTCCTACAAACTTCATAATCTGCAAAAATTTCCCATATGAGGCTATAATTGGTGCTAATTTTTTAAAATCTAATAAAGTTTTATTGGATATAGCTAATAACAGACTCGTGTATCCATACGATTCTAATCTCCAACGCATGGAGAGAGGGGAAGCAACAGTAATTAGAGTAAAGTCCTTTGTACCTCACCCCTCGTCATTTTCTCCCACAGGACGAGAGAGAAAATCAAGCAGCAAATGGATCGAGTCAATAAAAACAAAAATGGGAAAAATGCAGGAGTATAGACAAACAGAAATAAAGAAAATAGTTGAATTATGGAATGAAATAATAAATCTAAGTACTATAGTAAGGGGAAAGGACTTGGATCTACCCTTGCAATCAACCCCAAAAGCGGAAGACCTGAAGCAACCAAGCGCCAACCTCAACTTAATAGAAAATAACTCGGAAGAAAAATATTATGGATTTTTGGTCCGTAAAACAAAAATCCCCCCAAATACTATGCAAAGAGTTCAAATCTCTCAAATGTTCACCCCCGTAAATGACAATTCCGAAATTTGGTTTGCCTCCCCGTATAAAGAAATCCCAGAAAATCTGTTTTGTGAAGAACAAATCATTTCATATGACAAAGGAGAAGGTTTTATTTGATTGACTAATACTCACGAAAATGATACAATCACATTAAAAAAGGGAACATGCCTCGTTGAAATACAAGTTATTTCTGAGCATGAGCTAAACAAATGGAGAAACTCCAAGGAAAGCTTAGTTAATAGTATTGGTGATAGTAATCCAAAGAATAAGTACCCCCTAACAAAACCCCAATTTTTGGAAAAATTTAAATTAGATCATATCCAAGATACGCAATTAAAGGAAAAATTATGTGAATTGCTCTGGAATTTTAGAGATATTTTTTCTACATGCGACGAAGATATCGGGTTGATACCTTTCTATGAACATTGTATCCAAACCACAGGGTTACCCGTAGCTAAACAGCCCTATCGCATTCCTCATCCCTACAAAGGATGGTTAAAAAATAAAATCCGCGAGTTAGAAAGAAACAATATAATACGGCCAAGTATAGGCCCGTATTCAGCCCCCGTTATACTAGTACCAAAAAAGAACAAGGACCTTAGGCTTGTAGTAGATTATAGAGCCTTAAATAAGCAGGTAGTTAGCGACAAATTTCCCCTGCCACGAATTGATGAAATCCTAGACTCCATTTCAACCAAGAACAAAATTTTTACATCTCTTGACCTCACGCAAGGTTATCATCAAGTTAAGATAGCAGATAATGACGTTTATAAAACGGCTTTTTCGACAACGGAATGTGGCTCTTATGAATATTTGAGAGTACCCTTCGGACTCAAAACTAGTTCAAGCGCATTATGTAGACCTCTGTTACACTTATTACGAGGTATAGAAAATATTATCCATTTTGTGGATGATGTTATTTGTGTGGGAGAAACACCGGAAGACCATTTAAACACATTAACCAAAGTTTTCGAAAAATTCAGAGAGGGTAATCTGAAATGTAGACCTGAAAAAGTAAATTTGTTTCAATCCGAAATAAAATTCTTAGGAATGATAGTGACCCAAGGTCAAATATCACCGGACCCTGAGAAAATAAAATGTGTAGAGAATCTCAAGCCGCCAAAAACTATGAAACAATTAAGAGGCATTATTGGATTAACCAGTTATTTTAGAAAATTTATACGCAACTACGCCCAAATCGCAGAACCCCTAACAGATCTAACCAAAGGGAATTCCCAATCTGGTCGCAGGAAGCTCAAACTTCCTTAGACATCCTCAAGAAAGCTCTTACTTCTGAACCAATATTAGCGTTACCAGACTTTGAAAAAGGAACATTTGTGGTTACCACTGATGCTTCAGCTCTAGGTATCGGTGCAATCCTTTCCCAATTAATCCCCGTGGAAAACAACCCCGAATCCCAACAGGACCCCCCTCAATATATAGAAAAAGTCATATGCTATTCAAGTAGAACTCTAACAAAAGGCGAAAGAAGTTATTCAGCAACGCAATTGGAGTTACTATCTATAATTTATCACTTAGACAAATTTAGACATTATTTAGTTGGTCAAAAATTTAAGTTGCGTTCGGACCATAAAAGCCTACAGTATCTAAGCACATTCAAAATCCAACTGGAATCTTAGCTAGATGGATAATGAAAATCCAAGATCTGGATTATGAATTTGAACATGTGACCGGTAAACAAAATGCCCCATGAAATTTCCTGAGTAGATACCCTGAGAATAACCTCTCGGATAATGAAACTAAACAAATAAATGCCATCTATCCCGGTAAACGAAAACACAAGAAGAATAAACCTAAAATCCTAACAGAAGAGAACGAAATTACTCGTAGCCCCTTATCCCTAGCCAATATTAAAAGAAACCAAGTTAAGGATGAAATGTGTTTGACTCTCATTAATTATTTTGTGAATTCCGATACTCTCCCTGATAAGTTCAAAGCCCTGAGGCGGGAAATAGACAATTTTTATTACGATTTGGACAAGGAAATCCTTTGCAGGATAGTAACAGGTGAAACGAATAGAAATCAAACCTTAATAATCCCAGTACTCCCCAAAGCTTAGTAATACCTGCCTTCGAATACTTTCGTTCAGAAATAGGTGGACACTTGGGTGTAGCTAAAACTTTTCACAAGTTAAAACAATATTTTTATGTTCCCTCGGCATTAACAAAACTTAAGGATTATATAAATACATGTGAAGCGTGTAATTTAAGGAAAAATCCCCAAACGTACCCAAATCCCCCGATGGGAAGGGTGCCAGTAGCAAGGTTTCCCTTCGATATCGTATCATTCGACCTATATGGTACGAGTGGAGGATTACCTGTTTCTAATAGAGGTCATACTTGCGTTCTCTCAGTAATAGACCATTTTACCGGCTTCACTTTTGCCAAAGCATTGAAAAATCAAGGTGCATATACCACAAGTAAAGCGTTAGCTAAAATATTTTTAAAAGTTGGCGTTCCTCGCCAGGTTATTAGCGACAACGGAACTAACTTCGTTTCTAAAGTAACTAAATCCTTCAAATAGAGAAATTAGTAACCTCACCCTACCATCCCCAAGCTAATGGAAAAATTGAAAATAGGCACAAAATATTTTCCAATGTTTTAAGTATTTATTCAAAAGACAACCGAAACGATTGGAATCTGTATCTACCTTACTTAACCAATGTAATTAATACTGCTTATTCAGAAACGACTAAAGATAGTCCATTTTTTCTTTTATTCGGACGTGATTTTAAAATACCATATCAAGAAATTATAGAATCAAGAGAGTATTACAACAATACAGAGGACTATAAGCAAGATTTTATAAATAGGATGAGAAAAACCTATAAAATAGTTAGACAAGAGTTAGAAAAATGTAAGGTGAACCAAGAGTTGAGGAATGAATCCAAAATCAAAGGGAATATAAATTTTAAGGTAGGCGACTGCGTCTATTTGAAAAATGAAGCTAAGTTGGAAGGCAAAAAACTTTCCAATAAATATTCAGGACCCTACAGAATAATCAAAAAATATGACAACGATTTAACTTTTAAAATGATAAACCCAGAAAATGGGAGAACATACAAAGCACATGTTAGCCGTATGAAAGGTGCCAAACACCCCGTTAAGTGGGCACCCGAACCCTCATCCTCAGATTCATCAAACGCAGAAAATGAATTTCCTAAGTCAAGGTTATCCGAATTAAAGCCCTTCAATTTCAAACAAAACTACTTTGAAAACCATAGCGAGGAGGAAGATTTCGAAGAATTTTTTGCCATGAAGAACCTAGTCATCCCTAAAAGAAAACCCCTAATACCCATGCCTGCAAGAACCCCAAAAAGCCCAGAGAGTTCATCCACAGAAAGCTCGGAGCAAGAATTGGATTATACGCTATCGCCAAAAACCCAATTTTTCCCCGATAGAATTTCGACCGCATGTCCCCCCAAAAGATTTCCTGACGACATGGTATCCCCAGGAACCCCGATAGAAAGACCCCTATCGCTACAGGAGGAACTAAACAGAGCTGTGGAAACCCCAGGTACAAAAAGGAGGAAGACTCCCCTTAGGGATACAAATACAAAAAACTTGAGAGAGGCCATGGACATTATAAATTATCCGATAAAAACAAGGCAAAGTACGTTGCCTTGGACACAGGAACACCCGGAAGATGAAAACTTGGGACAATACCATCACATAACGGTATCTAAAGTAAAACCCAAAGAATCTCATTCCTGGAAACAGACAATGCTACGAAATACACCTCACCCCCCAGAAGATATGGCATTCAAGCAGTGGAGACATTCTCCAAAAGTATTTGACTCCTCCCAGAGTTCCCAAGAGTCCTTTAACTCCCCCGTAACAGGACCTCAGCGTGAGGAAATGGAAAATAAACCCTCAACCTCCAGAGGAGATGAGATATATGAAGCAAGAGCAGGTGATACTACAAAACCTCAAAGGACAATCCCAGAAGGCCCTAATGATGAATCCTCAGGAACTAGTTCTACTGAATCCAATGATGAGCCCCATGAGGCACCAAAACAAATACCCACTTCGGCTACTGCCCATGCAAAGCAGGCTAAGGCGAAAGGCCAAAAATTTCTTTTGAAACAATACAAGAAATTTGACCTAATCTCTATGGGAAAATCAAAAAAGAGTAAAACGCCAGAAAACGAACAGGAAGTTACCACGAAATCTGGCAGAATAAGCAGGAAACCAAACTAATGGAAATACGTCTAGGAATAAAATACCCCAAAAACTTATAAAGCAATATTAAATCGAAATGAGCAATTTGAAAAAAAAAACCTTAAAACAAGGGTGTATGAGTAAAATATTACAATTAAAGATATCCATGAAAGGTCGAAAGAAGTTAATAGTCAATTTTTCCAGACAAACTAAATCCCGGCTTGGTAAAGAACCCCGAAGATAGAAGAAGAACAAGGATTGTTCAAACCCTCCTCCAAAAGAAAAATACCTAGTGCAACCCCGTTACAAACAGAACAAATATGGAACAGCTATTTCAAATACGATCAAAACTCCTAGAAGCATCGGCCCAATCAATAAAAGAAAAACTAAAAATTGAGAATATGATAGGAACCATACTTAAATCCCTTAGCGAGGTTAGGGCATCCCAAGAAAAAATGAACCAGAAAATAAATGAGGTTTTAGTAACGAAACAAATGGATAAGTTAATTGAGGCCCAGTTTATGGAAGTGAAAGAACAAACCGCCAAAATCCAGGACGAAATGGAATCAATAAGCGATGACACGCTTATACAAGGATATAATTATTCCGACAAAATCCTAAAATTACAAGTATTATACGACAAAATGCAGGAAATTGGTAAAGAAGTACAAGAATATAGAAATAGTAATGTTCTATCCGCGACAATGGCAATACAAGAATTCCTGGCACCCCAAAGGGCAAAGATCCTAGACTTGCAGCATAAATACGACCACTTAAAAGCACAGAAAGAAATAATTCAGCTGCAACAGGACAGCTTAGAGAGGCAACTAAAGGAGAACCATGCCGAAATCACCAGAGAACTACAGAAACAGAAAGAATTCTGCTCAAATTTAGAGAAGATAGTTGCAACATATTTTACAGTTGAAGTTAACCTACCCCTCAGCCCCCACTTGGAAAATCTGCTTGCTAACAATTACAACGAAGGACCATCCCAACCCGTATATTTTGCAATTCCAAATCAAGCTCGTCATCACCACATAAAACCCCAATTGGAAACAAATCAACGGAATCCTCCAACGGATAATAATATAATCACGAGGACCCAGTACCCTGACGCCCAAGAGAATGTTATTACGGGCCAAGATTCCTCAGAAATCTATGCACAACAAGGAACACCCAAAACCCAACCATCGCCAGAAGCTGCAGAAAACTA
The DNA here is from genome assembly GCA_027921565.1 of Artemia sinica. Taxonomy (NCBI): domain Eukaryota; kingdom Metazoa; phylum Arthropoda; class Branchiopoda; order Anostraca; family Artemiidae; genus Artemia; species Artemia sinica. Next base: position 1,607,166 of record CM051271.1, on the reverse strand, counting down.
AGAAATGCCAGACAAGAGAATAAATCGAGCTAAACAAAAAAAGGTAAAAATTCTTTTTCGTCAAAATCCCCTTCTAATACATTAAAATGACTACATTTTATAGGATGTGATGTTTAGCGACAAAAAGTAGTAAATAACCTAATATTCGAGCGAAAACTCGTTAAACTAGATAATTATGTTTCTGCTAGACAGAACATAGTATTTCCTTAAAAAATAAATAGATAAATAAATGCAGATTACAAATTCAATGGTAAAAAAAAATGCAATGAATAGCCATCCTTACATTACTAGGAATAGTTAAACAGCATTTCGGATACCCCCCCACAGTAGGTAAACCTGACGATCACAAGGGATCGCTTAATGAGGAGATTTACTTCAGGGCACGAGGATCAAATCCGTGTCCTAGGTTCTGCCGTCTATCAATCCATAACCCCAGGCCACTACATTCCAAAAATTACTTTTAATTTAAAAAAAAAAGTATTCGGATCGGCGCTTCAATAGATTCTACATCTTCTCAAAATCAATTTTGTGGGATATTTATTTTTAATCATCATGCCAACGACATAATCAAATACGGAACTCCAAAATATACTAAATCTAATCACAAGAAAAGATGACCGGAAATAACCACCACCCAAACTTGCCGTAAAGAATATAAAACGTCAAACAATTTAAAAAATTCAGTCAAAAAATATATGTGCGAGTTATTATCGTGTTAATTACCAAGCTAAAAGGCAATTAGAAAAACAGATAATTAGCGGTAGTCTAATGATCAAGCAGTTGGGTTTATATGTGCGTGTATATGCATATGTATATATGTGTATGTGTATATGTATATATGCGTATATACGTGTGAGGATAGTAACAGTGCGAGGCAAAATACACCTGCATATAAGGATGTGATGACTGACCTGGTCATAAGTATAGGGTTTTCTGTCAACTTACGTAACAGAAGCAAGCCTAATTAATCTTTCAAAAATTATCCATGTAAGCCTAATGATAAAAAAAAAATCTGTCCCAACACATTTAAGTCAATATGAACTGAAGACTCTACGAAAAATTAACTAATTGAAAATAGCTATAAGCAAGATTGTATCTTTTCTGGGTAAAATAACGAATATTTAATCCGCATATATGATTCGTGGCCTTTATCTGAGCCTTAAAATGAAGTCAATTACTTAAACAAACCCTACAAGTCGCTAAGAAAAAAAAAATAAATTCCCTTCTCGCCAATTTTACTAAGCAAATACCACTTCGGTCAATGTTAAAATAATAATGCGATTCCAATAACCCTTGTAAAGCGTTGATATGATAAGAAATTAACACCAATGATACCAGGTGGAAGCCATTAAGATTTATGGTAGCATAGTCAAAGTATCTAAGCGTAATATTCTCGAGTTAAGAAACTTTCTTTTTTCATTTCGTAATTAACAAAAAAATTGCTGACCCGTGTACCATGTGTATTTTGAACTAATCGCATACCTATAATTGATAGTTCTTTCGCCTAAAAACTAATAATTAACTTGCTATACCAAGATGTCTCTAAAAAAAAAAAAAAATTGCCCCCCCCCCAAAAAAAAAAATGAGGAGATTGGAAAATATAGATTGACCTCAGCAATTGATATCTTCAATAAATCCTTAACGTTTAATCATGTAGTGTTTATAAATTGGTGTAATAAAAGCCAAAATAAATAAAATACAATTCCATTTCGAAACCTAAATGAACAAAGGAAATTAATTGCTAAATAATTAATGCAAAACACAAGAGTAACCCTGAAAGGTAAAAATTAAGCTAAAATTGTAAAATTTTAAATGCCGATCTGGTGCATAAATTTTGACCTATAGAGATGCGATAAACTGTTTAATAAGAGGCATATCCGCAGATACAAGTAAAACAACGAGAGCGGCGTAATTATTAAGTCATAAAAATAGGCCCCTCGACAACCCTCAAAAAAAACATATGAAAACCAAAAAGGGAGACTTTTATGATCGAACCTCCTAAACAATTTGTTTAGTTGAATTTTTGTAGTGGCGTGGTCGAACGCTAATTAAGATATCTGTAGGCCAGGTGTGATAGAACCATGAGTAAAATTAGTTCAACAAGTAATCACTGTAATCATTCGTGCAGATTAAACAATTTGAAAGACAAAATAAACCTTCCTTAAATCAAGAAAATATGTAAAATAGTTAACAAAATTGTAAGATATCGTACCTGCGAATCGCAAATAAGACAGATTAAAGCAAAGAAAAAAGAAGAAGCATTGATTAATTTTATTTTTTTTACTTGAGATGGCCCTCTATCGAAAAAGCGTTTTGCTATCAAAAATGGTGGTACCATGAACTAAATTTGTAGCCAATGTCTAAGTTAATTAAACCAGTAATTGTATAACTATTAACAAAGATAGCATTATTGCCGTACAGTCGCTAAGTGAAGGATAAAACAATTGTTAAAAAAAACTGCCAATTATATCAATAATTTTAGCTGAAAATTATCTTAGAAAGGGCGGTAGCAATGGGAAATGGAACCGCATGGCTGGGATGGCAAAGTTATACGCTATATGCATATATATATATATATAAAAAAAAAAATGCATATTGATTAATATTTCAACTTTTGATGCCAACTATAGAGAATGTGTTTCCCTAATAGATAATTGTTGTACCATAAATTAAAATCGTAACTAACGAGAGCTAAATAACACCTTAGTTTTGCAATAATTAGCAAAAGCAGTGGAAGGCTTACAGCTGGTAGGCAAAGGATAATGTAACCATCACAAACCCTAAAAATTGCAGCAATAAACTCACCCAAAACCTTAAATCGAATTAAAGCATACAAATGAACCGCGCAATTAAAGTATGAAAGAATAACCTGTAAAAAAAAATAACAAAAAAAAAAACTTTTTCCTAGGCCAGACAATTTCTTAACTTTGGAAAGATTTTGAACTGTGATTGGAAGATAATCATGATTGGTAATACCAAATGCGAACCCAATATTGAAAAAAAATTATTCGCTTACGATCTTGTAGTCAGTCCTATATTATCTATATATAAGAAAAATAAATTACTAAAATGGCCTGCCAGAAGGGTAAAACATAAAACCAATCAATTAATTCCTAAAGTATCATAATTCCCAAAGTATTTAAACGACAATTACATAGCAAATATCGTAAAAATTGTCCCATAAATTTGATGTGGCGCCATAAGAAATGACAACGTGCAATAGGGCCAATAGCTATCTGGCAATAGTAGATGTATTCTGCTTCAGAAATGTGGTTCAATTTCTGCGGGTTCCCATAATTGATACAAACCTCGTAACATACCGCTAGAGACGAGAAGGACTAAATTAAACTAACATAGGTTTGTCGAAATACTCTAATAACCAAAATAATTCAGATGTAAAGCAATGCAAAAAAATAACCAATTAATGCAAAAGGAAGAAAATCCTTCCAAAAAATTGACGATTGGTCATAAATACTCATATCACATGACAGTATTTAATAATTTCTACTAACCTTATCAGCCAGTTACGACCCCAGGTCTCTGCTAATCCTTAATTCCCCCAATAAGTAATATGACATGGTAAACCACATGTTATTCACAAAATTCAAGCCTTGTGAAAAGCACAATATTTAAGAGTTCGGAGAATATGCACTCACTAGTGAGCAAGTACTTAACTAAAGTTGATAGAACAAAACGAACATTTATACGAAGCATGAATAACTGAAGGGTAATTTCTAATGCAATTAAGTGAAAGCAGAAGCCATAAAATAGATTACAACACCTGTGAGGTAATTCAGCCCTTTGTTCGGACATACGTTTCGAAGATCCTAAATCAACAAGGATAAATTATCAAACTTTCTCCCTGAATAAAGCTCTTACAGAAGGATAACCTACTAAAGATTATAGCGATAAAACACAAAAGAAAAAGAATTACAGATACTATAAGTAATGTTCTAATCAAATTTATGAGCCCCTCCCCCTCAGTTGTGCGGCATCTTAGTGGCATCAAAATATAGCATCAACGAATATATTTTAATTTTCATTTGAGAATTATAAAGGAATTAAATTCGTATGGCTTATGACAAGCTACGAAACTTTTAAGTTACACCGCGCTGGATGATAAATATCGCTGCCACGTGGCGTTAACTCCGCCACAGGAGAAGGATGATATCACACCTTGAAAGTAAATAAGTTACACTTCAACTCGTATAACTCCCATTAATTAGGGATATATAAAGCTGATGAAAGTGGAGAAATAGATACCTTAGACACATCACAGCTAAATGAAATATAAAGATAAATAAAAAGGCATTACAGTCTAGTAGCTGAATTTTCGAAAGTATTAAAAAATAAGCCTATATTTTCAAATAAAAGGGCCTTAACGAAATTAATTGAAATTATGGATACTTTAAAAAGATTGTTTAAAAAAAAAAAAAAATTGCCTCGTTAATCATAGATTACTTGAGAAAAATTTTGTTGTAAATAAGGGATCAACAATTATAGAAATTGAATGCCATAGTAAATTACAATAGAAAACTTCAGAGTTTCCCTCAGTCTGATCAACAAATATAGCATTAACTGAAACATACTAACAAACAATATAATATAACCCTTTACTTAACTACTTAAGAAAAAAAAAACCACTCGAGTCCATATAAAAGATACTTTCAGCTAAAATTCAGTAGTAGTACCTTATACGCTTCCAAGGTGACAATAAAAATTTTTTTTCTTCCCTCAAGAATTAATAAATGCACAGTATACATGGCAATTCTAATTCATAAAAACAAAATAAAATAACCGTCAGCGGACAACACCATAAAATACCTTAAAATAGTATAGGAGAAATGATTCAAATATCCACATGACGTATAATAGTGAAAACGGATGGACCCCCAAGCATAGGAGGTTAGAGCCAGGGATGAGCATGGTGTATATTGTCCCATCGTGCAATCACTTGACTTTCACCCTCCGTTGAGAAAAAGTTACGGGGATACGAGACTTGATTGCACAATAAGACGTTGCTTGGCAAGTACTACAACGGTCTAGCCACCAAACTCCTTAAACAATAGACCTTCAGCCGTGGGTAGCGGTGGCCACAGGGGAATGGCAATGGTGTTATTGTCTTTCTGTTGCCATTACCATTTGGCCCTAGCTCTCTTATGAGGAACGACCATTCAGTTACAAAAAGTGATCATCACATAATGAAAAACTACGGTTTTGAAGTTGGACAAAACTACCCTAAAACATGGGGACCCGTTGGTCAACTGTTGTGACCTATGGTGTGTTTTATTCCATTGGTCATTAGACTTGGCTATGGGACTCTAATGATAGAATCAACAAACCTCTTCATAAAAAGTGACCCGCAAGAATTACCCTAACTCATATCTACCATAAGAAAATAATGTGACGACAAAAGTGACCGTGGAAGAATAGGAAATAAAGAAGGATATAAAGTCTGGTGCGTGGGGTGTACGTTGACAAGGTGCTGGAACGCGAGTGATTAAATTTCGTGTTCGGGCGCCGTGCCAAGGTATTTCTTACGAAGATCAACTCAAATAGGAAAAGGAATCAAAGGATACCAAAAGAAGTTAAATACTATAAATCAGAAAAGCCAAGTAAACAGCACATATTACAATTAACCATCAAATTGATAGCGCTAAGCGACGCGCCATTTAGCCAACTATTTAATTATCTTAATTATTTCATAATCATTATTATACCTTAAATCACTATAACCATTTTGAAAATATGTTACTACTAAGTAACAACTTATTTCATAACTAATGATAAATTTTATATACCAGCACGTTTACAGATACTGTACGTGAAGACCTTCAACCACTGGTTAAGGGAATCGCCGAAACAAGCAACCATACGGTATGTTGCTTATATTAGCCTAAAATCTAGTAGAATAATAAAAAAAAACGTAACCATGATAAGATGCCCGAGCCATCAACAATTAAATTATCGTAGACGAGAAAATGCAATCTTTTGGAATCTTAAGATAAGACATAGCGTAGACAATATTAATGCTCCGCTAAGGGAATGGGGACTTGTTGACAATTTGATGAATGAAGAGGAACTTATTAAAGCAGTAGAAAACCTTGACTGTCCAAAACTATATTATCTTCTAAAATCTCAAAAGACAAGGTTGGAACGAAGAATCATCCCAAGATTAACGGCAAGCCTAGTGCTTTATAATTTTAGTGCACGTGCGATGACAAGAACACTAGAGCACACTAGACGAAGTGCCAATCTGGCCTTCCGAATTTTAGTACAACATATCCCATCAACAAGGTATAGCTCGTTGTCTGAATATATCGCCAACAATATTTGGTACGATCAAGATGATAATAATGTAACTACAATTTAGCCCATTAAATTTCTCTCCATATTAATAGACCAAGGACATATGTTAAAAGGTGAAAGCTTTCTTAAAATCCTATACGTCAATTGCGTAAATAACACGTATCTAAATCCGATAAACCCTTCAATAGGATCCGCAATTTTTCAAGTTACCCCAAGAGAATATAAAGACATAAAGAAAATAACCCTGAATTTCTTCCAAGAAGATGAAAATTTTGGAAGAAAAATAGTCCCTGGGTTAGACGTAGTCGTGCGTGAGCAACTATGCTGTTGCCAATCACACGTAAATTTAAGTTTCTCTGTAGTAAGGATAATAAATGACCCATTGTCATTATCTCAGTTGTGCCGGAAAGTCATTCGTCAAAATATGCGAAGGAATGACATAACCGCCACTTTGGAAGGCCTGCACCTCCCAAACCAACTATTAGTGTATTTAATGTACTTAAATATACCCGAAAACGGTAAAAATGATATAGTATTCGAACTCCAATTTCTCAGCTCAAATGTTTCGTCATGGGAAAATTATCGACTTCTAGATATGCTTACATCTCCAAATTCAAAGGCGGCACTGCCGGATGATGCACCCATATTGAAATTAAAACCCAACCTCAGTGGAAGAAACTGTATATATAAATAATCTTGTTAAAATGAATGATGAAAGAACCCTATAATATTACCTGAAGTGTTATAACTATGAAAATCGATTATTATCATAATTTAAAAAAAAAATGCATTATAGACCAGTATTGTATTAATATTTATGGAACTATGAATTAGAGTAAATACCACGAGATCTAAATACATTATCAATATATTGACAAGAAGGTAGTTTCTCGAAAGTCTCTATACTTTTAAGACTATAAAACGACCGCAAAGTCGTTAAACTAGAGTACGGAACTTTAGGGATGAAATTATGTTCGAACAGACAAATAGCCAGGTGCAAGGTGGCACCGGTGAAAAAGTAGTTCAACTTCAACCTAAAGTTACCTTGTTTTCCACTCAAAGTAAATATTCATTATTAGTTAACATGGAGCTTTAGATGACTCGAATTACGGTCGAACGAATAAGTACCCGATGTATTGAGGAAATGCCGGTGAAAAGGTAGTTTGACTTTGACCTAGAGTGTACCATAATCATGACCAATCTTGAAAAAAAATTTTTTAATTAAACAAAGATCAATAGAAACTACCTTTTATTTCAGAGTAATGGCCAAAGCAATTATTGACACAGAGTTCATTTGCATTAAACATGCCAAAGAAAATGTCATATACTCAGCGGCAATGATTATTGTGAATAAATCAGGGGAAGAAGTCTTTGCGAAAAAATGGGATGTCAAGTACGACTTAAGGGAATACAACATAGGATCATATATCTTCGGATTACGTTTAGCAAATACGCCCAAATATCGACCAGCAAGAGGCAAATTAGGAATAAAATATAACGGCAGAAAGGGCAAGTACCTTTATTTAGTTCAACATGAGATAAGAAAGTTGCAAAAACAATATAAAGTTCGGTACTGGTATGTTAAGGGTCCTTGTCAGACAGATTTATTACTCCTCGACAAATGTAGAAAACAAAAATTAGTTTACAAAATTGAAGGAAATCCAAATTGTGTAAAATATCAAGGTAAACATGACCCCCTCCAAGAAATAAGATATTATAAGCAGTATCTATATAATCCAAAAAGTGCAATATACAGCGCAATGAGAAATGAAATTATATTTAAGAGAATAAAAAACCTATGTATCAAAATCAAAAGTAGCCAAAAAATCAAAAAAACTGCGCCAACCGAAATGATTAAAGTTAACCAACCTCTTACGTTAAAAAAAAAATTCTTGTGTGAAAGCAATCAAAATACCTATCCCCTCAGCCTAAGAGTCAACCATACATTCACCATAAGAGAAGTAACAAGTTGTACGACCACAAATCTTAGTCTCACCCTGTTTCCTTTGGGCAACGAAGATTATCATAAAATAATATAAATATAATATCATAATTAGCACCTTCTTTCCTTCAAAAAAAGAGAACAAATAATAGGAATCAAAATTCTCGTTCAATTATCAATCGTAAGCAGTTTTCCTATATTATGTCTAATGAAGTATTAATTCCAGAAACAGCAAAAAGGATGTGGATAACAAATGTCATAACAATCTTCATTTCCCAAACTATAGCCCAAGATATCGTAAAACATGGAATAATTTTTAAACACGAGAATTCGTTGCTCGCAAGTCATAATGCCTGGAAAATATTTATGAAATTGGACCCCAAACCGTTTGAGACCTTGTTCCAACAAGTAATTAGACTAGAGAAAAATACCAACGAATTAAAGGACTCCATATTCCAATTCTTAAAATCAGACAAAAGCCTGCAATCAACAAAAGAAATGCACCATAAGGAAAATAAAGGAAATCTACCCCCCGTATTTCCTAAACTAAAATCGAAATTCATAATAGAAGATTCCGACAAGAAAATGGCAGAAATTGACAAGGCTCTAGGATTTAACAAGAACGAAAGCCGAAAAAGGAGAGCATTAAATAATGTGGATAGTTCCATGAGCGAACATACTACAATTAAATCTACCACAAGTTTCTCCTTGACTACTTCCAAGCAAAATAAACTTTATGATGGAAACTACGCAATGTTAAATGAATTACCGAGACTATGGACTTTTCTCAAAGAATTGTGGCAAAATCATGCTGAGCAAAATGTTACGAAGAAAATATTATCAAAACTCGCGAAGGAAAAAGACTACAGACAAATTATTAACCTAAAGGAGTTGAAATTCTCAAATATACAACATGATGATAAGAATAAAAATCCTATAGAAAGAAACAGAAAAGACACCAAGACAACCACGCCTACATATGAGTCCCCAGTAAGAGATATACAATCTTCAATGTCAGAAACTACGACAAGTACAGTCCCAGAAATGAGCGCACTTAGCAAGAAATCACCTAGAAATTTAACCACGCTAACTTATCTAAGACCAACGATACTTACGAAATGGACGTGGTCAACAGGGCCCACGTACTACCACACCCAGCCGATTGGCGTATTCACTATAGGCCTAAGAGCAAGAATCCCAGTAAGGCATACCGAGATGCAAACGATTAAAGTACAAGCGATTCAACCAGAACAAAAGAAAAATAAAAGTAAGAAAGGAAAAGAAGACGATTACGTACATAAGAAGTGTTGGATAATAGACGGCAAACGTACTTGTGCAAGATTAGCAATGGCCGACGAGCTGGCAAGGGAAGATATTGAACCATTACCTGAGCTAAACGAGAAAAACGCTCTAAAAGTATCGATTCACCAATCTTTTCTAATATTATATAGACAGAGACTGCAAGCACTATTTGAATTGTTCAACACAGAAATACAAAAGTTAAAGCAAAGTACCACGAGAATCTTCGAGGTATTTTTTCGAAAAAGCAAATACCGAAGATCAGCTAGTCTAATACCAATTGTGGGAGAATTAGCCTCACGCTTGTTTGGGCTTTCGACTGAAGAAGACCTAAATATCCTAAGGGAAAACGTAGGAAAACTAAACAATGCCATGAACGTGACCTTACATGTTCAAAAAATACAAGCCAGCATAGCCAATTACCAGAGAGACAAAATTGAGGCAATCTCGAAGAAAACATCAAAGACAGTAAACATAATGAATTATTTAAAAAATGAAGTAGATCGTGTGATTACCGATTCGAGCCTCACCATGGTATCACTAGACATAGTGACAATGTCCTTACTTAACCTGGCAACTGACGTTAGCAAATTTGAATTTGCATTATTTGCCCTTACCGGAGGAACCTTGTCGTACGACCTAGTAGATCCTTCGAACCTACAAAGTATCTTGGATGAAATAAAAACGCATTTAACGTTCGGACTACACCTACCAACAGAACCGGAAGTAGCAAACTTATTTCACTATTACACCAAGCTGAAGGTTCACATCACAGAGATAAACGAACAATTATTTGCAGTGGTAACAATCCCGTTAATAAATCAACAATCAATATATGACTTATATAAAATTTCTACGTTTCCAGCCAATATAGGTAGAACTAATTCGTTCATGACTATTACCCCCGAAGCGGATTACCTGCTAGTCGATCAAGATAGGAGGAAATATGCCTTAGCAAACCCACAGGACCTCAAGGAATGTGTAGCATTCAAAAACCTAGTATGTCAACTAACACTGCCCATTTATAATGTAAAACCCGGATCATGTATGTTGGATATATTTTTAAAAGAGGCTCAACAAGAAGAAATTCCCAACTCATGCGAAGCACTAGTAGGCAGTACTAAACAAGAAATATTTATTCACCTTAGAAATGATCTATGGCTATTTTCTGTTCCAAAAGAAATAGTTGGAACTATCTCTTGTTATAATAACACAGAAAGAATCGACCAAAGCTACAGAACTGAACTACTATTACAAGATGTGGGAACAATAACGATAAAACAAGGATGCCGACTGGTAACCAAGGAAACCGCAGTACAAACACCTCTGATAACCACCAGCACGAATATAATAAGCCCCAAAGTTATCAATTTTAAAGCAGTGAATTTATCGTATACAATTCCTAACATTGAAAATGAAGAAGTAAAAACCAGAATTTGGTCAAAAATGGAGAATGTCAAAGGAACTTTACCACTAACAAAAATAAGAGAAGCCTTAGACTCTCAGATTCCCCTCTTCATTAATGAAAACCAAAGATTGACATATGTAGAAATTAGATATGGACAATTCTCAACAAATTTTTGGTGGAATATCCTCCTGACGGTAGGATTAGTGTTCATGATCTCTCTGACTATAAGAATGCTATTAACCCTAAATTACGGAAGAATGTTGAGAATAACACGTAGAAAAAGAGCAAAGTCAGATCACATCGAGCCAAGTGAGATGCAAAACCTAAACCCGGAACTCCCTGATAACCCTTAAGCAAAAAATAAGGGAGGACATGATCGAGCGAATGGGAGTAGAGGTCCTCATTCGTGCCATGTCCAGTCCCAAATTCTCACTTGATTTTTTTGTGCAAGCCCATGCAGCTGCAAAGATATATTTCTTGGGCAGCGTGGACGCGCATAAACAGTAAAGATTTGAAAAATTTATAGTAAATCGAGACCTCTAATAAAAACCATGTAATCTACCTCGCAAGTAGTAGCAGAATAGAAAATTAAATGCTAAAGTAGATGAGTGTTGAATAACAGATATTATTCATATGTCTAATCACGACTATTATTTCAAAAATAGTCCCCACATGGTATTATGTAAATTGTATATTATTGCTGTATGTGTCGTAACTTGTGTAATTATAAAGAGCATATGATTCTGCCCAGATATTTATATTCTAGGAAGCAGAGTAACCAGTGCAAATTAATTATTGGTGTACCAGCAGGCAACACGGATACAACCCAGTAGCATCTACTTTCATCATTCGTCAACCACCGACAAGTACTCACCAAGGAAGTCCCTAAGACAATATCCTGATGACATTCCAAGTCACCCAAGCCTAGTACCAGGTAATCTTATCTCAAGCAATATTGGCAAACCAAGAACCCCACATATACGTATATATCTGAATTATTAATTACCTAGAGAACCACCCCGACCCCAACGTCGTAAAACTACGTGGAGACCGTCGATAACTATCCTTAGACGGCAACGGCCTTAAGATTTAATGTTTGAAACACCAAGAATAACCCTAGGGTCAATCCCTCAAGGATCATGTATCTTAAGCCCCAAATCAGAGACAATATGTTGAACCAACATCAAAAGCTTAAGTTCTGACGCCATCCAATCATTATTAAATGTCGCAAAACCTAACCATCCTCCATGAGATGAAAAATCAAACATGATCAATTAATGGGAAATATAGACTGTACGTGATAAAATTTTTTTTCCCAAAATGAAGTGTTCAGAGAAGAGAACCAACCTGTTATTATTGTTTTAATCTCCATAATTAAGCCCTCAATGATTGTGTATCATTTAACCGGAAATCAAAGACAATGCGTCGAGCCAAGGCCATAAGATCAAGTTTTGATCCTGCCATAGTTAACGTTAAATGATGTAACACAGCCCATAGTCCAAGATATGGACCGAACGTGAACAATTTACGGGAAACAGAGACTGTACGAGTATTAGATTTTCCCAAAAACAAAAGTGTCTAAGAAGAGATACCCAGCCCAGCGATAAAGGTACCCATTTCATGTAGTCAATTCCCCAAGAGTTATATACCTAGTAAACAATAAAAGAAGAACTGAACGTAATCGATTTACGGAAAACACAGACTGTACGAGTATTAGATTTTCCGAGGATAAAAGTGTCCAAGAAGAACTAACCAGCCAACGATTAAGATGCCCATTTCATGTAATCAATTCCCCAAGGGATATGTACCCAATAGACATTTCAACATTCATGTGACGTCAAACCCGCGTATTTCATATGACAAACCATGCACGAACGATTTTGTGCAATAGTCATAATTATGGACAATGTAAACGCTCATCCCAAGGAACAAGTGCCAAAAAGCGAAACACCAAGAAGACAAACCATAAACAATAAGCCAACATAGTAATTAATTGAATGGAAGCCCAAAGTAAGAGTGATAACGTATGTGAGTATTATAGACACGTAGAATGATGAAATAAGTGTGAAGTCTTATGTATCTAACTAGCAACTTTGATAAATATTGTTAAACTTATGATAAAACAGATGAAAACCAGTGCAAGCTACCTTATCCCAGTGTTGCCATCAAACATTAAGTTAAAAATGTTAATGTGTAAATTTTTTTTCTCCTCCAAACTATTTTTAATTCATACATATCAGTGTATCGTAGTTAGATGTTTTAGACGTAGTTAGATGTTTTTGATGTCAAATAACTATCGTACCAATATAACGTCAGGTGGAAGTATAAACTAGCATTAGAAGTAGCGAATATGTACCACGTTAAATAATAAAGTAATTACAAAAACAGAACTTAACTAGTTAAAACCGTGTAGAAGTATTAGCACATCAGGTGAAGGAATTTTAATATTAGGTGAAGGAATAATAATATAATCGTACCTATATAACGTCAGGTGGAAGTATAGTCAAGTGTTAAAAAAAAGAGGCAAATATGTACAATTTTCTGCGATAAGATAATCATATCAGGTGGAGGAATTTTGATATTAGGTGGAGGAATAATAATTATCATGTAATCATATAATCTTATGTGTTAGTCATTAGAGACTCTTTGGCCCTTTCGCCAAATAGAGTGAGTAGGTAATGGACTTTAAAGTAATGTTGTCGCATAAGTGTGGTCTAATAGAGCAATCGGAGATATGGAACAAAGATATAAATTTTGCCATAGTAGAACTAATTCAAGTAATAAGTAATAATATAAATTCTTTAAAGAAAAATCAAATTTGAAAGTGTAAAGAGAGAGCATAAAACAACGATGAGGACATCGTTAAGAACGGGAAGGATGATATGTAATGGAATCAATTTCCAAGACTCCGAAATCTTCCAAGTAAAAATGCCAAGAACATGAACCCAAACAATTTTAGTAACAATTAATTGTCAAATTTAAAAAGTAGCGAAACATTGTGTTACAATTGTAACTATGAAAAAAATCGTTCCCACAAAAGAAGATAACAGCAATAAATATGCAGAATAACCAATTTCACTTGACATGCAACAACCATGTAATCTAAATCTTGAGATGGAAATTCCAAACGATCGACAGATGGTCTCTTGAGATAAGAAATAAAACTATGTGTTCCGCTATAATTAAAAGGTATAAACCTTAAAAACATTTTCTTGAGATACAAAAGTAAAACTAAATATTCCGCTATAATTAAAAGGTATAAACCTTAAAAACATTTTCTTAAGATACAAAAGTAAAATTTCGCTGTATATAAATGTTCCGCTGTAATTACAAGGTAAAGCTTTAAAAACATTTTCTTGAAATACAATGTAAGACTATGTAGCTTGCTTTAATTATAGAGTACAAACTTTGTTCAACTCAGAAAAATTCCAAAGTGAAGTCTTAGAGAGTAATAAATCGTATCAAAAGCTAGTTAAAATCAAATAGCTGATTGGTACAGCACTGTCCAATAGTGATGTAGGACAAATAAGGCAACCAATAGGAATTGTAAAATATACTTTTAGCAACGCCCAAACGTAACCCCCGGCAAAATTGCAGAGGATAGATAGTTAGGACTTAGCAATTTTGCGCCAGTCTATTTGGAGTCTTAGAGGAGTCTTATGCGAGTCAAGCTTGGAAAAGACTAATATGAATTTCTAGTGAATCCGTTTAAAATAGACTTTTGAGGAAAGTTATTATCTGTGAATTAACTTTTGTGTCGCTTTACCCCAGATGACAATTTTGTATTAGTGTCTTTTACTGCAAGTGTACTGAAATACCGAAGCTCTGTGACGACTATGTGAGTAATAATAAATACATTACTTTCTTATTTCATTCTCTCTATGTTAACATTTCTCGAGACAGTCTGTCCTTGTGGCTCCACTCGCTCTTAAGGGAATCTGAAGCTTTTCAATCTGATTTCAGCCTAGTATGATCATTATTGCAAGCTCCCTAGTTGAACCGCTAGTTTAAGCCCCCCCACACGCGAAATTCTGCCTTCACTCAAGTACACCACTTGTGAATCGTCAACTAAGAGTTTAACTAAATTTTCCCATTAAATTAATTAGTTGATATAAGAACAAATAATTTTTATTAAAACTCCCCTTATCAGAAGGTTTCTTGGAAAAATCCAACTAGAATCATTCTACATAAAACCCCCCCATTAGAGGACGACTATAATAATTCTTTATAATTACTCGAAAATATCAGCATGATAATATCTTTAAAAAATTTTGCGCAAGCTTATATTACAAGGTCGGGTTTGTAAGAGGTGGCCTTCTAATTTTAGTATTAATATCGACTGGCTATGTGAACTGCTAGAATCTGGTCCATGCCAATAACCTATCGAAGAACAATTGAACCCGATGAACTTATTAAGGTGGGAAAACATGTTTTTATAAAGATACCTTGACCATGAAAGTCAGTTGGGGTTATAGCTTTGCTCAATCTTCTTGTACGCATATAGAATGTAAGTCTAATGTGTTCCTTGCTATTTCTTAATTTTATTATGGTAAATCCTAGTAACTTAATAATTAAAAATTTTATTATGGTAAACCCCATTCTTTAATAATTTTATTAGATTCTTTCAAGCAGGAGCATGTTACCTTACCATATTAGTTAGAACTCTTGCTTTTCTTCAATAATAATGAAATTTCACTTCTAGCCAATACAAAAACAAGAATTAATCTTTGATTTCTGATTGCAAATAATAAATGTTCAATTTTGATTATAATGAAATAACTAATAACAATTAACTAAAATTCTCTTCTTCGATAATAAAATCTTAGTTTTTTCTATATCTGTGTTAGTTTGTCTATTTTATTACGATGTTAGAATTTTGTCAAGGTATCTCTCACTTGGTTCATTTCTTTTATTCGAGTCTTAATTAGGGGTAGTCAGGTATCTTTCTTGGAAGATAGAAAGAATGGGAGGAGGGGGTGGAGGGTCTTAACGTTTTGTTTGGTCCAAGGATTGTTGCGTGATCAGATAACAAAAAAATTCAAACCTTTTTTCTTTTACGACCAAGAAAATATTTACGGCATTTTAAGCAAATTGAATCACAGCCATTCCAATAAGCTGTTTACGACGTATTTCACGAAATCTTCCATGGTTCATTCTTAATGTAAATAAAAGTAATACAATGTTTCTTGTCAATGGAATTTTAACACATGAACAATGAGAGAATTCTTTTCAGAACCAATTCCTTTCAATATTGACAAAGAGAATTTAATCTTTGAATATCCGCTTAACAAATTCGAAATGAAACAAAAAGTATTTCATAGTAGTTGTCAATGCAATTTTAATACATGAATAATGAGCAAATTCCTTTCAGCATAAATTCCTTTCAAATGCCGAAAAGGACATCTTGACTCGTTGCATCAATTCTTGGGAGATTATTGAATCATATGAAATACGTAGTTTTCGTAAAGCCGAAAACAGAATACTTTAAATATTGGGCAGTTGAGGGATTATCAGACCGGTATTTTCGTGTATCAGTGTTTAAATAAATTAGCACCTAATTATTTTTGTGATGTTTTATCATCTAATTCTGCGTACCATCCTTATGATACAAGGAATTCCGCGGACCTAGTACAAGAGAGACGACACACTGCTAGGTCTAGTTTTGTATTTAGGCATGTGGGTGTTTCGGTATGGAACAGTCTTCCGGAAAGCACTAGGAGCACTAGGATGGCTGAGGATGTGTCTACTTTTAAAAATAAAATAAAAAATTTCTTAATGAATAAGGATGGGTGAGGGGGGAGGCTGTATTCTGTCTTCTGTAAGTATTGGTTGGCGGTTCCCATGAGGTTTATTTTTCATTTATTTATATGATTGTATTTTTCTTTTCTTTTTTCCTTTTTTGAATATACATTTAGTATGTGAGTAAAATACTGAGCCCTGACACGAACAAATCTGTGTGGCTTTTCACGTGGTAGGTCTGTTGGATGTGAACTTTTTTTGTGAATATTGGTCTTTAATAAAAATGAATTTCTCTCTCTCTCCCCAAAGAGAATAGTATAAGGCAGTGTCCAAGAACAATTTGGTCCAACTGTAGCAAAGGCCTTGAAATCCAAGAGGGAAATCTGATAATATATCTTCTTAAAAATATGTTTTTAGGAGTCTGGAAAAGTTAAGATTGATGATACACCTTTGCCTTGTGTTAGTGAAAAGACTCGAACTATGAACTATTTGATAGTCTTATATGAGTTGTCGATCAACACAGTTATATAGACCCAAGTGACTTTTAATATACCGGTGTTCAATAGACTTGTTGTGTATTAGCCCATGCCATTCGTCCTTGAATATTAAAGTAGAGTTATCTTGTTCATAATTGATTTTATTCCTGTCTTTACCCATGTAAGTAACCAATTAAATCTATTACATTCTTATTTGCGTCTATCCATGTTAGTGTATATCAGATTAGTCCTGTGTCTCCATTTCACTCCCATAAGGAATCTAATCTCGACAACCTAATGCATAGTTGTCAAAAAGTAACTTGTTAAGCGGTTACTCTATATCTTACGGCTATGGTGTTGTGATAGCACTTCTTCAACAGTAGAATCGAGAGTAGTAATCAAGAAAATAAAACAAAAGATTATTAACAAATATTAAATTGAAAAATCGTTCCGGTAAAAGAGACTCTCCATTTCGGAATAAACAACAAGGAGGTCCCAAATTAATAATTACTCCCGGGAACAAATTTCTTAACAAAATCACCCCCCCCCCGGTACAAGTTACCCGGCTGTCTAGATTCACAACAAACCCCTCCCCCTTCCCCGGTACAAGTAAAAAATATACAAACAAAAGAGTATTTCTAGAGGTGTAAAAAGTTTAAAAACCAAAATGAACCTAGAGGAAACCCTTCAAAAGCACCCAAATTGAAGGGAAACTGTCCTTGTATACAGGAGGAACAGTCCCAAGAAAGAATATTATCTCAAGGCACCAGAATTAGCACCATGAGGTACCGCAGGAATTCCAGTTCCTTAGCACCATATATCTGATTGGTACTTCTCTAATCCTGAGTGCAACTAGAATTTGTCTTTAATCTTATCTGGGGCATCTTGCATTTCAAAAGGAAAAAAGAAGATGGTATTAGATTCTACCACCGGGCTATATATATTGGGCCCTTTAAGCACACTGGAGACAACGGTCAAGAATTTGTATTTAAACATGTAGTTTCACACTTACACCGAAAGGGTTATAACCCCAAAAATACGTGTTTGAAGGAAGGGCAATCATGCAAATTTTCTGACGAAAAGCCTGCCTCTCTTGGCGACTTAGTTCACCAGATTAAAAGCAGAATTAAATGGAGAATAAATAATAGCCAAATCAATGGATATGTTAAGAGAATTAGAATGGAGATTGCATTACTTGCATTGACCTGCAGCCAGAAATAATTTATCTCCAGCTGCTAAAGAGTTCAAAGAGTATAACGTCGTATCACAAAATTGTCAACATTTTGCAAAGTGGTATGGATATGGAGTAAAAGAATCTGACCAAGTAAATCTAAAAAACATTTTTAAGACAATTATTAAACCGACGCTGTTCAAGATTAAATCCTCTCAAAGCTGTGCCTCCTAGATTTTATTCTCTCAAATTACTGCCAAAATTTGGCCTCCTGGTGCTCATTTTGTTGGTTTTTTCTTATTTTTTACTGAAAAGAAAAATTTAAGATAGTAAAAAAACCTTATTCTAACAAGTAATAAGACTAGAGAAAAATACCAATGAACTCAAGGAATGTTAACCAGATAAAAAAAAATATATATAAAGGACCAATCAGGAGGACAATGATAGGGATATCATTGAACGATGGGAAGGGTGATATGTAGCATGACCAGATAACAAATAAATTCAAAACCTTTTTCTTTTCTGACCAAGAAAATATTTACGGCACTTCAAGCAAATTCAATCACAGCCATCGCGATAAGCTGTTCACGAAGTATTTCTTGAAATCTTCCATGGTTCATTCTTAATGTAACAAAAAGTAATACAATGTATCTTATCGATGGAGTTTGAATACATGAATAATGAGCAAATTCTTTTTAGAATAAATTCCTCTCAATGCTTACAAAGAGAATGGAATCTTCGAACATCCGCTTAACAAATTCAAATTGTAACAAAAGTATTACATAGTAGTTGTAAATGGAATTTTAATACATAAATAATGAGCAAATTCTTTTCAGTACAAATTCCTTTCAATGCTGACAAAGAGGATTGAATCTTCAAATATCCGCTGAAGAAATTCTAAATACAGCAAGAGGTATTACATAGTAGTTGTCAATGGAATTTTAATACATGAATAATGAGCAAATTCTTTTCAGCATCAATTCCTTCCAAATGCCGACTAAGAGATCTTGTCTCGTAGTTTCGCTGCTTGGTAAATAATTTGAACATGTGTAATACGTAGTTCTCAAAAAAACAAAAAAAAACTACCCCAAAGGGAATAGTAAAAAGCGGTGTCCAAGAACAATTTGGTCCAATGGTAGCACAGGCCATGATATCCCAGAGGAAATCTGAGAATATATCTTAGTAAAAATATGTGTTTAGAGGAGCAGTGTTGCCACTTATGCCGCATTTCGCGGCATTACGCCGCGATTCTGAGAGAAATACCGCATAAAATTTTGATCATGCCGCACGCCGCGATTATGCCGCGAAATGGCTTTTTATACCACATTGGTTCCCATATGTAAAATTTGTCCAACTTTAAGTTTCTTATTTTTCGCAAATGTCTTTGTTGCATAAAATGGGGATTTCAAAGACGTGTCCGACTCGTTTCGCGGAAGTCAACTACGGACCTTAATTAATGACCCGTCGGCGGTCGGCAGCTTGTCCCCTGGGAGGCCAGTGTGTTCGAAGGGGATTGAGTTATTTTTGTGGGTTGACAAAACTTTGAAGTTTGAGTTTCTCAGTTCATCTCATGACTTCATGACCTCTGTCAGCTCAGCCCAAGTGTTTTCAAGTTAGCGATAACGACCAGACAGATTTGTCTTATTTCACAGGACTGTCTGATGGTATTGATGGTAAGTAGTAACTATATTTAAGTAGCCAAGGTGTCGTAAGAACCATTATTAGCCAAAATGTGGGGAGGGGGGGGGGGGTATTTATCGACTGGCCGGTCATTTTTACAGACTGTTTGATGCAGACAAAAACGACTATTATTGAGAAAAAACGACTGTGTTGACAAAAATTCGCTGATTTTAAGAAAAACAACTATTTTCAAGAAGAAACCGACTGTTTTTAAGAAAAATCTACTATTTCCAAGTAAAAAATTGACTGTTTTCACGAAAAATAGCGGCGCTGCGCATTGACTCGGTTACTTTTTAACGACTGGCCGACAATACTCGGGGGCGGGGGGGCGCCTCCCACCTAGTCGTTATGGCCCTGGATGTAATCAGGTCAGAAAGAGTTTATTGAGCCAAAAGTACTGGCCTGTCCTAGGGGGTGGGCGGCTTCTAGATCTGTTTTCTGTTTGTCAAAGTGCGTGTTTTAACAAGTTGCCAGTTCGTTACTTCATCATTTCAAAATTCGAATTCATCATATGGTATCAACGAGAGGTTTAGTTCTTACCGTAAGTTTTGAAAGCCCGATTCTCACTAGAAGAGATCATCAAAAGCACGATGATGAAGCAGCTAAGAAATAAAAAATTTTTCGAAATTAGCAATTTCCTTGTTAGCACTTTTGACTGTGTCCAGCCTTTCTACTCTCCAACGTGGCTGGCTGGACGCGAAATATCTGATAACTGAATTTGCCTCTGTGAAAGTGAAAAACAAGACCAAAGGTTCTATGGGATCCCAAAAATTCAATATTTAATCCAGACATTGGGTTTTGTTTTCGCTAGATCCTTTCTTAGCCAAACTCCTTGAACATTTTTACTCTTAAAGATCTAAAAACAGATTAAGGCCAAATGACTAATCCTCCGAGAAAAACAAGTTCAGATTTGGATTCAGCATGTGTGTGTACCTCTATAAGTCATATCTATTTTGACGATACCGATCGAAACGATCCTGCCTTCTGCCCATTTTCCGGTTTCATCGAAATTCCGGAGCTACTTGACTGGCAAAAAATAGAAGCTCAGAAACGAATTTAGCGTATCTCCTTACCCCTATTTCCAACATTTAGTCAACTTTAAATAAAAAATATACGCATAACAAATTATCCGGTTTCAGCCGGATTCCGGACGAAATGTATGTCCAGCTAAAAAACAATTGTCATATACGGTTTCAGCATGCCCTCTTACCCCAAAATCGAACATCTTATCAACTTCAAATAAAACTTTCACTTTTAACAAACTTTCCGGTTTTGGCCGGATTCCGGGAGAACAACTTGTCCAGCGGGAAGATAGTTTTCATTGCCGTTTTCAGCATGTTTTCTTACCCCATAATCGACTATCTCATTAGCTGTTTAAAAATATTTTGTCTGTCCCTTAATTTGAATCCCCACCCCTAAGTGTAGGGCTACAGAGCCCATCTACGAACTCGACCTTTCCCTTGACCCAAAGGGTCTTCCCACCTAGTTTCATCAAAATATCTCATTCCCTTCGAAAGTTATCGTGCTTAGGCTACAGACAGACAGACGGACTGCTTTTGCAATATCATAGGTATCCCTCCACTTACGTTTTGGGATCCCAACAAGCAAAACAAAAGAAGTCCAAAACGGATGATAGTTGAACAGGCATCCAAAATGAACAAGACCAAAGGTTTCTAGGGAATCCCAAAATTTAATCTGTGATAAAACAATTGGCTCTTGTAGGTATCCGTTCTTCACCAGACTCCTTAAAGTTGAACTGAAAAGCAAATTTTTGTATGTGTATTTTAAGTGAATACAATACAATATCGGATTGTGTTAAGAGGAGTTTATGGTATTTTTACTGTTTTCTCTAGCATGATGTTCAGAATATTTAAGGCCATGCTCACAGCGCTAAGTTCTACTATGACGCAGAAACTTTGAACCTCAATACAAACTCGGCTTTTCAGTGGCCCAATCAAATGAGCTTGGTTAACACTGCTCAGTTCGTGAACGCCTATTTGTCGTAAATCGTTTTCGTCAAGCATGCAACACAGTTACTAGCTGTAGGGGTACCCCAAATCTGACAGGGAATATCACTGTATGGAATTTTATTAGTCGCGAATATATTCAAGTAATGCACACAATGGATATTTCGGCCCTTCTTGGCAAGGGTCCTCCTCAGACTGTCAAACTTCATGATCAACCTTAGGGAAGGATACTTTCTCTGAATAGGATCGTAATTGACGTAGCCGTTTAATTCGTTGCTTGAATATGTGTGTCCAAGTCAGCATGGGCCCAAGTCATAGCAACGAAGTAACGCATTTTCATTTGGTCTTTCAGCCCTTTTAGGTAAACAAATTTTACTGTTCAGATTTAGAAACAGAATTTTTCATTGAGTGGTTTTTGTTGTTGTGTGTTAATTTGTACTCTCTCTATTTCTTTCCTTTGATTACTCTACTATCTTAAACCTATAGAGTAGGTCATAAATATTATTAATATACGACAATAATTGCGTTTTTGCAGATACCATAGTATTCGATATACGGTCTAAAGTCGTTTCTGCAGCTATCGTGGTATCCGATACCACGATCAAAAGGCGCTTTTTCAGTTGTCGTGGTATCTGGCCAGCTACCGCGGTAACTGATATTCAGATATCACGGTCCGACCGTGGTATCTGCTCGTGGTATCTGAAAATTCATCTCATTTTCATCATATTTTGTCAAATTGGTGAGAAAGAAGTTCAGCACTAAGTTATGTAATTGGATACCAGTTTTTCTTTTGGGATGATTTTTGAAAAGTGCGATCTCGGCAATATAATAGTCGTTTTTGCAGTGGACCGTATATCAGATATCACGATAACTGCAAAACGACTAACTGCAGATCCGCAGTTACCGTGGTAACAGGGGTATCAGCAAAAACGCAACATATGTGTGTTTACGTCATATCTACTGTGATTTGACGTCATATCTGCTTTGACGAAACTGATCAAAACTTCCTGCCTTACTTCTGCCAAATTTCCGAGTTCAGTCAGATTCCCGGTGAAGGATTTATCCGGAAAGAACAAAGGGTTCTCAGCAGGCTGGCGCTGGAAGAAATTAAACTAATGCAGGTTCGTTTCTTTCACCAGCAAGTCAATCCATGAAAGAAAGGACATAATAGCTAAATATTTCTCTTGTTTATGAACCAAACGTGCTCCAACATAATGGCAGAAATGATAAATATCGATCAGGAATATGGGGACGGTGATAAAGACTCGGACGATAGTCAACCCTCCAACAAAAAACCAAGGATCACAAAGAAAAGGGCAGACCAAAGATACAAGACTGAGTGGGAAAGAGAATCTGGCTTTAATGAATGGTTACGAAAAGGAAAGGTGCAGACCGGTCAAAACAGTGGATATTTAGCTCACTGTCTTTACTGCAAAAAGGATTTCGTTTGTAAAAAAGGGAAACACGACGCAAAAAGGCCCAGGCCCAGATCTTCTAAGCCAGGCCACTCTTAGTAGAACTGAAGCAACTAATATTGCTCGACAAGCGTTGGCCTCTCATTCTCATGAAAAGCTTCTTGAAAACGAATCAATTCTCCGTCCGTCGTAATTAACGAGACCACAGATTCCTCTGTAGCCAAACAACTTGCTGTTTGTGTCAGCTTTTGTGACGATTTGCTTGCTCTTGTCGAATGCAGCGACGGATCAGCGTCTGGTCTATTCAACCAGCTAGTGAAGGTGATGGATGATGTCAAGAAGGCGGGTGTTCCTCTACAAAACTGGGTCGGATTCTGCTCTGACACAACGAATGCTATGATGGGGATAAACCACTCAGTCAAAACACTTGTTGAAGGGTAATATCCCAGGGTTACAATTGTGAAATGTAGCTGCCATCTGTGTGCCCTAGTTGCAAGTCATGCTTGCAAAAAACTGTCCAAGAGCCTCGAAGATCTATGTCGGACTGTGTGCAATCACTTCAGACACAGTGCAAAACGCCAAGATGCATATAGGAAGGAATTTCAAGTCTTTACTCAAGTGGAACAGCACAGATTCCTTGCTTTGGCTCCAACACGCTGGTTGTCGTTTCAAAACTGTGTACGCCGTATTCTCGAACAATGGGATACTCTTATGTTGTACTGGGACTCGTTGGTACTTGAAGATCCCTCGTATGCTAATGATCATGTAAGAATGACACTAAACAACCCATACTCGAAGGTTATGATGTTTTTTGTCGAGTACGTGTTGGGAGAGCTGAATGAGTTCCACACCATCTTCCAGTCTGAAAAACCCCTTTTTCATCTCATGAAAACCCAGGTGGAAAAACTTCTTCGGACATTAGCCATGAACTTTATGAAGCCTTCATATGTTAGAACAGTCAACCCTTTTGACATCAATCCGCATGACGAAGTGAACTATCTTCCCGACGAAAATGTCTAAAGGGTACGATTTCCTTGTGGGGCTCGAAAGGAGAGAAGTTACCAGTGGCCGTTTTGTAGCGGAAAGTCTCCGAATTCGTTGCTCCGCGAGAGATTTCTACATCGAAGCTGTTCAACAAATTCTTGACCGT
Source organism: Artemia sinica (assembly GCA_027921565.1). NCBI lineage: Eukaryota > Metazoa > Arthropoda > Branchiopoda > Anostraca > Artemiidae > Artemia > Artemia sinica. The sequence goes on along the minus strand of CM051271.1, from coordinate 1,582,610 downwards.
TTTCAATTCTCTGAAAAGATCTACGACCTGGTACACTTGCTTACCCCAAGCTCTAGTTATGAACTGAAAGTTCCCAGTCTTCGTCAATTTATCGACTACTACGATTCTGCGCTTTGGAATAAAGCAAAGCTAGAGCAGGAATGGGGGTCTATACCGAGTATATTTCTACCTAGTACTGTCGATCTCCCTGACGTAGATGACATGGACATTGTCCTTTACTGGTGCCAGATCTTGCAAACGAAGTCACCAAATGGTAGTCGGATGTTCCAAAATATCGGGAAAATGGCTCAGTACTTTTTCTCACTCACTTTCTCAAACGTTATTGCCGAGCGTCTCTTCAGTTTGCTCAAGGAAGTGAAAACTGATAAGCGAAACCGACTGAGTGCATTGACATTTTTTGCAACACTGAAAACCAAGTGTGGCCTTAAGCGCAATTCTAATGGAGGGCTTGACTCGGGCAAGTCAGTGCTAGAGCTAGAACCCAGACTAGTCAAGTGTGTACTCAAAGTGAAGGCTAGTGCCTCTTCTCGTGACTGTAACGTTTTGAACCAAAGCATTGTGTATGGTCTGGCCAAAGATATTGTTTGTGACACACGTGAACAGTCCGATTCCGATTAATCTTGTCTGTTTGTCTTGAATTATTTATCTGATATTAATCTTGTCTGTTTGTCTTGTATTATTTATCTGAATGTTCCTTCTTGAAGCTTTTGATATTGATTTTCATTAAACATTAATCGAAAAAGGTTGAGATACGAGAATATAGTTACACTTCAATTGTTCTATTGGATATGCTTGAGGGCCCAAGGGAAAATCGCTTTTAATTTCTTCACCATTCACTTCACATTTATACGGTTTTCCCACCGTGGACTTTCCCTGATGTGTTACCTCTGCAGTTTTACTTCTGTTGCGGGCTTGACGAAAACGATGAACGACAAATGTGTGTTCACGGACTGAGCTGACCATGCTTACCTTGGACCACTGAAAAGAAGGATAGACAGCACGTGTTTTCGCAAATTTATGACAGATCTTCACCACACTTTACTTGACACTGAATCAACATTCATATTAAAGCGAGATTTTTCACCCATTCTCTCTCAAAAATACAAAACACAGCTTTTCCGAGAGTTTCGGGCATGCCGCGGTTTTTACCGCATTTTGGTTCAAGGATGCCGCGGATATGCCGCTTTTTGACGAGGCCGGCGCCGCGGAGCAATGCCAGTCGAGTGGCAACACTGTAGAGGAGTCTGGAAAAAGTTACGATTGATGAAACATCTTTGCCTTGTGTTAGTGATGAGACTAAATTATGCACTATGTGATTTGTCGATTAGCACATAGTTAAATAGACCCAAGCGATTATTTTTATACCCATGTTCTGTAGACTTGTTGTGTATTAGCCTAGGCCATTCGTCCTTGAATATCGAAGTACGGTTATCTTGTTCATACTTGATTGCATTCCTGTCTTTACCCTTGTGAGTACTAATTAAATCCATTACATTCTTATTTGCGTCTATCCATCTTAGTATATCTCAAATTAGTCCCCTGTCTCCATTTTGCTCCGATTAGGAATCTGATTTCGACAACCTAATGCATAAATGACAAAAAGAAACTTTTTAAGCGGCTACTCTAAATCTCATGGCTATGGCATTGTGATAACGTTTTTTTAAAAGTAGAATCGAGAGTAGTCATCAAGAAAATAAAATAAAAGATTCGTAGCAAATATTAAATTAAAAAACCCTCCCGGTGCAATGTTCTCTCCGTTTCGGAATTAACGACAAGGAGCCCAGTAGACATTGTCCGTCACGCGTCAACCGAAAATCAACCCAATCTTTCATCCCTTAATTCTATGAATATCTACCTTAGTTCTGCCCTAGGAATGACCTATGGATGGATGATAGATAGACTTATTTATCAACAAATAAACTTTATATGTAAGATATGAGGCCTGGGATGTGATTTTAGGCAAATAATCACATGAATAAATGTGTGTCGAAGGTTTTCCTTCAAAGCAAATTTTAAAAAAATACAGACACTAAAATAACATCGATTCTCCTTTGTTTTAGGAAGAATATCTTCTCCTTGAAAGTCAAATTATTATGACAAGACGTACAAAAGTGCTTTGTCTTAGAGGCAGCTAGCCCCCTCCTTTAAAACAGGCAAAAAAAATTATAAGTTTTACCTAAATTACCGAAATTAATTTTTAACTAAATTAAACAAAGGTAAAAACAAAAGAAGGTTCTATTTCTACTTCAATTTAATAAGTTATCCATCTCTTTAGTAAATGTTACATTACATTAAACAAAACAACAAACAACAGTGAGAGCATGTAAAGAAATTAAAACGATTCAAATTCTTATGAAAAAAAAAATTTAACTCCGATAGTTTGTAAAGGTAGTCGGGTGTGTAATCCATCTTGGGATGATGATCATTATATGGAGAATTTCCAATTTCTTCGTAATTGCCACCTATTTCCAGAAGAGAGCTGGTACTGACCTATCTTGAGGAGTTATGACGGGGATTGGGGTTATACAGTTTATTATTAAGATATCACTTTGACTATATTAGGTTCTCCAATAAAACACTTTTTGTTTATTCAAATTTTAAAGCCATATGAATGTGTCTTGATAAAAAAAATGACTGTCAAAGTTACTATTGATGGGCTATTCTGTATCATAATTAAATTATGAGTATTAAAATATCTTTAATTGACCAGTAAGATTGCCAACAGAAAGATATTGTAAAAACTAAATTCATAAAGGCTATATGTTTTTAAATGCATGAATTCTTTAACCTTAAGGTATAACTGCTCTGCATCAATTTGCCGAGTAAAAATTTCTTTCCGCCTGTATTTCCTTGTACTTCAGCGCAAAATAAAGATAGAGATACCATTCAATAGCAAAAAGTAAACTCTTGAATACCTTGATTTTTTTTCCAAAAATGCCAAAAATGTGTTTGAAAAACGTAGTCTAATTAGGAGTCTTGCCTTTCATTATTCTGAATACAAATAAAACAATATCTATACAAAGATTTTCCCCACTTCCTGATCTAGACTATTAGAGCAAAATTACAATATTTCTCAAATTGGTCTTATAGAAGCAGTATAAACTTCATGAAGAAACAGAAAAAAAAATCCGTATTTTAGAGAGCGTATAAGAGCTGGTTTTCCGTTTATCGTCGGGAGACTGAGTGGCAAAGGGTGGACTATTTGCCTGCTTTATGCTAGACAGTTAAATAACAATGAGCTGACTGTCTCATTAGGGTTTTTGTGCAAATGAATTGAAATTAAGTAAAAACGGATAATGGGGAATAAGAGACTGGCAGCGATTATTAAAACACGAAAGTTGGGACAGTCCCAAAGGTAAGCTATTTTTTTTTATATTCTAAGATAATGCATACTTAAACTTTATTATTCAGTCTACCATGTTCTAGGTCAATCCATTTAGGAATCAAAAAGAAAAAAACAACTTTTGGTACTTCCGTATTAGCCAGTACATGTTCTACAATTTTTCTCTCTTGTATGTGCGAGAAACCTGTTCTTATCTGTTTGTATTAGGAGATAAGTAGCGTAGGCTATGCTCAGCAGAAAAACTACGATGCAGTTATATTTTAATAGAATATTTAATATATAGAATTGGTATTTTGGTTGGGTTAGGTATTTAATATAATGCGTACTGGGTGGCCCGCTTTACATAATTCTTTGTTGTAGTTTCCAAAATTTTAGTAGTAAAGTATAATATTTTCATTATATTTTGGTATATTTCAGCAGAATCAACCTCACTTCATTTCTCGTGTGTGTATTGGCGGTACTTGTCATATATAAAACACACTCGAGAAGTGAAGTGTGTTGAATGCTAAGGAAATAAAACAAAATGATGAAAATACAATGCTTTAGTAACAAAATTATGAAAACTGTCCCAAAGAATTATGGAGGGGGGTCACCCAGGACGCGTAAACGAAAATAACCTAACCTAACAAAAATACTAACTAAATATTTAATTTAAGAGAAAGCTAGAATGTGGTTTCTCAATGAGCCAAAAGTTATTGTCTGGTATAGACAGCGTGAAAAACCGGGTATTTGCAATACAAGTTCTCGAGTTTGTTTCACATTTTAGACAGGTACCGTATTGGTTAATACGAAACTACCCGACTCTTTTCAAGAGTACCAGACAGCCGCTCTTATGTAAGCATAGACACCCATAAGGGGGGAGCAAGGGGGTGCCGGTAAGGAAGAATCAGGGGGTCGTCAGCCCCCCGGCGTGTCATTTACACTTTCAATGGCAAAATCATGTGTTTGTACAATAAGGTTCTCTCTCAGAAAAATGATAAAGTGTAAACGGATATTCAAGAATATAAAGTATTTCTCATAGTGCCTCCCCCCTAAAATTCGGCTTATGGATGCCAGTGTAGGTAAGGACTAATTTATGTACATCTGAAATTTTAATGTTGCTCCTTATTTTCAGTTTTTAAAAACATTGTCATTTTCAAATAATGCAGAGAAATTTTTCCCCCTAGCCCCCCCCCCTCCTTGGGGATCCTCATTAGAAGACAAAAAAAACCCTTGGACAAAATTCTTCCTTGGGAAGTTCCTCCCGCATAAAACTTCCCTGGCTAATGCCATCCTAGTTAAATATTCCACCCCGGAAAACTTTCTCCGGAAAATGATGCCTGGAAAATTCTCTGTACTTTCATTTGAGAAAAATCTTGTTTAGATTTAATTTCTATTCGTTTTTCGAATCATGCAAAATCCACCTCTTTAGAAGATTTTATGGTAGTCTACTTACGTGTCATCCCGAACACACTCCAAAAGTTGGATCTGTTTAAAACCGGTTTCTCGATATTTTTCTGACAGAATTAGCCTGAGTCGGATAAACTACTATGCTACATAATTTTGTTACTAAAGAGTTATTTTGTCATTATATTTTGATATTTTTTATTACTATTAAACTAACTTCACATCTTGAGTGTGGTCGGGATAACACGTAAGTATCGATTTTATGTTTTAGATTGGGGGATTCATGAAGAAAGGAGGGCAGGGGTACAGGACCATAAGCCTACTTGTTTAAATGTCCTAGGTGAACATTTAGGGGTACTTACGCATTATAGCAAACACACTCAAGTTCTTGTTCTGAATTTGGGCTATATGTTTGAAACTTAAAATTAGAATTTCAATATAAAATTAGGGGAGGGGGTTGGGGTGAAGTATAGCGGGTCTACAATCAAAATGTGTTTGCTTTTAGACTAAAATTATTCTTCATATTATGAAGTAAGAATTGTTTTCTAACTTCACGATGTTCAAATACTTTACCCCTACCCTCCCTCCCCCTCAATGTACAAATATATAGCCCAGTTTATATAAGTGTAATGCATTCTGTTATTCGTCACTTGTCTTTGTGGCTATTAAACCAGTTTTCTCAGATCTTACATTCAGATCGAGTACTTGAGTGTATTTGCTATAATAGGTAAGTACCCAGTTAGATACTAAATTGCACAAGGATTGCACATTTAAATCCCCATTCTATTTCTAGACTATAGTATTTTGTATAAAAAAGCCATTTCACGTTACGGTCTTATGTCCAAATTAGGGTTTCATATAATAAGGCTACTTGCTCCTGCAGTTGCAAAAGTATTGCATAGAGCAGTCTAATTCATAAGACAGTACATTATAAGGTACTTACTCTGTTGATCATGTGCGTCATTAGTCTGATTTAATGAAAATGAATAGATTATAGTTCTTTCGCTTGAGAAGGGCCAACAAAACCAAATAAAACACTATTATAAAGCACATAAAAAAACACATACATAAAAAAAAAAAAAAAACACTGGATCAAGATAAGGACATTTATGAAATAGGGAATTTAGAAGGAAACTTACATATAACTGAAAAAAAATTATTTAAATCAAGAAGAGATTAAAAATTCGTATAAAATCGAAAAAATATTTTAAAATCAGAAAAATATATTAAATGAAGAAAGAGAGACATATAAATTAGGATGGAGTTCAAAAAAAGAAAAAAGGGGGAAAAATTACTATACTGGAAAGACCGGGTAAGAAACTGCCTTTGACGAAAGAGATAGAGGGACATCAGAAGGAATGGAATTACATAGTAGAATTGATTGATAAACAGGAGACCTCTGACCTGCTGTTGATGATCGTTTAGGTAAAACAAATCTGCGATAAGAGCCACGTAAACAAGAAGAGTACCTACCTGAGCCTGACAGAAAGAAAAACTGCTGCTGAGACGGTGTAAGTGTACCTAGAAAAGCAAAATGCGCTAAATAAAGGTAACATTTACCCACAATACGATCCAGCGGAGCTATTCCAGCATCATTATAAAGATCAGAGGAAGGGCAAAACCGGGGTAAAAGAAAAGTAACCTTCACTGCCCTATTTTGGGCTCTTTGAAGTGAGCAGAGAAGAGATTTGTTAGTACTACCCAAGACAGAACAGCAATAGGAAAGGCAAGGAAAAATTAAAGCATAATAAAAAGAGAGCATAACATCTGGGGGAAGAAATGAGTTAACCCTGTATAACATTGAAGATTGGCGGAGGACAAGGGAACGGGCATGAGTTATACGGGGTTTAAAAGAAAGAAAACAGTCAAGACACACGCCAAGAAATTTCATTATAGTAGCTTGCGGTATAATATCATTCCCATAAGTCAGGATAGTTGGCTCTCTTACGTCTCTCATACAATAGGGGATCCTGAAGTAGTGGCACTTTTTTGGCTGTTGAGAGTCTTACCATTTGACCAGTACCTACAATACACTAAATTTGTATATATGCAAATTTGCATATACCCTTATCTGTAGTTAATTCATGACTGCTTATCTTAATCATTTTGATCTTTAGTTTGCATTAATTAGAATTCGGTTTTATGTTATCAAGGTCAGATGAACTCTTAATTAGGTTATCACTAAGGTAACTGAACTTTTGAAAAATACAATTTTGTTTCTTCACTTCTGTGTGACAGGAACCAATTATCAGGATGAGATTTATTACTTATTATTATATCCTGACTTTGATCCTCATTAACATTGTACATCTATGGAGGGGTTGTTCTGACAAGGGGGGACTGTTTGAGTTTCTTGCGGGAAAGAGCTTCATTAACTACAGTCCAAACCATTCGCAAATTCCCCTTACACTCATCAATTCGACACGAAAAATAGAGCTTTTTGGCTGCAAAAAAAACCTTTTAGAGACGTTTTCATTAAAAAATCTATTTTTTAACTAGAACTATCTACTATAAGGACCGTTTAGTTTACACCACGGGCATTTTCTGGAGGGGAGGGGTAAACACCATGTCCCTAGTTTTGTTAATTTTTTTAGTGTACACGGTAGGTTCATGTAGCACATATTTACATATTTTCCATGGTTTAACGTTCTTCTCATTGATAAATTGCTAATAATTTATCGGTCCTAACAGTTTAGCCTTCTTGTATTTATATTTTTTGAGACAGCCAATTCTGACACAGACATTTTGTACAACATAGAAAAATAAATCGAATAACTACGTCTTTAGGGATGACTTAATCCCTCACGGTCTCTGGGGGAAGGGCTGCAAGTTATGAACTTTGCCTATAGTTTACATACAGTATTGGTTATTGGAAAGTATACAAACGTTTTCAGAGGGAATCTTTTCTGGTAAGAGGGGTCGGGCGGAGGGGTCATTTGGGAGGATATTTCCATGGAGGAAGTTTTAATGGGGAAAAGGAATTTTCCATGAAGGGCGCACGGAGTTTATCAGCATTATTGAAAAAACGATCAGAAAATAAATAAAAAAACAAGTTTTTTAAACTGAAAGAAAGGAGCAACATTAAAACTGGAAAGGAACAGAAATTATTACGTATAATGATGATGTTCGCTCCCTCGTTAACACCTCGCTTTTTCTGCTCACTAACGTTTATGAATTTTATATATTTGGGATCGAATTAATAAGCCAATTCTTTTGATATATATTATATTGTCAAAATTCCATTTTTAGAAATTCTGTTGCTGTTGAGCCGCGTCGTTCCTTACTTACAGTTCGTTAACACGAACTGTTTTATAATATTATATTTTGTTTATCTTGCCTGTATTGTATATATTATTATATACATTACATTATTATATAGCGACAAGGAAGTGTGAATAATTAAATTATATTTTGCGTCGCATTTAGCTCATGTTATTTGACATAATAAATTCGTATCGTAACATACTATTTTTCTTTTCAGATATGGAAAGAAGATTTAAATAGAATCATTCAAGCCAACGGCTAGGAAGCTCAAGACCTGGCTTTATTTGATGGCAGAATTTCAGAAGACGGTATGCCGTATACTAGGGTAATTTTGGATGCCGGGTGTGATAAAAGGGCAAAAAGACACGAGTACAATGCCAAAGCTGGTCATGTCGTTATTTTTTATTATTCCACTAAAAAAGCTTTATTTGTTAGCTCTAGAAATAAATATTGCTACATTTGCTCTTGTGCGAGAACGAAAAAATTGCCCCCTGAAGATCACTTTTGCTACCTCAACTGGAACGGGTTCCTCTTAATTCCTCTTCCCATTCCTCTTCAGGAATGGAGCAGGACATGATGGTGGAGGGTTTTGTGCTTATCGTTTCAATTCATGGGTATCTAGAATTCGTCGGAGTGAAGATTCTAGCGAACATCAACGCCTTATAGAGCGTGTGACCTATTGAAAAGAAATTATGAAGCATGAATGTTCTAATCACGTTTCCAAAAATTTTACCGGAGATTTATATAATCTCGCCAAAAATAAAAACCAATTCCCAAAAATCTTGACAAAGAGCTGCATATCCAGTCTTACCAAAAAACTTCACGGTACAATAAAAAAGAACCGGGAAGATGGGGTACCTTAGACAATTAAAAAAAAATCTTCTAAAAAATGTCCCTTGTCATGTGTTTGAGCACTTGACTTACTTGACTTGTGTCTCCTGCCGGGCGCTGTTCGGCGTAGAGAGTGACGTCTGCCTGCTCCATCCACTTCGGTCCATGGCAAGCGTTTGCACATGGCTCAACCTGATATTTGCCATCGCCAGGAACTCGGACAGGCTGTCAGACCATCTTTTCTTCGGTCGGCCGCGAGGTCACTTCCAACCGGCTTTGACAGGGTCGAAGTCATGGATCGTTTTCGCAGGTATGTGTGGCGCGACACGACAAAAGCACGACAAAAAATTTTCTTCTGGGTGCAGCAAATGAGGCACTATTGAAGCGAAATTCTCTAGAGTCCCCACAATGGTTTGAGAAGCAGTCAATGACAAGCTCCAAAAAGTCATTCGGAAAGCCCCTAGTCTGTTGATCTAGGCAACGACAAACATACGCTGAAACATTCATGAGAATTGTCGTCAAATTCTTAGATCACAAACAGGTGTGCCGATCCAAGCAAAATTCCCGTAGTGTGCGTGTGACGGCAACAGCCCTGGCCAATTAACTCGGGAATAAGTGGCACTCAAATAAATAAAAGAGTGTTTTGGGCAGGAGCCCAAAGCAAAAGAGTAAGAATGTTTCTTCTTAGCGTGAAAAACTTGAACAATATGCGAGGAATCTTATTCCTTTATAATATGACAGGCAGTGATGCAGGTACAAAGCACGTCAATCTAGCAATGAAAGCAGTGTCCAAGGAGTTTTACCTAAAAATGATTCAGAATGTAGGCCGAATTGCCAAACACCTGATCATCTGCCTAAAGAATTTGAAGATGCCAAAGAATTGTACTTGAAAAAAAAAAGACACCAACTATTGAACAACTCAAGAAGTCGCCAGGCATTACGGCTGGCCAAGCCGATGATCCCAGATGCATTTCTAAGAGACTGAAAACCAATTTAAGTACATGATTCTATTCAATCTGTGTTGGGCGACCTGCCACATGTTCCGCAAGATTGGTCAAAAAATAGTGACAGGAATGAGTTTATCTGAACTAAAAAGAACTAACCTGTGAACCTAATCGGATTATCTTTTGTACTGTACTGTGTTAGATAGCGCAATTAACTTGCAGATTTAATTGTGAGGGATTGTTCACTTCATACAAAGTGAGTTATTATTTATCATATTGAATAATTTAGCTCCATAACTGAATATTTACTTTTGGTCAAGTAACCTTGAATTAAGAATGATTAACAGTTCGTGAATCTGTAGTGTCTCGTTAGAATATGTCGGGAAAAAATCAGCCCCTAGGGCTACCACCCGAGAAGGATATTCCCACTGAAACCCTTGGCCAGTCGCCCTTCCAACCTACTTCTAAAACTCTTTCTAGAACCTGCCACAACTACGCAGTCCAAAACAGTTAGCCACTTGTCAGGAATTCAGCCCTTAGCCGCAACTAACTCTAATGAAAGAGGTGAGACGCCTGGAAAAAAGAGGAAAAAGGATGAAACTCGTTCACCAGTGATAATGCAACCCCTCCCTTCAAGTGTACCAGAAACTAGTACTACAGATTACCCCAATTATTATACTGTCTCAATCAAGAAAACCAATGGCCAACCCTTTTCAAAAGATCGAATAATGCAAATTACGAAAGCTGTCTTTCTGATCGCCATAGTAAATTTTGAACTTGTTTTCAAGCAGGGCGAGTCTATTGATATTTACTTTACGACTTCTCAGGCGGTAGACCATGTCCTGTCAAAATCCAAAGAAATAATTCTTGATGGCTCGAAAATTTTAGCCACAAAAAAAGATGTGGAAAAGTTACACAAGTATGTGCTTTATGGTGTTGATACCAGAGTAAAAGTGGAGGAAATACAAACTGAACTAATAGATTCTTCAGGCCTTCTCATAAATCCTTCAACTGCAATAAGGCTAAGTTTAAACAAAGAACGAGTCCTTCACCCAAGCCGTTCAATCCTCATTTCCTGCAAAGTTCAGCTAAACAGAGAAATATTCTTTTACAGTATGTCCCTATTTTATAAGATTTATAAGCCCTACAATGCTCCACGTGTCTGGCCCACGGCCACAGCAAAAAACACTGCAAACAGTCCCATCCGTCTTGCCTTAAGTGTGGGAAAACAGGCCTCGCAATTAGTGAATGCCCTGAGTCACACGTTTTCTGTAGAAATTGTAACCGTAAGGGACACACAGCCCTCCAAAAACAATCTTGCCCGGCTCACCAAAAGCGAGTCGTAATCCTTAGAATATTGGATAAAATGAACCTACCCTACTCAGTTGTATCTGCAAGTATCCCTCGGCAACCCAAACCCCATCGGCCCAGTAGAAGCCAAGCAACAGTTGTTGTAGAAGATGCAAATACAGTATCATTTCCTAAAGAGGCAAACAATGTTCATACTCAAGGTATTAGTCAATCCCCCTATCCCTTACCTAAGTTTACTTCAGCATCCTGCCCTCCAAAATATGCATCTAAAAGCTGTCAAAAATCGCAAAGATTTGCAACTTATCTCACAGCCAGTCACTTAATTGAGGTTAGTAATGAGCCTGAGGAAACCAAAAATATTCTCAAGAAGAAATCTATCACTGAACTCCTAGGTGATGACATCTTACAAACAGCTATAGCTCAACTATCTTCCATCAAAAAGGACATAGATTCCACATTGAAGCTAGTTAAGCCGGTTAACTGAACTGCAAATCAAATCGGTGCCACTGCCCTTGAAATCTAAAAAAAACGGCAAACTTTCCATCCCAGTCCAAAATTACCACCAATGATAATTCGTCGGCTGAAGAAGAATTTCAATATTCAAGTCCAACAAATGTTGAAATTCTGACCATAATGGATATTTAAATGTGTACTATGCAAGATTTTACGTTTCTCACGAATTTATCACTGTGCAATAATGTTGTTTTTAACTATTACGATGACCAAAATAATTTGCCCAACAAACCCTTAACTAGTCCCAATAGCCCCTTAAACCATACAATACCTATTAAGATCTATACCTACCAACCTTAAGGACATCAGTGGCAGATTAATTGACCTAATTTCAGTACCGGATGCTTTTAATAATTATTTCACCAATATTCCAAATGCTAACTCTGTTCTCCCTCCGAGTCAGTACACCCTAGCAAGAATCCCAGATCCATGTTTTTCTCTCCAACTGATAGTAAAGAGGTGCTTCAAGTTATCGAATCTCTCTCTAATAGTAGTACACCTAACTTCTTTGGCATAAGTAATAAGCTTCTTAGAACCGCATCTTCCCGTGTTTGTGAACCCATTCATTGTTATCCCGATTCATAAAAAAGGCGATCCGTCGGAGATAAGTAATTATCACCCACTCTCACTTCTCCCAGTTATATCCAAAGTGCTCGAGAGAATTATCTTTCGACGTCTTTCTCCCTTTTTATTTGGGATTAATCCTTCAGATTCGTTGATTTCTTCTCATCAATATGGCTTCCGTTCCAAATTTTCAACTGCTCATGCACTAATCGACGCCAAACAGTTTATACGTTCCCAACTTGACCTTAAAAGTGCTGTACTGGGCTTATTTTTGGATTTTTCTAAGACCTTTGACATGGTTGACCATAGCGTTTTATTAAGTAAATTAAATAAAAAAAAACAAGTTTTTTAAACTGAAAGTAAGAAGCGACATTAAAACTTAAAATGAACAGAAATTATTCCGTATATGAAAGGGGCTGTCCCCTCCTCAACGCCTCGCTCTTTACGCCAAATTTTTTTATTGTTTTAAAAAATAAAGTTGTGAGACAGAGTCAAACTTTAGCGTAAAGAGCGAGGCGTTGAGGAGGGGACAGCCCCTTTCATATACGGAATAATTTCTGTTCGTTTTAAGTTTTAATGTCGCTCCTTACTTTCAGTTTAAAAACTTGTTTTTTTATTTAATTTCTGATCGTTTTTTAGTTAATGCAGCTTTTATTTGGATAAAAATTTTACTTTTCTTTTGCTAAATGGATGTCTTTACAAATTAACTTACGTAGCTAACTTCTATATTCGTATATTTTTCTTCTGGCAAAAAATACAAAGTTGCAGATTTTTGCAGATATGAGCTTGAAACCTATGTAATAGGGTTTTCTGATACGCTGAATCTGACGGTGTGATTTTCATTAAAATCCTTTCACTTGTAGGGGATGTTTCCCCCCTCTTTAAAAATTCGAGTAAATTTTCTCAGGCTCGTAGCCTTTGATGAGTAATACTAAACTTAATAAAATTTATATATTTAGAATCAGCGTTATAAACACATTCTTTTGATACATTTATTGACATCAAAATTCCGATTTTTAAAAGTTTCGATTACTATTGAGCCGTATCGCTTGTTTTTTTTCATTACGTATATGTTAATACGTATATGAGGGGGTTCTCCCCTTAGTCAATACCACGCTGTTTACGTTAAAAGTTAAAAAAAATTTGATTCACAAACCCCTGAATCACAAAGGCCGTTTAATTAGAATAGATAGCTCTTTTGAAAGCACTAAAAAAAACTGTAGCGTAAAGAGCGAGGTATCGACTTGGGGGAGAACCCCCTCACATACGTTATAATTTCTGTTCGTTTTAAGTTCTAATATTCCTTCTTACATTTCAGTTGAAAAAACTTGTTTTTTTTATATTTAATTTCTGATCGTTTTTTTAATAATGCTTGGAAATCCGGCACCCCCTTCATAGAAATGTCCCTTACCCCAAAGAAACATCCTCCACGGAAATATTCTCCAGAGTAACCCCCTCCTCTAGCCCCCCCCCCAGAAAAAAATCCTTCCTGAAAATGGTTGTATACTTCCCAATAACCAATAAATAATGCTGGCAAGTCCGGCGCCCCCTTCATGGCAATTTCCCTTCCCCCATGAAAACTTCCTTCATGAACAGATCCTCCAACATAACCACCGACCCACCCTTCCCTCCCACTACCAGAAAAAAACCCTCCTGAAAACTTCTGTATACTTCCCAATAACCAATACTATATGTTAACAGTGGGTAAAGTTCATAACTTTTAGCCCTCCCTCTGGGAACTTCGGGGGATTAAGTCATCCTAAAAGACATATTTATCATATTTTCGACCATGGTGAACAAAATGGCTATCTCAAAATTTTGATCGGGTGACTTTGGGAAAAAAATAAGTGTGGGAGGGGGCCTAGCTGCCCTCCATTTTTTTGGTCACTTAAAAAGGGCACTAGAACTTTTAATTTCCGTTCCAATGAGCCCTCCCACGATATTCTAGGATCACTGGGTCGATACGATCACCCCTGGGAAAAAAAAACAAACAAACAAATAAACACGCATCCGTGATCTTTCTTCTGGCAAACAATGTAAAATTCCACATTTTTGTAGATAGGAGTTTGAAACCTCTACAGTAGGATTCTCTGATACACTGAATATGATGGTGTGATTTTCATTAAGGTTCTATAACTTTTAGGGGGTCTTTCCCCCTTTTTTTGAAAATCAGCCAAATTTTCTCAGGCGCGTAACTTTTGATGGGTAGCACTAAACTTGATGAAAGTTATATATTTGAAATCAGCATTGAAATCTGATTCTTTTGATATATCTATTGGTATCAAAAACCCGTTTTCTAGAGTTTCGGTTACCATTGAGCCGGGTCGCTCCTTACTTACAGTTCGTTACCACGAACTGTTTGACTCAAGAACATAGGGATTCGTGGAATTCTTTTCTCATGGTTCGGCTCTTATCTCTCTGGTAGAGTACAGAGTCTGAGTCTGGGCGGCATGACCTCACATCCCCTACCTGTCCGGAGGGGCGTCCCAAAGGGCTCTGTTCTTGGTCCAATACTTTTTCTCCTTTATATTATGATTTGGTCACGGACCTGGGTCCACCAGTGCACCCAGTAATTTTTGCTGACGATAGCAACTTTTTCATCAACGGCCCTAATTTACCATCCGTCGTCACCTCTGCTCAAATCCTTCTGAATAGAGTACATGAGTGGTGTCTCGTTAACTGCATGACCATTAACAGCAGGAAAAGTCAGGTTGTATTATTTCGAACCCCTTACAAAAAAAATAATAATGAAGCAAGCACTTGGCCTAAAATATTCCACCAATCTCCTCCCGCAGGTCGGAGTTGCCAAGTTTCTTGGTGTCCATATAGACTCCTCCCTATCATTTGCAACACTTGTTTCCTACATCAGAGCCATAATCTTGCGACAGGTAAGCATGATTAATCGCGTGAATAATTTTCTTCCTCCTGATATCCTTGTCACCCTTTATTACTCTTTTATTTACCCATATATCTCATACTGCGGATCTGTTTGGGGCAACACTTATCCTTCAGTTACCAATTAATTAAAATCCGCCCAAAACCGTGCCATCAAAGCAGTTTTTCGGCTGCCCCGACTATATCCCACCCAGGACTTGTACTCCGATTTTGGTATTATCCCTTTTGAACAAATCATTAAAAAATTAAATCTATCCCTTGCATACTCCGCTTACCATAAAAATCTTCCTCTCCAATTATTTTCTTATTTTAATTGTAAAAATTCTGAAGGCCTCTGTCTCTGTTCATCTAACCGTTCCTTTATTGTCCCCAAGTGTGTCTCTAGGTCCGCCCAGCGATCCCCCATTTTTAATTCTATACTTCAATGGAATATAATACCCTCCAGTATCCAGCTATCCACAAGTTTTCGCACGCTGTATAACAATGTTACTAAACTTTGATATTATAATTTTCTAAATTTTTAATCAATTTGCATTAATTTACCCGTGTTTTCTCTTTCTTTTTTCTTTTTTCTCTCTTCTTCATTTGCATTTTTTTGTTATGGTCCTCAACAAGTTCGCTTGAACGATCCTTAGTATTATTGGTGTTATGTTTCATTTTTATGTGAATAAATTGAATTGAAATTGAATTGAAATTATATTGAATTGAAAACAAATACATTGTAACTAGCAAATGAGGTACAGAATTCAATGTGAGCCAATTGCCTTTACGTGTTTTGAAAGAAAAAGAACGAAATTGTTCAAAGTTAGGATGATTTCGGCCTTTTTGCTGATAAAGAAAGGTGGTGGCTTGTAGCTTCTCCTGACGGGGTAAGTGACTCCGGACTTGTAGAAGTTAAAACAATAACAAATATTCCAAAACAGAAAACAATAAAAGAAGCTGTACATGAAAATTTTGTGAATAGGTTTTTCCTTAGGTGGGATCCTATTGAGAACCGTATTGTACTCAAACGTGATCACAAATACAATTACCAAATAAAGGGGCAGTTTGATATCTTTACCGCTAAACTTTACCCCCCCCCCCCCCTAATATGGAAATCTATAGCCCAAATTTATTTCTAAAAAAACGAAGAAACTAACGTAAAAACTGGTGTGCTCTCGAATTTTACACAGCCTAAACTTGAGTGAGTGGCACATAATACGCAAGTACCAAAATATCTCCTCCCCCACCACGGAAATAAAAAAAAATAAAACTCAAACAAAATTTTCAAATTTGGAAACACTTATTTTCTACGGGGGGGGGGGTATTTTCCGCGTGGGGGTATTTTCCGGGGGTATTTTCCACTGAGGATATTTTCTAGGCGGTATTTTCCGGGAGGGGGGGGGGTATTTTCCAGGGTGTAATCACCGGGGGGGGGTAAACACCTAGAACTTAAAGAGCGATGGGCAGAACATTTTGAGAATTGGCTAAACCAAGATTGAGTTGCAGAAAAAGACAGAGGAAAATGAAAAAGTTTGTGATACCTTGGATGTGAAAGAAGATTTGTTTTGTGAGGAAGAATTAGCGACAGTACTAAAAGGATTAAAAAAACAATAAGGCTCCAGGTGCTGATAGGGTGGTAAATGCGTTTCTTAAATATGGTGGCTCTGAGGTTAGAAATAATTTACTGAAGATTATGAATATGATTTTTGAAAAAGTGAAAGTACCTAACGATCTTAGGAAAACCTTAATTAAGCCACTTTATAAGAAAGATGATAAAAGAGAGTGTGGTAATTATCGAGGCATTAGTGTGGTCTCTGTAGGTAGCAAATTACTTTTTAACATGATACTTTTTACACTGAGAGATACCGAAGACAAAGTTTTAAGAGAAGAACAGTGCGGTTTTAGAAAAGGTAGAGGATGTGTCGACCAAATTTTCACTCTTTGGTTAATAATTGAGAAGTATCTGAGTTTTCAAACACCTTTGGTCCTCAGTTTTCTAGATTATGAGCAAGCGTTCGATTCTGTTTTATACATGTATGGTATACCAGGCAAATACATTTAACTGATTAGTGCTCTGCACGAGAGTAACACTGTTACGGTTAAGGTAGGAAGTGATGTTAGCAGCTGGTTTTGTATTAAATCAGGAGTTAAGCTGGATTGTGCTTTATCCCCTTATATATGGATTATTTTGATGGACTTTGTCTTAAGGAGCACAGGAAAGGCACTGGGAGACCACGGAATCAAATGGGGAGGAAAAGGTCTCCTAGACTTGGATTATGCTGATGATTTAAGCATCTTAGATGAAAGTGTGAGCAAAATGAATGAACTTTTAGAGGTTTTGCGACTTCAGGGTGCTAGAATAGGTTTGAAAAATATTGCTAAGAAGACTAAGTCACTAAGGCTAGGAATAAGTGAAGATGAAAAGGTGACACTGGTAATGAAAAGATTGATCAGGTGAGTATCTTTACTTAACTCGGTAGTATTATTAGTAAAGATAGTGGGAGCAGTAAAGATGTTAAAAGTAGAATAGCCAAGGCTCAGGGTGTTTTTTCACAGTTAAAAATAGTTTGGAAGAATAGGAGGATAAGTCTGCAAACCAAAATTAGAATAATAGAAGCCACAGTGATGACAGTGGTCAAACATAGCTCTGAAGCATGGGCGCTTCGAAAAGCGGATGAAGATTTGCTAGATGTTTTCCAGAGAAATTGCTTAAGGATTGTTCTGGGTACCCGGCTGACTGACCCGTATTTCAAACACTAGGCTGTACGAAATTTTTGGTTCAATACCGCTCTCTATGGCTATAATGAAAGAAGGGTTGAGGTGGCTAGGGCACGTAGTGCGGACGAAGGATGCCAGATTACCGAAGATTGTTCTTTTCCGCCAACTGTCTAGGGCTAAACGGAAAGCAGGTCGTTTTCCTCTGGGGTGGATTTAAAGGAAATGGGAACTTCGTGGGAGGGTGTAAAAAGAGCTCTGAATAAATTGAGATGGAGGAGGAGCATGCGTAGCTGTGTTGGCCTCAGGCGGCTTGTTCTACGGTGAGTTGTTGGTAGTAGTGATGCTACTACGTTACTGCACATAACTTATTTAGTTAACTTAAAGACACTGTCTTTTCGTTTCAATTTGGTCTTTATAGTAAAAAGTTTTTCTTTTCTTTTTTTTAGTATGAATCCATGGCAAAAGGAGCAAGCCGTGGAGGATATACGTCAAGGTCAGACACTTAAAGCTAGATCTATCAAATATGGGATCCCCAAGTCAACTCTATATGATTCTTATCGCCCTGCATCCAGGAGGGCTCTGAACACAGGACCTCATCCAGCGCTGGGAGCATAAATTGCAGCAGCCCCAATCCAGTTTATTTATACAAGCCAGGTAAGAGGGTTCCAAGTAACGACATTTAACCTACTTTAAATGTCGTTAAAGACTGCCGCTCGGCTTGCTAGCATGGCTGGTACTGATGTATTTGACAGATTTATAATTGGTAGTATCCCAATTGGTAGTATCCGCTGAGCCAAACATGGGCTCAGCGGTTCAAAAAAAAGCCATAGCCAGAATATTTCTGAAACAGCCGTCAAAATCATCTAAACTGGTGCTACCGCCGTGACTGAGAACAATCTCAGAAATTGGTATCAAAATGCCAAATTGCAATTGGACGAGTTACTACCCCAAGAAGTGTTTGATAAGCAAAACCGGTGGTTTAGCCTAGACGAGAACAATGATGGATCTTGATACTGCCAAAAAAAATGGAGTACTTGCTTAAAAAAGAAAGCATAGTTGTCTACCTTCAGGCAAACAACAATAAAAAGTCAAACTACACTCCCAAAAAAGTGTTAGTTCATGTGGGCTCTAAGGCTCTAAGTTCAATGTGAACCAAGAAGTGGAATCAGAATTAGTGGTTGTTCCAGCTTGTACCGACATATCACCTTCACCATTAAAGTCAGCTGATCCATAGAAGAAGATGTGGAATGGGAGCTCCTGAGAAAAGGAAATAACAAACAATGACTTACTAGGATATTTATTTGAAAAACTGAACTTAAAACGACTAAAAAAGAAAGGAATTTTTGTCCACGCTTCGAATAGAGCTACCCTTTTTAGTGTTTTAACGTACCTGCAAGCGTACGATATCCCTTGCTCGCAAGTTAAAACTGGACACCTTGGTAAAAGAGATATAATGAAATATAATATTTCGTCAAGAGAAGGCATTCAGTACCGAATGATAATACTAGTCAACGTAAGAGTGGAAAAGACAGCAAAAGAATATGCCAATTTAAAGAAAATGAAAGTTTATGATGTTGACTTTACTAAGCATATTGTTAGTGCAGTTTGTAGTCAGTTGGAAGATTACCAGGAAGCCATCTGGTTAAAACCAATGGCTGAACTATTCAAAAATCCTGTTTTTTTTAATTTGACCAACAGGCAAAACACTATTAAAGCTTCAAAAAGGATGATGAAACGAAGCTTGTGCTCTTACACTTAGCTGAAAATTAAAGATCAGAGACATGATTTTACCAAAAAAAATTTCAACAAGAATAAATGAAGCAGACTATATTTACCGTCAACTCACTCTTTGAAAATATGAAAACATATGATTTACAACATTCATAAATTACCATGTACTTGTTTAACTAGAATATGTACTACAAATTAATGTTGTAATGTATTAAAGGAGCAGCCGTTACCAGGAGGACATTTTTGACCAGGAGGACATTTTAAAAATGCGAACTCATCTTATCAACAACAAATCAAAAGAAAGTGAAGGTAAATGCCAGAGTTTGCAATGCAATTGGTTGTAGGTATAAAATAAAAATTTTTAGAATTGATGAGAACATGCTTAAAATTTACCAAGTTATGTCTCAAAACATTAGGAAAACTTTTACGACTCTCAGTTAAGGGCTACCAGGGAACTAAATATAAAGAAAATTGTCTTTTAACACTGATACGTAAAATAGGAAAAAGACATACGATGCCAAAGCATGGTGAGGTGTTACAGCAAGTGTGATCCCTAGTTCATAGCTGTGGTACAATAAATGCGACTTAGTCTGACAAGCTACAACGTTGTATCTTCCATTGCATGTTTAGACGAGCCTGAACTCGAAGCCCATACTTGATCTTGCAATTGGTTTATGCCACCAGGGGCGTCCTAAGGGGAGGCACATCACCCTTCCCTGCCCCACCTCCCCCCACCTTTTTGACAATCGGTAAAATTTCGCCAATGGCGAAAATTTTGGACGAAATTTTGAAAAATTCCTGATTTCTGCAGAAAGCTAAAATAGGTTGCAAAGATGTCTACCTTCAGGCAAACAACAAAAAAAGTGGGACCCCACTCTTCCATTGTTTCAATGCAGAAGGGGAGTATCAACGATCCCTCATTCTATTTGAAGGTAAAACCAGAAACTCTATTTTAGCGAGCTCTTTACAGCAAGAGTTGGCAGTAGACTTCACCGACTCAGGTTGGATATGGGCCCCAGCCTTATTAAAGTATATATGAGATTTATTTGCGCCATGGTTACAAGGAAATGGCCTAAACAACGACAAAGTCATCTTAACTTTTGATGGACAAAGGTCCCACATAAATTACGAATTTTCAAGATTCTGTTTAGAGAGTAAAATTGAACTGATGTGCTTCTTTCCAAATGCAACACAAATATTACAACTATCTGACGTTGGTATTTATGGCCCCGTGAAAGTAACATGGAAAACAAAAATTACCCCTCAACTTCATCACCCTCAATTTTTTCACCACCCGATGCATATAATTCTCTTCATAAAAACAGTTGCATGGTCACTCCTTTACCTAGCATTGAATCAAACACCAAAGAGAAAAGTGGCAGTCAATCAGTATGTATGACTGCTGAAATAAGCACAGCAAGTAGGGAACAGTGCTTTACTTAGAGTGCTTTACTTAGAGGCAACAGTGCTTTATTTAGAAAAAATGTAGCAAATACACAAAATCAAAACGTCAAAAGGGAAAAAGTCTCAGAAGGAACTTTATTCCGGGAAAACTAATGTAAGGTCCAAATTTCACAACAACAAGATCCCTCTATTTGAGTTAAAAATCAAATCTTTGTTTATACTTATATAACTTTAATAAATCAAATATTATTAACATTTTGATTACTAAATATCAGTATATGTATATTAAACTGACAATGCACATTCATTTGTATTTTTTTCAGTAAAGTGCAAATTACGTTCTGGCCTTGGGAAGGCAAAGGGGTTTTGAGCCCAACTTATGTTAATTTCTGCTCGTTTTGAGTTTGACTCGGTTATTTATAGTAATTTCTGTTCGTTTTGGGTTTCATTTATTTATCGATGCTGATTTGTGGTAGTTTCACACTTGGTAGATTATTTGATTTTATTTTTGCTTATTTTTGGTTTAATGGAGTTCTTTACTTTTATTTGAAAAACTAATTTTGTGGAAAGTTTTTTTTAATTAATTTCTGTTCGTTTTATATTGACATTGTCTTTTCATGGAAAAAGAAAATAATACTTTAAACCTTTTTGTTTTTTTAAGACTTTACAGTTTGGCCTGATATTTGTATGCTGGAGATAAATTTTCAGCAATTTTTAACAACAAACATCCTTTTAAAAATCTGGACACAAATATTAGCGTTTAATTTAGTTTCATACCTCCTCTAGATGACCTGAAATGGAAAACTTAATACCATACGCAAAAAAATCTGTTTACTTTCTTTGATAACTTGGATATACTTACACTATTTTGATTTGGTTACATTTTAAGAGCAGAAGTAGCCCCGAAAGTTTGAAATTAATACCCTCATTTGTTCTTGGAAGACTGCTGAGATGCCTTATTGGGAATTAGCATTAACACAGTGAATTTTGATTTAATCTTAAGGCAACACTTAGTTTTTAAACATAATGCGAAAATGGGAGGGAGGGCGTGGGAGGGGGATTAGTTGCCCTCCAATCACTTTCGACTATTAAAAAGGGCATCAACCCTTTCTATTTTCAATCGAATGAGCCCTTTTCGAAGTCCCTACAGCAACTCCTTCGATATGAGGTTCCCTGGTCTAAACAACAACACCAACAAAAATAATACATTATACCCACATCGATCTTCACTATAAACATGTCAAGCAATCCAATCACTTGCGACTATTAAAAAGGGCACTAGGCCTTTCAATTTCCAATTGAATGAGCTTTTTTAGAGTTTCTACGACAAAGCTTTCTAAAAACACCTTATATGCCCCCAAGGCATAAATTACAACCCTTGCCCTAAGGACTGTTAGGGTGGTTGTCATCCTCTAAGACCTAATTTCCAGAACTTTCAACTACGTTAAACAAAATGGCTATCTCAAAATTTTGATTGGATGTGTTTGGGGAAAGGGTGGGCGTGAGAGGGGCGTTAATTGCTCTCCTATCACTTTCAACTATTAAAAAAGGCACCAGCCCTTTCAATTTCCAATCAAATGAGCCTTTTTGAAGTTTCTACAACAACGCTTTCAATAAAAACCTTATATACCCCAGAGAATAACTTACGACCCTGAGGGCTGGGGGGGTGTCATCCTCAAAGACCTAATTTCCAGAACTTTCTACTATGTTGAACAAAAAAGCTATCTGAAAATTTTGATTGGATGTGTTTGGGGGAATGGTGGGCGTTAGTTACCCTCTAATCACTTTCGACTATTAAAAAGGGCACTAGCCCTCTGAACTTCCAAATGAATGAACCCCTTTTGAAGTTTTTACAACAACTCTATCTATAAAAACCTTATATGCCCCCAGGGCATAACTTACAACCTTTGCTCTGGGGGCTCTGGGGGGTTTGTCATCCTTAAATACATAATTTCCAGAACTTTCAACTACGTTGAACAAAATGGCTATCTATAAACTTTGATTGAATGTTCTTGGGGAAATGGTGGGCGTGAGAGGGGGGTTAATTACTCTCCACTCACTTTTGACTATTAAAAAGGGCAATTTCTATTTCCAATCAAATGAGTCCTTTTAGAAATTTCTATAAAACCTTCTATATAAACCTTGTATGCCCCCAGTGTATAACTTACAACCCTTGCACTGAGGGCTCTGAGGGGGTTATCATCCTAACAGACCTAATTTCCAGAACGTTGAACAAAATGGATATCTCAAAATTTTTATTGAATGTGTTTGTGAAAATGATGGCCGTGAGAGGGGTGTTAGTCACTCTCTGATCACTTTCAACTATTAAAAAAGGTTCTAGCCCTTTCAATTTCCAATTGAATGAGCCCTTTTGCAGTTTCTACGACAACACTTTCAATAAAAACCTTATATGCCTCTGGGGCATAACTTACAACCCTTGCCCTGAGGGCTGTGGGGGGGGGGGGGGGGTTGTCATCCTTAAAGACCTAATTTGCAAAACTTTCAACTGCGTTGAATAAAATGGCTACCTAAAAATTTTGATTGGATGTGTTTTGGGAAAAGGTGCGCGTGAGAGGGGGGTTAGTTGCCCTCAAATCCCTTTCGACTATTAAAAAGGGCACTAGCCCTTTGAATTTCCAATCGAATGAGCCCTTTTTCAAGTCTTTACAACGCCCCCAGGTCTTTGTCTTTACAACGCCTTATACGCCCCCAGGGCATAACTTATAACCCTTGCACTGAAGACTGTGGGGCAGTTTCCTGCTCAAAGGTATAATTTCCTGAACTTTAAACTCAGTGGAACAAAATGGCTACCTCAAAATTTTGATTGGATGTGTTTGGGGAAAGGATGGGCGTGGAAGGGGTGTTAGTTGCTTTCCAATGACTTTCGACTATTAAAAAGGGCACTAGCGATTTTAATTTCCAATCGAATAAGCCCTTTTTGAAGTTTCTACGACAACGCGTTCTATAAAAACCTTTTGCCCCGAGGGCATAACCTACAACCCTTGCCCTGAGGGGTGTGGGGGGTTGTCATCATCCAAGACCTAATTTCCAGAACTAAAAAATATGTTAAATAAAAAGACTATTTCAAAATTTTGATTGGATGTGTGTGAGGAAAAGGTGGGCGTGGAAGGGGGGGGGTTAGATTCCCTCCAATCACTTTCAACTGTTAAAAAGGGCACTAGCCCTTTTAATGTCCAATCTAATGAGCCTTTTTTGAAGTTTCTGCAACAACGCCTTCAATAAAAAACTTATATGCCCCTAGTGCATAAATTAAAACTCTTGCCCTGAAGGCTGTGGGGGAGTCTTCTCCTCAAAAACCTAATTTCTATCAGAAAATCAATTATGCTGATCAAAATGGTTATCTAAAAATTTTGATTGGATGTGTTTTGGGAAATGGTGGGCGTAGAAGGGGTGTTAGTTGCCTTCCAACCAGTTTCGACTATTAAAAAGGGCACAAGCCACTCCAATTTCTAATTGAATGAGCCCTTTTCAAAGTTTCTATGACAACTTCTTCGATATGAAGCTCCCTGCTCTAAAGGAAAACAAAAATAAATAATACATTGTGCCAACATTGTTCTTATATGCCCCAGGGCATAACTTAAAACCCTTGCCCTGAGGGTTGTGGGGGAGTGTCCTCCTCAAAAATATATTTTCTATCTGGAAATCAACTATGCTGAACAAATGTCTATCTCAAATTTTGATTGGATGTGTTTGGGGAAACGATGGGCGTGGGGGGGGGGCTAGTTGCCCTCCAATCAATTTTGGCTATTAAAAAGGCCACTAACCACTCCAATTTCTGGGACTGGGACTGGGACTTCCATAGCATCAGCTGTTGACAAGGCCCAAAAAGAAATGATTGAGAAAAACCATGCACAAATAACAGCATTTATTAAGGTGGTAAACATTCTTGCCCATCAGGGATTAGTATTCAGAGGGCACTACAAAGAGGAGCTTCGGGAAACTTTGGAAACTTTCTTGAAATCCTAAATTTCTTTTTAGATGGGAATGATTCATTGAGGAACAATATGGGGCCAACACCGGTTAAGAGCATAAAAATGAAATCATCAAATTAATTAACAAACAACAAAAGTACAAAGAAAAATAGGAAAATCTTTTTGCAAGACAGTGGAGATAATTTGAATGAATATTTCGGCCCTATGTCCAAGGGCCGTCCTCAGCAAGACAAAAATATATGAAAGAAAAAAGAGTCACAACAACATGCAACCAATAAAACCATAAAATTAAAAATTTTTCAATGCACTCCTAGCATCCTTACTTCAGCGAAGTTCAACCAGGACTGATAAAAAGTAAGGTAAAACAAGGCGATTCAATGAGATGAAAGAAAAATAATTTAAAAACACGTTCTTATTGCTAATCCAGCTTTTTTGGCAGCTAACCTCAAAGGTCTTTTTGTGACCGGTTCTGTGTTAATGTCTATCGGTTTTTTTAAAATATTTTGTATGATCTTATTTTCAAATAAGAATTTTCTAAGGATTTTCTTTCAGAGGAAATAGTATATCTTTTTTGTTTTTTGTCTTTAATGTTGTGTGTTAATGTTTTTAATTGTAGTGTGCAAGCAAATTGCTCTTCTTTTCGGGTATTTAAGTGTAATCTGAATCTTAAAGACTTGGGAATAAGATTTTCAATTTTGCAAGATTCCAATAATTTTTGCTGGTTAATGATATTAGCGTGTTTTTTGCCTAAATTAATAAAATAAAAGATATCATTGGTCAATTGCTCCCCATAAGGGAGACAAAAATAGCGACGAAGACCACACTGCCTTTCCATAACAAACAACAAAAGTACGAAGAACAATAGGGAAATCTTTTTGCAAGACAGTGGAGATAATTTGAATTTTGAGTAGAGCCATAGAGGCAAGAGGCGACAGCCAGCCCTTTGGCTGGCTGAAAGATAGTCATTCTATGAGAAAAAATAGAACGTATGAACAATGACAAGTTGAAATCACACCTCACATCTCACAAAGCCCAGCTGTCATATTTGCAAGCTCATAGCCGTTTGTATCTTTCCTTGGATTTTGTTGCGTCGCTCATATTGATACTACTAGCTTTAACAAAAAAACCTGCATATTCTGTATTTGAGGTTCATCCTGTATTGGAAAATCTCTCATAAACAATAAGTAGAACAACAGGGAAATTTTTATACAAGACAGTGGAACGCAACTTTATATGAATATTTCGACCCTATATCCAAGGGCCATCCTCAGCGAAACAAACGAAGAAAATAAAAAACAATACAACAAAATCTCTCGATGGGAATTACCGTGGATAAAAAAGAATTTTCATGTGATCTCTGTAAAATATCCATCATTAATGGATTGAAGAATCTACTGTATCACCTTTGTGGAAAACGCCATTCAAAAGCTGTAAAGAAAGATAACACAAACAAACATGGATCACAATCCTAGAGATCCTCGTGCATTGCGGGTTATGATCCCAGAGAATATGACGGACGAGGACATGTACACGTATTTTGGGGTGTTTGGACACCTTCATCAACAATGTAAAGTGATTAGGTTTCAAGGTCCTCGACAACCACTGTCTTATGCTATAATTAAGTACATCAGAAACCATGGACTTGCCCAACCTAAGCCAGTTGTTCCAGAAGACGAAGGAAAAGTCTGTCTTGTTAAAAGTCGAAAAAAGAAAAGAGTAGAGCCATAGAGGCAAGAGGCGACAGCCAGCCCTTTGGCTGGCTGAAAACTAGTCATTCTATGAGAATAAAATAGAACGTATGAACAATGACAAGTTGAAATCACACCCTACATCTCACAAAGCCCAGCTGTCATATTTGCAAGCTCATAGCCGTTTGTATCATTCCTTGGATTTTGTTGCGTCGCTCATACTGATACTAGTAGCTTTAACAAAAAAACCTGCATATTCTGTATTTGAGGTTCATCCTGTATTGGAAAATCTCTCGTTGGGAATTACCGTGGATAAAAAAGAATTTTCATGTGATCTCTGTAAAATATCCATCATTAATGGATTGAAGAATCTACTGTATCACCTTTGTGGAAAACGCCATTCAAAAGCTGTTAAGAAAGATAAAACAAACCAACATGGATCACAATCCTAGAGATCCTCGTGCATTGCGGGTTATGATCCCAGAGAATATGACGGACGAGGACATGTACACGTATTTTGGGGTGTTTGGACATCTTCATCGAGAATGTCAAGTGCTTAGGTTTCAAGGTCCTCGACAACCACTGTCTTATGCTCGTACAATTAAGTACATAAGAAACCATGGACTTGCCAAACCTAATCTAGTTGTTCCAGAAGATGAAGGAAAAGTCTGTCTCGTTAAAAGTCGAAAAAAGAAAAGAGTAGAGCCATAGAGGCAAGAGACGACAGCCAGCCCTTTGTCTGGCTGAAAACTAGTCATTCTATGAGAAAAAATAGAACATATGACCAATGACAAGTTGGAATCACACCACACATCTCACAAAGCCCAGCTGTCATATTTGTAAGCTCATAGCCGTTTGTATCTTTTCTTGGATTTTGTTGCGTCGCTCATACTGATACTAGTAGCTTTAAACAAAAAAAAACCTGCATATTCTGTATTTGAGGTTCATCCTGTATTGGAAAATCTCTTGTTGGGAATTACCATGGATAAAAAAGAATTTTCATGTGATCTCTGTAAAATATCCATCATTAATGGATTGAAGAATCTACTGTATCACCTTTGTGGAAAACGCCATTCAAAAGCTGTAAAGAAAGATAATACAAACCAACATGGATCACAATCCAAGAGGTCCTCCTGCATTGCAAGTTATGATCCCAGAGAATATGACGGACGAGGACAAGTACGTGTTTTTTGGGGTGTTTGGACATCTTCATCGAGAATGTCAAGTGATTAGGTTTCAATGTACTCGACAACCACTGTCTTATGCTATAATTAAGTACATAAGAAACCATGGACTTGCCAAACCTAATCCAGTTGTTCCAGAAGATGAAGGAAAAGTCTGTCTCGTTAAAAGTCGAAAAAACAAAGAGTAGAGCCATAGAGGCAAGAGGCGACAGCCAGCCCTTTGGCTGACTGAAAACTAGTCATTCTATGATAAAAAAATAGAACGTATGAACAATAACAAGCTGGAATCACACCCCACATCTCACAAAGCCCAGCTGTCATATTTGCAAATTCATAGCCGTTTGTATCTTTCCTTGGATTTTGTTGCGTCGCTCATATTGATACTACTAGCTTTAACAAAAAAACTGCATATTCTGTATTTGAGGTTCATCCTGTATTGGAAAATTTCTCGTTGGGAATTACCGTGGATAAACAAGAATTTTCATGTGATCTCTGTAAAATATCCATCATTAATGGATTGAAGAATCTACTGTATCACCTTTGTGGAAAACACCATTCAAAAGCTGTAAAGAAAGATAATACAAACCAACATGGATCACAATGCTAGAGATCCTCGTGCATTGCGGGTTATGATCCCAGAGAATATGACGGACGAGGACATGTACACGTATTCTGGGGTGTTTGGACATCTTCATCGAGAATGATCGAGATCGAGTTACGATGACTATGAGATGAGCCTCAAAGTTCTGAAGTTGGAGTCCCTCAAAGAGAAGGCACACACTGGTCATGGACTTTGGTCGAAAAATCCTCGACTGAAACACACCGCAATCTACTTCCGGATTTTGAGGCGCGCCAAACTCAACATTCTACGAGGCTCAGAGAAATAACGAAAAACACAGCAAAGCTGGAACGACCGCCGATCCACTCATCCGAGCGCCACCTGAAGTCATTTGGTCCATACTTCGTAAAACACTACAATGGTGATCCAGAAAAATTGTTAATAAATTGTTTGACTTCCGCAGTTATTTTTGTTTTTAACATCAATATTAAGGGAAAAATAAAGTGAATTTGAATGTCAAGTGATTAGGTTTCAAGGTCCTCGACAACCACTGCCTATGCTATAATTAAGTACATAAGAAACCATGGACTTGCAAAACCTAAGCCAGTTGTTCCAGAAGATGAAGGAAAAGTCTGTCTCGTTAAAACTCGAAAAAAGAAAATTTCCCTATTGTTCTTCATACTTTTGTTGTTTGTTAAGGAAAGGCAGTGTGGTCTTCGTTGCTATTTTCGTCTCGCTTATGGGGAGCAATTGACCAAGGATATCTTTTATTTTATTAATTTAGGCAAAAAACAAGCTAATATCATTAACCAGCCAAAATTCTTGGAATCTTGCAAAATTGAAAATCTTATTCCCAAGTCTTTAAGATTCAGATTACACTTAAATACCCGGAAAGAAGAGCAATTTGCTCGCACACTATAATTAAAAACATTAACACACATCATTAAAGACAAAAACAAAAAAGATATACTATTTCCTCTGAAAGAAAATCCTTAGAAAATTTTTTATTTGAAAATAAGATCTTACAAAATATTTTAAAAAACCAATAGACATTAACACAGAAACGGTCACAGAAAGACCTTTGAGGTTAGCTGCCAAAAAAGCTGGATTAGCAATAAGAACATGTTTTTAAATTTTTTTTCTTTCATCTCATTGAATCGCCTTGTTTTACCTTACTTTTTATTAGTCCTGGTAGAACTTTGCTTAAGTAAGGATGCTAGTACTGCTTTGAAAATTTTTTAATTTTTGGTTTTATTGGTTGCATGTTGTTGTGAGTCTTTTTTCTTTCATATATTTTTGTCTTGCTGAGGACGGCCCTTGGACATAGGGCCGAAATATTCATTCAAGTTATCTCCACTGTCTTGCAAAAAGATTTCCCTATTGTTCTTCGTACTTTTGTTGTTTGTTATGGAAAGGCAGTGTGGTTTTCGTCGCTATTTTCGTCAAATTAATTGCCGATTGCCATTGAGACAGCACACAAAAAACCAATTGTGAATTGCAAGTTCCTCTTAGCTGATGAAATTAAAGATAAATCTTGGAACGAACAACTGAACCTTATTGCCAGATTTGTTGACCTTAATGGAGAAATGAGTGAAGAGCCACATGGCTGTGTTCACTTGGAAAAGCTTAATGCAAGCAGTCTTGCCTCCTCCATTTGGGTTCTAATCAAGAAGCATGATCTAGCATGGGAGAACTGTGTTGCCCAGTGTTATAAAGGAGCCAGTGTCATCAGTAGAACCTGCAATGGAGTTCAAGCTTTGCTGAAAAAATTTACACTGTAAGCATGGTACATTCAGTGTTGAGCCCATTCCTTAAACCTGGTTCTAGTTCAGTCCATTACTGACTGTCCTAACATCAGAGACTTTTTCAACTTGTCAGGCCCTCTATGTATTTTTGACAAGAAGCAGGTCATGCCCTAAACTGTTTGTCAAGTTCCAGGAAAAGCCTGGTCATATGAACAAACTATTAAAGCTCCATAAATATCTATATATATAAAACTGAATCAATATAAATTAAACTGAGTACCTGCTAGACAGTGTTGAAATATTTCAATGCTAACTGCTACAACAACTGAAAAGGCAAGACATTCCATGGTTTTGTAATTCTATTAAAAGAAACCCATTAGAACTAGAGTGGCTTGTCACAACAAGGTGGTTTTACTGGTATACTTCTATACAGAAAATTGCCCTAAGACTGAGAGCAATCATGGATACTTTGCAGGTTGTATCAAGCAAATGAATAGCAGACAACAGAAGAGAAGCATTCAGCTTGCTCTCTACTTTAGCACTAATTTTCTGCTAATTCTTAAGATGATGACTCAAATAGTTGGTGCAATTGATTTTGCCTCAAAACAACTACAGTCTGATTCTTTTGTATTTTTGGAAATTAAAGCTTTGTTTAATGCTCTCAATGAACATCTGCAGCTGCTGAGGTCAGATAACAACTGAGAAACGATTGTATCAGCTGTTATAGAGGAGCGTCAGAGACTGGACATTGAAGTTCAGCAACCAAGATGCTCTTTTTCTTTTAACAAAAATTTAGCCACCTTTTCTGTCAATCCCAATATTGGCTCCTAGAAAATAATATGTGCAAGGAATGACAGAACTTATGACTCATTTATGGTATTTAAAGTACAAATTCTCTACTTTGTTACTGAAGGACTGGTCTCTAAGCTGAACCATTGGTTTGATCTCAACAACCTTCTATTGCAGTGACTTGAGGCCTTTGACCCAAAGTCTTATAAGTCCCTTGATCCAGGATTGTTTCATGCACTTCAAGCACCTGTCTCTGAAATGTGACAAGCAAACTTTGCTGTCACAATTAAGCTTTGCAAAGACACATGTCATATGGCTTGGACCACAGAACATATTGCATGCTAAATCACTTCTTATGAAGAATCTGGAAGCATTCAGTTTGGTCCTTAATACATTTTGCTTAACATTGTCACTTCCTGCATTGACTAAATCAAATTTTAGATTCTTTTTGTGTATGAAAGGCATAAAAACATATCTTTGCAGTCTGTGTCAGACAACAAACTAAGTTTATAATGCATAAAAGGTGTTGATATTTTCAATCAATCAAGTTTATTATTACGCCAAAATATACAAGAAAATAGCACGGGCGTGTCAAAAAAAAGACGTTAATCACTGTGACATGTTATTATAATATTTACAAAAGTATGGCACAAAAAAACGATTGTATCACACACTACAATTAGCTGGAGGGAGCTTAAATTTTTGTTTCTCCAGTTTGACCCAAAGGTGGGACATGGATTTTCAGAAGCTGGCTGAAATTCTGGCAGGATGCTACAAAAAAGATATGACAACAGGCAGGACTTTCCAAAAGTCATGAGCAACTCGTGTTGCCTGGCAGATAGTGTATTCAGGCCTAATGATGTCAGCCTCTCCTCATATGATCTATATTTGTGCCCAAGGATGATTTGGCATGTGCTTTTTTGAATTTGCTTGATTTTAAGATCCTGAGCTTTGGTGAGTCCGGGTGCATAACCTGGCATCCATATTCCAGAAAGGACGAACGTAGGTTTTATAGAGGTTGGTCAATTTGTACAAACCTATCTAGGTATTCTCATTTTTCATTTGGATTCATTTTTACATATATAGATTTTCAATTTGGATTAACTAAAGAAAAGAAATACCAGGAATAGTTGTTGTTTGATTTTTTTTCTTGCAACACCCACTGCAACATATATGTGTACTTTGGTTACATATGATTGTTTGATTCAAAATGGTTTATTTTTATATATGATAACGTTTATTATGAGATTTAACCACACAAAAATGATTTTTATATGCAATGATTTTCATTGTATGTGACTTTTTTATGTCAGTATTATTGAATGGTATTTAATCTAATATATTCTAAATCTTTTATGATTAAAATGAATTAACCAAGACCTTTGTTGGGTATAGTGGTTTTCCTATATTATGGGCTTATACTAAGCTAATGTTTTATTCTTGGGTGAAGAAATTGAGCCTCTAACCAAAACCATGTTTTAGTATTTATACAGCAAACAATATTAGACTGTCTATACGTAAATTGAAGCCATTCATAGCCAATACAGCTTCACATATTGCAGAAAAATTAAGCTAATCATAAATGCATCAATAGCTGCAACCAAGGTCCACAGCACTGCAAAATAAATTATGACATATTTTAGGAGGGTTGCCCCTCCTTATTACCTTGTTTTTTATGCTAATGTATAACATAACTTAAAAAAATACTTCTTATTCTAATTAAATGACTTTTAAGTTTCAGGAGTTGTTCTTAAGGAATAGGGACAAAAAGCTTAACTTTAGTGTAAAGAGCAAAGAATTGAGGATTGGGGCAACTCTTCTCATATACAGAACATTTCAGTCCCTGTTAAGTTTTTATTTTGAACTTTACTTTCAGCTACAAGGAAAAACTTGTTGTTTTACACACATTAAAAGTTTCCCTCACTCACAGAAAATTCCTAAGATTTAAGATCCAAAATTCCTCCCAGACAATTCCATCATTGATGAAAATCTTCCTGGAAATGTTTTGAGGAGAAATCCATCTGAAAAATCATCTTTAGCATATTTTATCAGAAAAGGACTAGTTTCTGATGGCTTTTCAAATCATGTTGTAAATCCATCCTGGACTCCTGGGGTTTGTGAGATTCCTGGGAATCCCTCTACCTTCAGTGGAAAGTTGCTCCAACAGAAAATTCCCCTATGGATAATGTTTCCCTCTCCTCGATGGAAACAAACAAGACAAATCTGTCCCTGTCAAAAACTTCCCCTGTAACATTTGCACATATTAAATTTAGTCAGCAGACAAATTAAAAGAATTTTGGATAGGAATTCTGGCAAATTCGCTTGGCCTAGAAATTTCAAGTGCTTAACCTTGAATAATTTTAGTAATAACTATATTGATGCACAGCTTAGTTTGTTAGCTCTTCATTCATACATGCAATTCTTCTCAATTTGTCTTTGGTAATAAGATCTAAAGATTTTAATTTTACATAATTTTATTCAATCAGATACAGGTTTTTTACCCAGTACACCCAATTACCAAAATTACCATGAGTCAAATCCTTTCCAGGATTTAGGGAACTGCTTAAGGGCCTTATTTACCAAAAGCAAATATCAATATTATATTTCCATAAATTATGTTAAAGTGTTTCCTTTAGACCCAGTAGCCTATATCTGCTAAAGAAATAAAATTATAAGACAAATTTAACTCTAGACTGTGAATCTGCATTCAACTTGTCATTTTTCCTTCTCAATAACCCCTAATCTATACCATAACTAACATTACAGTAGAAAAGACCAAAGACTTGACAGTTGAATTGTAGCCTGGGCTGTTTTTTGTTGGTTTTTGATCAGGCTGTAAAATACAACTTTACCCCCTCTCTTTATTATCTTCAAAGGCCTACTTCATCTGTGCATTCCCAAAAGATATTGTTAAGCTAAATTATTTGGCCTTCAAATTTTAGCCTAATAATATTTCTGTCATGGGTGCAATCACTATTGACAATATTTAAGTTAAGTTTATAAAACTTTATACAATACAAGTGCCCAATGGAAGGAAGTGGAGAGCACAGTTAGCTGAAAGCTCTTATCTTTGCACAGTAGGTTATGTTAATTCATTAGAGTAAGGGTTGCTCAGCAGAGAAAAAAATTCCACAACCATAGAAGGCCCCTAAATTGAATTTAAATCAAATTTATACACTTTTTTCATCTTATCTATATCTCCTTAAGGACATATACATGTAATTCATTTGCCAACTTACATAACCATTATGACCATTCTTTTGCGCTAAGATCTTACATCTAAGATCTCAGATCTATCTGCAAAGATTTCTGAGGAAAGTGTTTTCAAAGAAGAAATACAATGTATGATTACAGAAATAAAAGCATCACAGCCAGATATCATTGCTTTATTTAGCATCAGAATTAACTATGTTAACTGTGGCAAACTGGTATTCAGAACACCTGAGATTGCAGCAAGAGCCTATGTTATGATAAGATTTTTTGGTATTTGTGCATTATACCCACTCTTTTATATATGTCAATTGAGACAAGGCAGTTAACAGGACAGATGCAGGAGAGATACCCAATCATAAAACAGTTGTTAGAGTGAGTTGTGTGAAATGGGTGATCTAAAATGAATGATAAAATTATAAAAAGTGGGTAAACGTTACTAGAACAAATTAAGCCACACATAGAGCCTGGGACAACAATAAAATCAGATTGTTGGAAGGGGTACAAAACCAGTGACTTGGAAAAAGCAGGTTTTATTCATAAAACAGTAAATGAAAAGAAAAAATTTTTCAACCCAATAATGGGTGCAAATACACAAAAAGTAGTGAATGTGGGGCTCAGCCAAATGGCAAAATAAACACCACCAAGGTATTCACCACCAATATTTATCAAATTACTGATCTGAGCACATGTGGCATGCAAAAGTGAAGTGTGAAGGTAGAGACAATTTTACAGCAATTCTCAAAGACATAATAGCATTCAGTATCGTTTTGGCGTCTGTTCAATGCAGTGAGATTCATTCCAATTTGGATATATTTAACCCATACTGTAATTGCAGCAAAAGAGACGGTCAATAAGCAATAAGTTGTTCTTCTTGTGTTTTGTTAAGTAGGGAATTGTTCTAGTGAGGTATAAAGAAAGGTGTAAAAAGGGAAAGAAGGAAAGGAAAAAAGAGGAAGGAAAAAAAGGGGAAGGAAGGAGTGGAGGAGAAGGGAAAAAAGGGAAAAGGTGAGTTTTTTTTTTGTAAGGGATATGTAATATGGGGAAGGCAACAATGTGTTTCAGTTTTAGAGCAGTACCAGAAAATATAGCCCAAGAGATTTTAGAGTTGGATATACATCGATGGCTAAAATCTCTAAACCTGAATGCTGGAAATGTGCGAGCGATAGATTCTGATGATTTTAGAAAGCTTGGCATAGTCCATGTCCCGCTGGCGTCCCCCATTATTGCAGATACAATGTGCGAACAATGGAAAGAAGAAGACCTAAAATTTAATTTCAAAAACGAAAGATATCCTGTTACGTGCGATAGAGTAGGGAAAAGACCAGTTGTGGTTACTCTGAGGCGCGTACCGGGCGAGGCAACAGAGCAGGATATCGCAGCGGTCCTTGCAGGCTATGGAGAAGTTTTAAATATCCGGAGGAAAAAATACGAAGGAATAGGACTAATTGAAGTTTTCACTGGCCGAGCCACAGCTTTGATGAATATAACAAAAGATATTCCACCATCAATCATGTGGAAAAATGAGAAAATATTCGTTTGTTACGAAACGCAACCCAAATTGTGCTGTATCTGCCATGAGGCTAGCCATGAAGCTGAGCACTGCCCAAAAAAAAGAAAAACTCGAACTGGATCAGTGGTTTGGAACCAAGAGAACAGTAGATCATTAACAGATCACCCCAATTTCCCCCCACTACCACCAAACCCCACGAATCACCAAAAGCAGCAAAACTTGCGAGGAATCACTCCAGTAGTTTCAAAAACGCCTGACTTTCGAACTCCAGAGATCCAAAAGCTTACCCCGTCACAGGCAGTAGATATGGTCCTACAAGCTGTAGGAAACTTAACCAACGAACAGACCACAAACCAAACAGAAGCAACCCCGGAAAGTACAGAAAACAGGATAGTGGATCCTAAAGAGGAAGTAACTAAAAAGGAACCAAAAAGAGAAATCCAAAGACCGATAGCAAAAAGAAAAGACACAGAAAAGACTGAATGCGGGCATCAGTCCTTCCTGCCCCAGAAAAGAAAAAGGAAACTCCCAAAAGACAACTAAGCAATTCTTCACTAATAGAAGAAAGTGAGAGGCCTGAAAAGAAAAAAGGGGCAAATATACCTACAAGAAAATGAACTTGAACATAGGAACATTGAACTTAAATGGTTTAAAGCAGTTGAAGCGGCAAGAAATGTTTTTAGATTACCTAAAGAGATCAAGCTGGGACGTCCTAGCCCTACAAGAACTAGACACTCTGAAAATAAAAAACTTACAAATGTTACAATACATGCTTTTCACCGCAGGCACAACACATGACACAGGCCTCATTATAAAAGAGGAATTAGAAGTGAATCCAGAGGATTTTGCATACGAGGAAGATGGTAAAATATGTTCTATGAAACTTAGTGGAATGACCCTTGTAAATGTACACATGCCATCAGGCACCAATAATGCAAAGGAGAGAGTTTTTGTAACTGAAACAATACTACCAAAGTACACACCACCAAATGGAAAAATAGTCTTACTGGGAGATTTTAACTGCATATTAAGAGAAGACGACATTTCGGTAAAAAATAAGAAAGTTGCATGTAGACGTATAAATGAAACGCTTAAAAAATTTATTTCAGACTTACAGTTTACTAGATGTATGGATAGAAAAAAATAATAGCATATCTTTTACAAGAGTGGGAACTCGCAGTGCAAGCCGTATTGACCGAATTTATGTAACATCCGGAATGGAAAAATTAATTAGTCAAGTAATACACGAACATGTAACTTTTTCTGATCACTATGCTGTGCGAATGATTGTTGGAAAACAAACAAAAGATCAAATAATAAAGCCTGTTTAATGGAAGCTGCACCCAGACTCACTTAAAGATAAGTGGGTAAGGAATCAAATCAAAGGAAAAATCCTGGATTTTATGGAAAAACAAAAAAAGATCAAAAAGTCAACTGGAGAAGTGGTTGAAGATGAAAAGGGAGATAGCAAATTTCATACAAAAATTAGAAAGAAAAATAAAATCAGAAAAAAACGACACATGAGCGTCACTTGAAAAGAGTTCTCACACAACTTAAAGCGGAAATAGATGGGAATGAAAACAGCACTATTATCAAGTATCAGGAAATTAAAAATGAACTAAAAAAAACTGGAAAATGAGCGTTTTGAACATTGGAAAAAAACAAATCAACTAAGCGAAATATATGAAGGGGAGCAAATTAGTCAAGCAATGATCCAGAAAGCAAAATAAAAAGAGAAGAAAATATAATGAAACGTTTGAAACAAGATGATGGAAAAATAATCGAAGAAGAGACACAAATCCGTGTGCAAGTCCAGGACTACTACCGAAAGATATACAAGAGAAAAGAGAATCTGGACATTGGAGGGGTTTTTTACAAGGTTTCTGTGTCACTAATGAAGTAGCCGACAAATGAACTTTTATAATGAACTTTTATGTGAGAATATCACGGAACAGGAACTAAAACAAGCTCTGAAAGAAAGAAAGAGTGGGAAAGCCCAAGGAAAGGATGGCCTCGGATATCAGTTTTACAAACTCTTTTATAGTGAAATATCTGAAACGCTTTTAGGGGCGACGAATGAAATGATAAAAAAAGGAGCAGACAAAACCCAAACACTAGCAGTGATTACTTTGGTCCCAAAAAAAGGAGACCCAGAGAAACTGGAAAATTGGAGACCGATTTCGCTACTGCCCTGCGAAACTTGATTAGTTTCAAAAATATTGACTAATCGTCTAAAGGAGATTATTGGGAAGATATTAGGAGAGACTCAATACGGTGGGATAAAAGGCCGGAAAATACAGCATATACTTAGAATGCTGAGAGATCTATTCCTGGAAAAAGAAGAAGAGCTTTTAAAAAATGAGCTTTTGTGGGTATTAATCTGCATAGATTTAATTAAAGCATATGACTCGGTAGAGAGACAAATATTATGGATTTTGATGAAAGAGAAATTTTCTTTTTGTAGAGTTTATAAATTTTTTAAGAACCTATATATAAATGCTACAGGCCAGATTGTTTTGAATGGAGAAAAGACGAGACCATTCCCCTTTGAAATTGGTTTAAGACAAGGAGACCCAAGCTCGTCATATCTTTTTGAGATTTACCTTGATACTTTTATAAAATATATTGAAGCACGTATTACAGGTATACCCAATCGCGAGGAAAAGGTACTCAAGTCAGCAGCTTATGTAGACAACACAACTTTCTTAGCGAATGGATCTCAAGATGTACTGGAAGTAACTCAAGCCCTGAGATGGTATGAACAACAGTATAAGTTAAAGATCCACAAGAAAAAGAGCAATATGCTACCTCTAAGTGATAATGAAAAATGGAAAAAGAGCTAGGAAAATTTTTCTTGGTTACCAGTCATGACGTTGACGAAAATACTTGGAGTCAATATTAGCACAGAAGGAAACATGTGGCAGAAGGCATGGTCTAAGAAAGTAGCAGAAATTCAGTACATGCTAAATGGCAATGAAAAAAATTGGTCTTTGACAGTATTCCAAAGCGCAACATACATCAACATGTATTGCATCCCCTGACTCCTCTATCTTGCACCCATAACCCCCCTCCCGACTTCCCTGGCAACAGAAATTGAGAAACATATTTGGAGGTTTGTATGGCATGGTAAGGTTGAAAAACTAAACAAGAGAATGCTCTATCAACCTAAAGATAAAGGTGGAAATGGAGATTTGGATTTTTGGTCAGCCTGCAAGAACCTCCTAATAAGAAATACCATTGACTCCCTAAATGGAGGAAATCATTCTATTTTAACAAGAGAGTGGCTAATAAAAGCACTGAATGAAGAAGATTTTCCAGAAACAAAGATCCCAATGTATGCACGAAACATTTTTAAAGTTATACAACAGGCAAAAGAAACTGGCCTGTTAGAAGTAGAGGAAAAAATGAAAAAACGTGAAATTGGAAATTTGCTGAAATTGACAGAAAATGAACCAATTTATCATGTAAAGGAAAAAAAACCTTTTATAAATTTTCAAACAGCATTTAGTAACCTCCACGCCTTCCCCATGGAAACAAGGGTGAGAGAACTTATGTTTATGATAATACACAGGATTATGCAGTATAGAGACAGAATTGCGCGTTTTATTAGAAGTGAAAACCCAAGGTGTCACCTCTGTTCAGAGGTGGTACTACTAGATGGACTATCTCATGAATTTTTGGAGTGTGAGAAAAATGAAAATATTTTTAATTTTGTTTTTGAGATAGTAAGAAATTTAGGTGTGAGTATAGAGAGTGAGGAGGATAAAAAAAGGATTACAAAGTTAGATATAAGGGGAAAAATGGAGGATAAAAAGAAAAATATGGTGTGTTTTATAGTAGGAAATTTATGCCGGTATGTATGGAGTAGAAGAAAAAGGAAGGAAAAAATAAATATCAATATTTTTAAAAAGTTTTTGGATAAAGAAGTAGATTTTTTGAGAATAAGTAATAGATTTGAGAAATATTTTTAAATAAATATTTATTAAAATATGTTTTATATATATTTTTTTTTTTTTTTTTGGAATTTGAGCAGTTGAAAAGGGTTTTTAGAAAATGAGAAAATAAAGGAAAAAAAATAAAAATGAAAAACTTTGTCTAAGTGTTGAGTGTATGTTTGTGTAAGATGATGTTCAGACAAAGTTTTTTATTTGGGCGTTTTTGAGGTATGAGAGGGAGCAATTTGGAAGGATGGGATTATAAGGTAAACAGAGGGATTTTGGAGGCAAATTAAAGTGTTTTCTTGGAGTTTGATAGTTGGTACCACCGTGGAAGGGGTTCCCTATACCAGAAGAGCACCCTGCAAAGCGGCTAGGCAGATGTTGTATTAATGTTGGTTAATTGGTTGTAGAATGCCCCCAAATGAAATCTGTAAAGTATTAACTGCTCAAATTTATAGTTTGATTGTTATGATAATGTTAAGTTAAAAAAATTTGTAGGTTTTTTTTTTTTTTTTTAGTGTAGGTGGTACATAAATGTAGTTATCAGTTTCAGAAATAAAAAAGTTAGTACCACTGAGAGGAAAGGAGGTGGGTTTAAAATATAAAAAAAAAAAAAAAATTAAAAAAAAAGACATAATAGCATTCTGGGCACATAATTGTAACATGTAAGTATTGTAATTTTGTTAATAAACCATTATAATTGGGTATCTGTCTTTATTTATCTGTTTTTTTTCTTTACCCCCACCCCCCTAATGTGCAAATATATACCTCAAATTTATTTCTAAACTATTCTATATTCATCCTATTTTATTTTATTTCATTAGCATTAACCAAACTAGCAGTATATAAAAGAGTGGGTATAATGCACAAGTACCAACTTTTTGTTATAAAAGAATAAGAAAAGGAAGCATATGTTACAATTAGTACTCCCGAAGTAGTTAGTAGGCCAGAAGTGGGTCAGTTATCTATAAGGAATGTTCTACTGATAGATAATTTGAGTTATAAAGTTAATTGTGACTCTGTTCAATGTTCTCTATATATATGGCAAGATTAAACAAATATGCTTCTTCAAATTTAGCAGGGCATTGTTTGAAATAGAGGACACTGAGAACAATCAAATTGTAAACAACCTAAATGGGAAATTGTTGTTTCTTGTTATAAGATCTTACAGCTCAGTGATGTACTAATGTTAGCAAAGACTGCAAAGAACACTCAAATTGCTTCATCAATCTTATTGAGCTTAGTATTTCTTAGCCACATAGATAATATCAAGAAAGGAAATTGATTCTTGGGCTGTCAGTTCATACTAAAGAATTTTAGGTAAATCTTTGGTAAAGTTCTAATTGAGAGATGTCTTGGGAAGTTGTTAAGCAAGGTAAATAGGACTTTTAGGAAAAAATCTGAGGTCTAAAATGTACCTAGGAAGGTATTGCCAAAGCTAACATGCCTTTTCATTGACTTGAAAGACTCCACAGCCTTTATGATAGGCCTAGGTCCATTTTTACAAAAAAAAATTGTACCAGAACAAGTTGCACAAATTTTTGCATTTGCAATCTCTCATTCGGTGACTCTTGTTTTTAAAAGTGTAAATTAACATTATTTAAAGCTATCCTTAGGCTAGCCTACTTGAAAGAAAATCCTATAGAATTTAGAAAACAGCTTCAAAGATCCTAAAATACTTGCTCAGTCTATATCATTTTAAAAGTATTTCTCCCCCCCCCCTAATGTGTAAATATAGCCTATAGCTCAAGTTAAGCAGCCTAGGCTATATTCCATACATTTTGCTATTCATTGATATATTTTATTAATTGTTTAAGAAGCAACATTGACCAAATTAAAAGCCAGAAAATTAATAGGAGATATAGGCTATATATTTAGACATTAGGGATAGGCCTAGGAAGTGTTGGTAAAATAAAGCAAAGTGCTTATACAAATGATAAGAGTTGAGTCCGAGGGCTTTTAATGTTGTTGATTTTTTTTCGTGGTGTTTCTTTTTAAGTAGGGCTAACTTTTGACAAAAAGCCTACCTGCAGTTTATATTATTTCCTTAAAACCTCAAGCCACATTAAGAATTTCCAAAAGTTTTCTTATATGGCGTCTATCTATTGTGATGAAAGTGAAAAGTGACAACTGATAGATTTCTAGATTTCTAGATGTCTGTAAAAGATACTAGATTTCTGTAAAAGAAATTACTAGATTGAGTTCCATATCACTATATAGTAATAATTGCGTACGTTACAGCTTTCGCCAGGACACGCAGAAGGTCAGGGGCATAATTTGCTATGGAGCAGAGGGGGGGGGGGAATTGCCCCTCCCAGAGCTTGGTTTGCCATCCCCAGTAGAAATGTATTCTCTTCCAGAATCTTGTCAAAACTAAGATAAACCTGCATAGTTCAAGCATCAACAGACACAGATCAGCTTTTAGTGCATATTTACCTTTATTGTGCTATAAGTTAGCTTTATATAGTACTTAAACTGTCT
This sequence comes from Artemia sinica, assembly GCA_027921565.1. NCBI lineage: Eukaryota > Metazoa > Arthropoda > Branchiopoda > Anostraca > Artemiidae > Artemia > Artemia sinica. The sequence continues at coordinate 1,540,664 of CM051271.1, read as the reverse complement.
TTATAGTACTTTTACAGTACTAAATAGTATCTTTATGGTACCAAACGGCTTGTTTTTTTAGTTTGTGCTGTCATTTTCACTTGATTTGGGGGAAATGGCTCCAACTTGCCCCCCCCCCCCCCAAGATTTTGACGAAATTACGCCCCTGCAGAAGGTACCTAAAATGGACATGAGTATTCTCAATATCTTAAGACATATTTTTACTTTTTTCAGTGTACAAAGCTAAACTTAAATTTTTTATCCGTCTCTTAGTGGCAATGGTCTTTTCTCTCAAGGTGGTGGAAGCTGTATAATAAAAAATCAGAGTACAGACGCTTGTGCAAATTCTATTTTGCACACCAAATTTCAATGCATGGCCTTCAACAAAGATGCAAAATCCAAATTTAAAATACAGCAAGTATGCATAACCAAATTTAAAATTCAGATGCAATAAAATAATAACTAGTAGCAATGAACAAAACAAAACTTGAAGCACTAAGCAGACAACAAAACTCTGAAAACTTTAAGTTTTTATTGGATGTGATCAGTTATGTGCGCATCTTATTCAGCGAATTTAGGTATAAGTTAAATTGAACCCTTTGTCTTTCTACACTCAGAGCTCTTCCTAGGGTTAGTGGAATCCAGTAAAAACTAACTACAGTTCCACTTATCAACTCAAATACAAGCAAAAAGTCAAATCAAAATTAAAAATTGTATCAAAGTGAGAAATTCACCAGCTGCAAAGCTCGCCAAGCCATGGCGCCCAGGACAACCACCCCAGCTTTTCCCCTCCTATGAACGGCTCTATCTAGACCGATAATAAGAGCTGGATAGAGTAGCCTTGGAATACTAAATCGGGGTAACGAGGAACATTACTACTAAAGGTGAGTACATTATACTCCTTCATGTTTAACATAGATAATCTCGGCTAATGGAGAAAAAAATTGATGATTCTCTTCTAAATCACTAGTTTTTTAACATCTTTGGGCTATCCTGGTCCGCACATAATCACAATAAATATTGATCTTTGCTGCAAAATGGTTTCAGGCATGAAATACAGTGATAAATAGTTTAGCGGTGCCTACTGAGTGGGCAAAACCGGCAGTTTGTCTTTCTGATCTCCCCTAAAACTGTTGTTTGACGAACAGATCTCACCTTAAACCTGGCGTTTCATAACTTTGTTGTAAACTTTGTATTACCACTACATTATACGAAGCCATGATCAGGCTACATCGCGGACGAGTTTTTTTTTCCAGTGGGTTTTTTTCGTGGTGTTTCTTTTTAAGTAGTGCTAACTTTTGACAAAAAGCTTACCTGTAGTTTATATTATTTCCTTAAAACCTCAAGCCACATTAAGAATTTCCAAAAGTTTTCTTATATGGCGTCTATCTATTGTGATGAAAGGGACAAATGCAAAGTTGCGACCAGAGATTAGGTTCTTACTAGATTTCTGTAAAAGAAATTACTAGATTGAGTTCCATATCACTATATAGTAATAATTACGCGCGTTACAGCTTTCGCCAGGACACACAGAAGGTCAGGGGTGTAATTTGCTACGGAGCAGATAAGATAAGATAAGATAAGTTTTATTCTTCATTAAATACACATATAATATTACATGTTATTAATCCCTCAAAGGCTCATTGGCCTGTACAAAGAGGGACGACATATGAATTACATACTCAGAGATAAAAAACAAAAGAAAATTTAAAATGATCACATACTCACATATGAAGGAGAAGAAAAGAAAATATAGATAAACTGGAAACTATAGAAAAAATTAGAATAAATAAACTAAATTTATTAATTATATTAAATAAACTCACAAAAAAAAAAAAAAAAAAAAAAAAAAAAAAAAAAAAAAAAAAAAAAAAAAAAAAATATTATTATTACTATAAGCGAATCCCTATCGTCGAAACAGAATTATGTGTATTGTCAGGTAAAACCAACATCATAATAGCTGTTACGATATTATTCATAACTCTTATCCAAAATATTAAAAAATTAAAACTTAAGCCATGTACAGCCCTTTTAGCTTGTATTTAAAACTATATAAATTCCAATTCAATCAACTCTGCTTATTTCTGAGGCTAGGTAGCAAAATTGAGGTTTATGGCAGGGGGGGGGGGCAATGGCCCCTCCCAGAGCTTGCTTTGCCATCCCCAGTAGAAATTTATTCTCTTCCAGAATCTTGTCAAAACTAAGATAAACCTGCATAGTTCAAGTATCAACAGACACAGATCAGCTTTTAGTGCATATTTACCTTTATTGTGCTATAAGTTAGCTTTATACAGTACTTAAACTGCCTTTATATTACTTTTACAGTACTAAATAGTATCTTTATGGTACCAAGCGGCTTGTTTTTTTAGTTTGTGCTGTCTTTTTCACTTGATTTGGGGGAAATGGCTCCAACTTGCCCCCCCCCCCCCAAGATTTTGACGAAATTACGCCCCTGAAGAAGGTACCCAAAATGGACATGAGTATTCTCAATATCTTGAGACATATTTTTACTTTTTTCAGTGTACAAAGCTAAAACTTTAATTTTTTATCAGTCTCTTAGTGGCAATGGTCTTTTCTCTCAAGGTGGTTGAAGCTGTATAACAAAAAATCAGAGTACACACGCTTGTGCAAATTCTATTTCGCACACCAAATTTCAATGCATGGCCTTCAACAAAGATGCAAAATCCAAATTTAAAATACAGCAAGTATGCATAACCAAATTTAAAATTCAGGTACAATAAAATAATAACTTGGAGCAATGAACAAAGCGAAACTTGAAGCACTAAGCAGACATCAAAACTCTGAAAACCTTAAGTTTTTATTGCAAGTGATCAGTTATGTGCACATCTTATTCATCAAATTTAGGCCTAAGTTAAATTGAACCCTTCGTCTTTCTACACTCAGAGCTCTTCCTATGGTTAGTGGGATCCAGTAAAAACTAATTACAGTTCCCCTTATCAACTCAAATACAAGCAAAAAGTCAAATCAAAATTAAAAATTGCATCAACGTGAGCAATTCACCAGCTGCAAAGCTCGCCAAGCCATGGCGCCCAGGACAACCACCCCAGTTTTTCCCCTCCCTATGAACGGCTCTATCTAGACCTATAATAAGAGCTGGATAGATTAGCCTTGGAATACTAAATGGGGGCAACGAGGAACATTACTACTAAAGGTGAGTACATTATACTTATTTATCTTTAACATCGATAATCTTTTTGGAAAGGCATGCCTGCCTAGAGTCTTAGGCATGCTGATCAAGAATTCAAAAGAGGCAAACAAGGCACACCCGCCTATTGTCTTAAGAAGGTTGACCAAGAATTTAAAATTGACATAGGACCATAAATTTGCTTGAAATAACAGGCAAACAATCGTTTAAAGCCATCTTTATCTTTCAAATAGTACCTATTCGTTGCCTAAGCTTAGCCCCACATTCTGAAAAAATTTGAATTTTTCACAAATTTTTTAAACTTTTGGGTCACTTGCCCGAGACTCTGGGCGGGTGGGCGCCCCCAAATATTGTCCCAAATTCCTCTCTTAATTTAGCACTTGTTCACGGATGCCCGGTCTTTTTAAGTTTTAATGTTGCTCCTTACTTTCAGTTGAAAATTCTTGTTTGAAAAAAATTAACTTCAGATCGTTTTTCAAATAATGCCAGGATATATGGCTTCACCTCCACGAAAAAATCCTTTCTCACCACGGATATATTCTCTAGACAATTCATTATTTGAGGAAATTTGCCCCTGACAATTTCCCTTAATATCTTCCAACGTCATAATGAGTCAGCAAAAAGAAAGCAACACAATAAGAATTTTAGCATAGGAAATTTGGCAAATTCCCCCATGATAAAATTTTCCCTCAATAATTCACCCCCTGGAATCTTCCCTCTCCATGGAAAATCCCCCCAGCAAAAAATTCGTCCCCATCCTTATCTAAAATAGTATCCATACTTCAAAATACAAATATTATGCGTAAACAACTGACAAATTTTGTAACTTAAAGATTTTCTCCAAGAGACTATGGGGGGTCATGTTATCTCCAAGGGCATAGTTATTTGGCTTTTCAACTTTGCGGAACAAATTGGCTATCTACAAATTTTGAGTGGAAGATTTTAAGAAAAAGGGGCATGGGAGGGGCCTAGTTGCCTTCCAATCTTTTAGGTCTCTTAAAAAGGGCACTATAACTTTTAACTTCAGTTGGAATGACCCTTCTCTCGATATTCTTGAACCACTGGGTCAATACGATAAACTAAATAAACAAGCGTCCATAGTCTTTCTTCTTGAAAAAAAAAGAAATTCAAAACTCAGAGGAAGGGGACTGACACTGTGAATTTTACAGCTGGACGATAGTTTAATATGGCAATACAACTCCAGCCCAATAAATTTAAATTATGAAGCATTTGTTTAAGAATCTGTAGAATTATGAGTCAAACCACAACACCAACCACAGGAGTATTTTTTTTTTTTGTTACCAAATGAAATACTCTGATATACTGCAACAATTTCTTTGTTTATGAATATTCTCATATACTGATAACCCAGAATTCAGCTGGAATCCAAATATAACAATCATTTGCATCACAAATGAACTTCATCCCCACCCCTCTAATGTGCAAATATATAGCCTGATTTGAATATATTTAGAGAAGGGGACAAATTTCATTTGTGATGCAAATGAAGGTTATATTTGGATTATAGATGTCACTCTGGGCATATTTTTGCACACTAGGGGGGGGGGGCAGTATATACTCCATTAATGCATAGGTCTACTGGGAATTCTTAGTCTAATTGTTTTGTTTTGTGTCAGAAATGTGTAATTCCTCCTTATAATATTGTCCCTGTCTTCAGCATTATAAATATTTGGTAAAGGTCTAGATTAGAGGCTCTTGAGAAGGAAACCTTTCAAGACAACAAGGTAAAATTCTACTTTAGCTACTTTTGGAAAGTAGTTAAGTTAGGAAAATGAAACTTCCAGGGATAGTTCTACTGGCTAAAGTATGTCCTGGGAAGGTATTTTGAAGTACCTACCTCCGCTCAGTGTTGCCAGATGGTGCGCATTTGCGCCATTTGGGCGCTTTTTTGAGGCGGCTGCGCTTCAAATTTTTCAGGTGTGCGCATTGCGCCACATTTGCGCATTTTCGGAAATTTCGGCGCAAATTGGGCGATTTTTGGCCTCCGCATGAAAAAATCGGGATTTTAAGGTACCTCATAGTTATTTTATGTCGAGAAATATAGAGGGTGACGTTTGAAATCTTAACCGCTTGAAACTTCAAAGTACAGTAGCATGGTTAGCGGATAGAGACCTGTAAAACCAAAAATGGGAAAGTGGGCAAATTTCCAGAAAACATAGAGGAAAGAGTGGGAAAAGCAGGCTGAGCTGAAAGATTGGCTGAAGCCTGTAGACAGTGACCCAACTTCAGCATACTGCCCTGTCTGTAAGTCCACCCTGAGGGCTCACTTGGCTGATCTCAAGCGCCATGCAGAAGGGATGAAGCACAAAGCTGAAATGAGAAAATTGCTGCCACGTGATAGGACACCTACACTTGAACGAGTTGGTAAGCACACTGTAGTTAGCAGCATTGTTAATTGTACAGTATAGAAGCCCCCTTTGAACATGATGTCATTTCTAGGTTGATTTTTGTGATTCTTTAGGTAGGTGTGGTCTCTGTAATGCTGTGCTGATAGTGATGAAATCAATAGGAAGCCCCTTCTATTTCCCATGTGTTTCCTCAGTCTAGCAGGCCAGCCCTTTTCCATGCACCCCAGATAAACCACACTGCACCATGAGAAAAATAGATGGGCTTTGTTATTTGTTCATAACTATTTTTGCAAATAGAGTTTGTTTACATTGTATAAGGTCTCAAAAGAAATGCGAGGAGGAGGGGCACATTTGGTTACAACTATCCACCATGCCAGCTAGTAAGTAAGTACTGTAGATATGAAAGTAGAGATAGAATGATGCGTGTGCCCTACTCAGCTTTTACATATACCCTATATGAGAAAATGTATTAGTATGCTATGGGGTTTGAGCATGTACAGAGGTTTGTGCATGGTGCTTGGAAAAGGGCTAGTGTACTAGACTGGCAGTGCCCCTATCTTAATTTTTAAATGGAGTCAGTGACAGTGGTTCCCTTTAGTAGATATGCAGCAACCATATTGATTTGTAAGGAGAAAAATAATGGTTCAGCATTCAGAAAAAAAGAAAAAATTGGGGTAAAATTTGATTATAGCAGCTACTCCAGTTCACCCATTTTAAGTCCAATTGCTATGCTTTTTTTGGCTGAGATGTTGCCAACACCTATAAAGGTTGTCCCCCTTTTTACTTTTTCGATTTTTCTATTTTTTTGCATAAAGTAGAGGAGTGTTTGAAGATTTTGAAGTTGACCAAGGAAAGGCAGGGTTGAACTATCAGAAGCAATATGTAATGCACATACACAGAAATGCTTAAATTGCGACTTACCCCTGATCTACTTCAAACCCTCCCCTACTTTACGGAAAAAAAGGAAAATCAAAAAAGTAAAGAGGGGGACAACCTTTACATAAGGTGTAGCTAACATCTCAGCAAAAAGAATTATCGAAATCCGGCTACAAATGCGTGAACTGGAGCGGCTGCTATAGTAAAATTTTACCAAAAGTGGACACTGCCAAATGGTTTTGGTGTAGTGAAATACTGAACCTAAAAAGAAATCATCAGAATTGACCTAGAAATCTGGATGGGAATCCATGCTACATAATTATTGCAGCATCTAGTGCTAGACCACATAGTGGTAGATTTGAAGATCTTGTACAGGTATGTTCTAAACTGTCAGTCTAGTCACAGTGGACGTAATGGACCTTATTCTGGTGCAATTAGTCATGCCATGCAAATATATTGGCTGGCTCTACATTTAACAGTTGTACTACAAATACCTAAAACTGGCAATGTTGATTTTACTTCTTTAAGTCCGGCCTTAAAAACGCTTACAGTGCTTTCCACCCTAATATTTACAAGCCATTTAGTAAACTTCTCCAAAACTAGCAGTCCCTAGTACTCACCCTTTCCCGGACAGACAATTGCTGCCCAATTGAACAGTTGTATGATGTTTAGATATCGTGTTATAGTTGCTGAAATTGTTCTTTCCTTGCAAAGCAAAATATGAACTAGAACTTGCAATAAAATAGTACGGTTTGTAATTCGACAATGCAGTGCACTATTACGTCTATGTTTAATGTTTAGAGGTAAAACAAATTGCTTAAAATGGTGAAATGACTACCTTAATGGTGCAATGATAAACCTTCTTGCATAAGTTCTTATCATTCTACTTTAGTGGTAACTGTTGCAGGCCCGTAAATGGTGGGGGGGGCCTGATTTTGATATTTTATTCATTTTTAACACAGTTTTTTCGGTCAAGATGGCAGGAATGGGTTCCTAGCCTGTTGGTCATGACAGAATTGTCAGGAGACTGGAAAAATTGCTGAGAAGGGCCAGAAATGCCTACAAAATTTGCTTTTGGCAAAAAAGTATCATTCACATGCTTATTTTAGTGTTAAAACAGCTGAAATCAGCAAAAAAGCCAAAAATGTGTGGCCTTCGGCTGAGGTTTTTTTAGTTTTGAAAACTACTGAACTAAAAGATAAAGAAGTACAAAAATTCGGCCTTTGGCCGAAAATGTGGTCAACGTGTCTTGACCCCCCCCCCCCCTCACCAGGTTTTGATGAAATGACGGGCCTGAACTTTTGTCATAGCCTACTAGCTAATAAAACAAGATCAAAACCTCACAGCATTTTTTTTTCAGGTTTTGTTGCAAAAAAGATTGCGTCCAAGAAGGCAGAGCTGGCAATAGCGTGTCATATCGCCTGTCATTCATCAACATGTAGTGTAGACCACCTTACAGATTTGATGAAGCAGAAATTGAAGGGCTGTGAGGAACTGCGTCTTCACAGAACTAAATGTAGTATGCTCATTAAAAACGTGATAGCCCCAGAAATGCTGTCTGAGATAATAGCTGATGTTGGTGGAAACGAGTATTCGTTGATTCTGGACGAATCAACAGACGTGTCAGTCTCGAAATATATGGCTGTGTGCATTAGGTATCAGTCAGCGAAACTGAAAGTGATCAATACTGCTGTCCTGGGTCTCGTTCAGGTTGTGAGCACAACTGCTGTAGCTCTGGTAGATGCCCTGTGTGACTTTCTCGCCAAAATAGGGATCCAAATTAAGAAATGTGTGGGACTAGGTAGTGACGGGGCAAGCAACATGGTGGGCATTCATAATTCGGTGTACACGCGACTTCGTGAAAAATCGGGTAACCCAGACCTCGTACTATTCAAGTGTATCTGTCATTCTCTTCATCTTTGTACCTCGAAAGCTGGTTTAGAGCTACCTACATCGATTGATTACATGCTACGGATACGAATTCCAAACTGCCCTTGATAACTCGTCAAAGTTGATTTCTGAAAAGGATGAAATCCTTCGGCGCTGCCATAACTTCCTGAAAGTGGTAGCTTCCGAGGCACTGAAAAGGTTGCCCCCTAATCTCGCCCTCTTAAAGAAAATCAAAGTCTTCTCTCTACAAATATGTCTCAACGGCATTACGAGGCCACGCTTCCAAGAGCTGCCACTTTCTCTTCTTAAAGGGCGTGACTTGAGTCAACTAGAAAATCAGTGGCGAAATTTGCTTCAGGTTGACTGGGTCGAAATATTCAAAGGGGAGTTGCCGGTGAGTGCGGAAGTGTTCTGGTTCGGTGTTGGTGACTACAAAGACATGTTGAATCGAAAGCCTTTCTTCGATATTGCCCAAGCAGCACTTTCAGTTCTTAGCATGCCAATCAGCAACGCCGTAGTCGAGCGAGTGTTTTCGGTCATGAATGTGGTAAAACACAAAATTCGAAACAGGATGCAGCTGAAGATGCTGAACTCTGTTGTGACCATTCGACTTTGGCTGAATTGCCAAAGCAAGTGCTGCAAGGATCTTGATCCCACGCCTGCTATGTTAAACCGATTTACAAGTGATACGTATAATGATATCCTAGAATCACCTGAAAAAGACGAAGATGAAGACGACAGTTATCAGGAAGTTCTGTGTGATATAGAGGAAGGGTTTGCTGCGTTCTAAAAAGCTCACTTTCTTGTTTTTTTTTGTGTTCTTGAAGTTGATAGCTGATCTCGATGGCTAGTACATAGCAAATAATGTTTAAATAAAAAATAGATGCAAAAACTCTGTTTACAGCACAGTATATTAGTGGGAAAAGATCATTATAAGCTACTGGTGCTGCTAGAAGATGGGATTTGTTAAAGAGACTATGGGCTCACGTGTTTACATTTAAATTTTCCTTTGAATCTCTCATTGGCTGTTGACCTTTCAGACCTAAAAATCGAGCTATAAGAAAGAGGCCTTCTCTGTCTCTACGGTTAGTGGATATAGACTTGTAATGACGTCGTAGATTTGCGGAAACCTCTAACAATTGTCCGGATTGTGGTGTGCTCCCCCCGAACAAATGTGCTGAAAAGCAGTAATAATGGCGGCCGTGTTTTTTTGTTTTTTTTTCTTTGACTCGGTTCCTCTTATCGTCCGAACTTGCATTTTCGAAAGAGTTCTCCCACGTCACATACTTTAAGAAGACAAAGCGGCAGCTATTGGGAGCTTGGAGCTTTGGGAGCTTTGGTTTCCTATACAAAAAATAGCAGAAGACGCGAAAATGCGCCGAAGGCGCATTTCGCTTCTCTGGCTGCGCGATCTTGTGTCAAGCATCTAGCAACACTGCCTCCACTCCTCCCTCTAGAGGGTTCTGAACTTTGCCTACACAACAGGTCTATACCTGTTATGAAATTTTGACAAAACCAAATTTTGCCTTAATTTTCAGTTATCAGTTTCATTTTCTCTGGCTTTAGTTCTGAAAATGCAATTCCTGTTAATTGAGTAGAGTTTTAAGGCATAGCAATTTTTTTTTCAAAATTTACAAAATGTATTTGCATATCTTTAATTCCTTATAAATTGGGATTGAGCAAAGTTGTGAAGCTGAAAACAATTTTGTTATACTTTATTTAAGCAGAAGATCTATTTTGCAAGGTTTTACTTTTATAACACATATATTCTTAAAGGTAATCAAAGGTCAGGACCTCAAGATGAAGAAGGAGTGGAGGCAGGTAATTCAAAATACTTTCCCAGGACACACTTTAGCCTGTAAACCCATCCCTGAAAGTTTCATTTTCCTAACCTAACCCATTTCCAAGATAGTCAAAAAGTAGCTAAAGTAGAATTTTACTCTAACTTTGCCTATATATGTTGATATTGGGGGAGGGGGAGGGTTGAGGATAAAATAATGCTGAACTACATGCAAAATGTATAATATATAAATATAGTAACACTTGGTTTCTGTCAATATCCCATAATCAAGACCTCTACCAAAAATTTGATCCAGGTCAAGGATGATGTCAGTTTTTCCCCCAATGGTTAAGTATGTGTCCCAAATCACATTTATACAATATGTTTTCTAAATGCCAACTCTTTTCTTCAAATTGATTTAGCAGCAAACAAGTTCAGTTACCAGCAAAACATAGCAAATCCATAAAATATAGTATATATTTTTGACCACTTGAGGATTGGACAAAATCCATTGTTATCCTCTAAGGAATAGAGGGATATATTTAATGCTCAAAATAGACACAATGGATGTGTTTCAGACCTCATACCTTTGCTCATTCCTGACTTATAACATTTTAAATATTTGTGAGTCTATTTGTTTAGTTTAGGAGGGAGACAAATCTTTATAACCTTAAAATCCCATTTAAATGCTAGGAATTTCTTAGAAATATCTCTTTGTTTTAATCACCTAGGGATAGTGGCATCTACAACAAGAAGAAAATGTTATGATGATTTTATTATTTATGTCTGGAAGATTATAGCCTTTGCCCCTGTCATCAAATGCTAGTTTGGGCATCAAACATATTTTAAACATAGGCCTACTTAGCAAAACTAACAATCTAGAAACTAAATAAACCAACAGAGAGGAAAAACCTCAATGAAAAAAAACAACAAACAAGACTGCAGCCAGTGGAGATAAAAAAGGCAAAAAATTTTAAAACACATAATAATTTTGCCTGTATTAAAACAAGGTGTCTTCAGCACAAGAGAAAAACGATGCTGAATTCCAGGGGGGGGGGGGGCTTACCTGGTCTAATTGGCACTTTTGATGTTATATAATAGAAATCTCAAAACAAAAATATAAAAAAGACAGAATCATTCAGCTGGGAGGGGGCTGGCACCCTCTCCTGCCCCCTTCCCCCCTCCTTATGGGTGCCCATGTCTTGTGCTGTGCTGTCTTGTCTCTCCACTGTCCACAGTCTTGTTTGTTGTTTTTTTTCATTGAGGTTTTTTCTCTATTTTGGTTTGTTTCTCATGGCTGGCCAGTTTGGCTTAAGATCTTTCATAGAAACTAAATTTTCTAAGTATCAATATTGTAGTATTATATCAGGAATCAATACTGTTTGATAGAAGAGTGGCTAAACAGTATTTCAAGTAATATTAAATTGAGAAATTTTTCAACTTGTTAAAAATGTCAGATGTGATCATTAGGCCATTGCATAGGAGATATTAGGTCATTATATAAGAGATACTAAAGACAACATGATTGAAAAAAAAATCATCACAGCTCAAATTCCTTGTAGGCTGATACAGTGACAAACACCTGTGTCAGTTTAGTTGAAATTATCACCAAAGGGGTTGGATCTCCAAAATGGACACTGACTCCACCAATATACTTAGAGAGGCAAAAACTAGTGATTTACACTTAGTGGGGAAAATAAATCATGAAATATTTAATATACCCCATTGGTTGCCTCAAAATGTTAAGATTGAAATAAAGTTACAACTTGCCCTGTCCAATTTTATTTTGCAACAGGTACTTGCCAATGCACATGATGCAACAGTATCTCTCACTTCAGAAATAATTTATGTACAAAAACAACAGGTTGTGAGTTTGGTTGCTTTGGCAATTGAAAAATGAGCCAGTGGAAAGAGCAACTCCTCTAGCAACACACAGCAGACAAAACTGTTGATTCTTAATTAAGTTTCCAGATGCAGGTTAGAACATAATTCCAAGCAGTGTTCTATGTCCCATATATCTGGTACCCTCAAAAACAGAGGTAGGCAGTTGATGCCAAGTAGAGGAAGGTGTCCTGTTTGGACTTTAAAAAATTCTATCTTCTTGTAATTTCATTGAATGAAAAATATCCCTCTCTCCACTCTTCCTAGATATCCATGAACTGGTAATCTTGAGCATTTATGTAGGATTCAGGTAGTGCCACTCCACAGGCCTGACTGAATCAGAAGGATTTTGAAAAACTATTCAATGCAAAACAGTGGGGGAAACTATCATTCAATTTAGCAAATTTGAATAGGTATTCAAAGTTGGGTATTCAGTTCTGATTAAAGAAAAGAGTTGCCCTTTTATGGATTAAAAACCCCTCATAGGGGGAATAGAACTTTGCCAGCCCAGATTTCAGGTATATCATTTATTTTTACAATTTTTTTTTTTTTAGGGACAGTACACCCAAATAGAGGGAAGTGTGTATCCCATTTGCCATAACATATCGAAAGTAATAGATGAGATTTATCAATTACACCTAATTTCCATCAGATACTGTTCCTGCTGAAACCTGTACTGGTCTCAGTTTCCTTTGAAAAAATATCCACAGATGACAGTGGGTAGAGAATAATTATATAACCTAAATAGGGAGCCAAAGAAGTACCAAAGTGTTTGTTCTCTGCATTTTGAAGGAAACTCGTCAACAAAGGTAAATCCATGTCCAAAACCCTTCAAGATACAAAATGTTTTTTGACCCCTAGTTTTATTTTCTTTTTTTCCTTTAAAAATTTTATGCATGAACATATATTTATTGGGTGCATGTAGTACTTTAAATTCAAAATCCTCTAAAGACCATGATAGGATCCTCTAAGGTTGTGTTAAATTTGTTCCGACTCCTTTTCTTCTTCTTTTTTAATCTTACCCTCAAGTGTGGTGATGTTCCATCATCTTTTAAGAACAAGGTGTTAATCTGATCACCATTTGAGAATCTGGTAATAGATATCCGTTCTTGCAATTCTTATAAACCAATAATAAAGGTCTCACAATTGGTGAACTATTTGAATTGTGGATAAAAAATCTTTTGCAATACTTTGATATTGGACTTAATCAATTACTCTTCTAAAAAAGGAAGGAGCTGTGACCATGCCCTTGCAATATTTAACCCAGTAATTAATGGGTCAAGCTCTAGTGAATCCACACTTTATACACCTTTAAGTGATAGAGAAGGATTCTTTGACAGTATTTGACATGCTTCTGCTCTTATTACTGGTTGGATTTCCCTTTCTATTGCTAGAGCTCTTAGATCCTGGTATTTGGGGTTTAGAATAAAAATTGCTATGTCTACTTCTGACTATTCTCCTAATCCTATTTCTGTTGGTTGTATTGCTAGACAAGGTGAAGTTTTACCCCTGTACATTTTTATGTATATTTTGCAGAGGGTCCTTGTCCCTCTAACCTTATCTTTTAGAAGTGGGATGTTTCATTTGTTACTTACGCTGATATGATATAACAATAATGTCCTAAAGCTAGTCTAATTAAGAATTTTAATTTCCTTTCTGGTAAGTTTAAAAACAGAGGCTCTTCTATTAGAGTTTAAAAATGTCAATATTGTCTCATCATTGGTAATGATCAAGCTGAATTATTTTGTGATAAGAGTATTTCATTTCTGGTTTCTGGTGCTATTGCTTATATGGGGTTACATTATTGTGCCTCAGCTTTAGATTCAAAGTTGAGATTAACTTTAGATATTCAAGAAACAATTAGAAAGGGGTTTAATTTAATTGTATGGCTACATTGTATCTATTGTCATGGTTATTTTTCTCCTTTTTGGGGATTTAAAATCTGTAATTTTCTTCAATTTGTTTTTGCTATTTTAAATATTGTTAATGTATACTTTGTTTCCCAATTTGTTTTGTAAAACTAAACTGGCTTTTAGATTTAAAATTAAAGTGATGTATGAATCTTCTATTATTAAGATATATGATTTTTATTTTAGATCAGAAAATGTTTTCTCTGTGAATAACCTTTTTCATTTATTTCTGAATTTAAATGGTGTTTTTGCATGGTCTTAAGAATTTCTTAGGGATTGTGAATAAAATGGGATTAGATTTAAATCACATTAATTTTCTTTACTAGGTACCTGTAAGTCTATTATCTGGATTTTCAAGAATCTTGAAAAACAGTGCTTTGAAGCTCATTGTTGTGCAAATAGGGTTTTGGAGCTTGACCAAAACTTTGCATTTTTTGTCAAATACAAAATATACATAATTGTCTTCTAATGTACTGACTTGTAATATTGTGAAAAATAGTTCACAAACTAGCAGGAAATTATGTTGGATAGCATAATAAGACATAGTACTAAAGAACAGATGTTTTACTCTGCTCCTAGGATAAAATAAACCAGGCTTTACTGCTAGTAATAAATGAAAAAGGTTGCTAGAAGAGTTAATCATTATTCAATTAGCATTTCAATTTAGATTTACAAAATGACTTTAAACTCCTTCCAATCTCTTATTAAGAAAGACCAATATCTATCATCACCCTGTATAATTAGCCCTAGATGGTTTCTGGTTTCTGGTGCTATTGCTTATATGGGGTCACATTATTGTGCTTCAGCTTTAGATTGATGTCTTTAATGAATCAGCTATCAGCCGAGTAACATCGTTTGGCTAGTGCTTTTAACCTAGGTTGATGTGAGATAAAATGAATTGAAATAGCAAAGTGGGCGGAGTTTTGTTCTGTGAATGCGAACAAGTTCTTTTTATGTAAGGAGTCTGCTAATTAATGATTACGCATAAACAGAAGTCAATTTATTAGCTGAGGGTTCCAATGCGAAGATTTGAAGATTTCCTGTTTGGGAATTTATGTGTTAGCCGTGCATTAACGGCTTAGCGAACTGCACGACGGTACTTACGTGGATAAATAAGAAGTACTTTTTCCGGTAAGAATATTCTAATTTTTTATTTACTGGTTTGTGATGACGAGGAATAAGCGTAAACGTAAATCAGAGGACCAACTTGGATCGGTTTCGCATGACGAATCTGGGCATTCATCTTCAACGCAAAAGTCAATAAATCGTGCTTCGATCCAGTCATTAGCGGACGATTTCTCGAAAATTCTTGAAATTGTAACGGAGTCTCAAAGTACATTAAAATCAATTGACATGAGATTGGCTAATCTAGAAAATCGAGTAATTTCTGTGGAAAATGCTCAAGCTATCTTACAATCCAATGTTGCTCAAGTTGGTAAAAATTGCGATGCAGTAAATGAAGAAGTAATTTCACTAAAAACGCAAATGAATATTGTATCCACTGAAGCAAAATATTACCGTGAAATGACATCTTCGTTGTCGGCAAGATTAATGTCAGTGGAATATTTATCTACAGAAAATAACATTATTGCGTGGAATACGGTTTGTGATGATGTAGCCACTGCTAAAAGTTTATTTCAAGAAATATGTACCAATGGTTTAGAATTAACAAAGGTTCCAGAATTTACAATTGTGACGAATAAAAAAGAGCAAAAGTTTTTCAAAGTGAATGTTAAATCACGCGAGGCGAAGTTAATGATTTTACGTAATGGGAAAAATCTTAAGAATAAGACTTTCGGTTCAAATACAGCTATGAATAATGTTTACGTCAGCGATGATGCTCCATTGTGTGTTCGTGAAGCGCGGAAGAGACTTTACGAGACTAAATCTAAATTGAGTAGAAAGAGTATTCCAGCTTGGGTATCTAATACTGTTCCTCCCTTCATTCAGATTGAGAGAGAAGGTGTTGGAAAAGTGAAATATATGTATAATGAGCCAATACCAGAGCTACTTGATTGTTGATTCTAGCATTTCATTTTGTTTTGTTTTGATGTTTAGAATCATTTTTTGCTATTATAAGATGAATTTTGTATTCGTGGTTAGCGGCACTAGCACAAGTGTGTGCCTGATGAAGAAAACCAATTATATTTTTCCTCGATTGCATTATCCTGTATTTTTTAATTTGAGTGAGATTTTTCCCTTTTTATTTTCCATGAGTTTTTTTTTGTTATATTGTATGGGCAGTGGGTGCAGCGGCGGGGATTTTCTTTTGTACGAGACGGTGGAACGTGTTCTACTGTCTTGTATGGAGGGTTCCATGTTGTTGTACTTATTGTTTATGATGATATGGCAGGGTGGTTTTCGTCGCTATTTATGTTATGTTGTATCTTTTTATTTTGTATTTTATTTATGATAAATTTTATTTTTAATTTATTTTCTCTTTTTTTCAGTTTTTTTTCTTTTGTTATTGATTGCGGCCCTCCTGGATACTGGAGATCACTTGTGGTTGTTGTAAGTAGAGTTAATTTTTCTATGAGTTTCCTCGTTTGCCTCCTAAGCTTGTGTCTTGAAAAAATGAGTTGGATTATGACAATAATAGATTGAAAAAACTTGAGAGAAATTCGTTGAGTTGGGATGTTCTGGGGAATGGGGTCTTAAATCCGGATTATGATGAGGGAACGATGGAGGATTTTCCAGTGGTTAAATATAAATTTCCAGTTGATATTGGAAATAAATCTACTATGGGTCAGCAAAGTTTGAGCATTTTCCATTTGAATTGTCAAGGTCTTTCTAGTTCATTTAATTTTTTAACCGAACTATGTAAGTTTTCTGAGTTGGATGTGCTTGCATTGAATGAAACGTGGCTTCGTAATCATACAATTAGTCTACTTGAAATTGATAGTTATAACTGTGTGACGCAGAATAGGGAATCACGATTACATGGTGGATTGGCTTTATATTGCAGGAAGAATATTACAATGAAAATACGGAATGATCTACGTGTGAATAAAGAGATGGTTTTTGAATCAATGGTGGTTGAACTTTGTAAGTCAGGAAAATTTTTCTTTGTGGTGGTTGTTTATCGACCTCCATCTGGAAATGTGCAGGAATTTAATGATTTGCTGGAGCGGCAAATGGATAAGTTGTCAGGTTTAAATCGCCCATGCTTTGTTTGTGGAGACTTTAATCTTGATCTATTTTCAGTAAATGTAAACCCGAGAGTTCGTGATTTTTTAAAGGTTATGTTGGGTTACGGTTTAAGACCGACAGTTAATATATGTAGTCGAGTGACTTTGCGCTCAGAATCACTTTTGGATAATATATTTGTTAATGTGAAGTATGATTTTGCTGATGTTATTTTGAATGATGTTTCTGATCATTTTGGTGTTCTTGTTGTTATTAGAGAGTTTGGTGTCCCTACAGCTATGAATATACCACCACAAATTTCTGCATTGAAAATGGATGCTGAGGCTCTTAACATATTCAGAAGAAAATTAAAGAACACTCAATTTGACTTTTTAGAAAGTAGTGATCTGCAAGTGAATGAAAAATTTTCATTGTCGTATTCGGAAATAACTAAATTACTAAAAGAAAGTTGTACAGTTATTAAAAAGCCGGCGTTTCATGTTACCCCTAGAAAACCCTGGGTTACTAGAGGACTGATGAAGGCCATATCAAATCGAAGACTGCTATATAAATATTCTGTAGTGTCTCCTGAGGCGAAAGTGAGATACAAGAAATATAATTGTGAACTCAATAACCTATTACGAGAAGCGAGAATTAATTATTATCGAAATGAGTTTAAAAAAAGTGCAGGTAATCCCAGGCGAACGTGGAGAGTAATTCACTCTGTTCTCAGCCCTTCCAAAAGTTCAATTTTACCTGAAAATTTCAACACTGATGCTTCGATTGTAGATAATATGTGTGACCATTTTTCTATTGTTGGTAAACGGATAGCGAACTCCACGAGAAAATTTTCTGAGGATGGAACATACCACCAGTTTTTACCCGAGGAAAGTGATGTATCTGCATATCTGAAACCAGTAACTGCTAGTGAATTACGTACCACATTGTGGAACATGAGAAATAATGCTTCGGGTGCTGACTTCCTTTCATTGCGTGTACTTAAGTATGTTTTCTCGGAAATATGCGACCAGGTTTGTGTTCTATTTAATATGTGCCTAAAAGTTGGTGTTTTTCCCGATTTTATGAAAATTGCTAGAGTGGTTCCGCTTTTTAAGGGCGGGGAAAAAAATTTGCCGAATGATTATAGGCCTATTTCATTGCTGCCAGTTTTATCGAGAGTTTTTGAAAAATTGATTAGTGGCAGGATGGTTAATTTTCTGGAGAATAAAAAGTATTTTAGTAAAACTCAGTTTGGATTCCGTAAAGCAATGTCGACAGATCAAGCTCTTCTTTTTCTCACGACTTTTGTGAACGATGCTCTGGATCAAGGGTGGAAAGTTGCATCTGTTTTTTTGGACATTGTGAAAGCCTTTGATGCAGTGGACCATGAAATTCTTCTGGTGAAGCTGAGGAATTGTGGTTTTCGAGGTATGTTTTATCGTCTATTGGAATCTTTTCTCCAGGATAGAAAGCAGTTTGTCAGTGCTGGTGAAATTAAATCGCAAGTTAAAAGTGTTGAATTCGGTGTCCCTCAAGCGTCTGTTTTGGGGCCACTACTGTTTCTTATATATATTGATGACCTGCGAAATGCTATCAATGGACTGTCTTTTGATTTAAAATGTCGTGATACTGGAGCATCAAAATCTATTTTGCCTTATTTCGCTGATGACACGCATCTAACTGTTGCTGCAAAAACCGGGGAAATGCTTATACAGAATCTTCAGACTGGCATGTTAAACATTGAGAAATGGATGAGGGTTAACAGACTTCAGCTAAACCATGCAAAATCCCATTTTGTAATGTATGGGAGAAGTAGCAATTACTACCCTTGGATTGAAAAAAATACAGTTAGGTGAAAATATTCTGCCTCGGGAAGTTTCGACAAAGTATCTAGGGGTGATTGTTGATGAGTGCCTTAACTTCAAAGAGCACATTTCATGTGTTAGTGGCAAAGTCGCCAGAAATGTTGGGATGATGAGGAAACTGAAGCACTTTTTTCCGAAAGACATTATGAGATTGCTTTATTTTTCTTTTGTTCACCCATACCTTCTATATGGTTGTCTTGTGTGGTCAAGCACGTTTTTAATTCACCTTCGTCCCCTTAGAAGTTTACAAAATAATGCCCTACGTGTTTTAACTGGAGATAATCATAATATGTCTGTTAGACATAGATATAATCAAGTAAATATATTACCGATGGCTGGATTATTTCGTTTTTATAATGCTCTTTTTATGTTTAAATATACACACGCGTTATTACCTGAGTGTTTTAGGGAAATGTTTACAAGTGGTGTCAATTTTCATAATTACTCGACTAGAACATCAACACTAGTTCGGCGACCTCAGGTTATTACAAAGCGATCTGTTTTTTCCATAAGACATGTTGGCCCTCGGGTATGGGAACCATTAACGCAGGTAATTTCAACAATTGATGAGCTAAATGAATTTCGCAGTAAATTAAAAGGACAGTGTTTGTCTACATATGAGTTTTAATCCTTGCTGGGCGAATTTTCTCTCAAGTGATTGTGACACTTTTTTTTAGGAGGGCGACGAGGAGGTAGAATAGAATGAATGATTTTTAGTTTTGTGTCTTCGGTATCCAATTAGGTCGTGAAATTATTAGAAATTAATTTATTTCGTTTATTTTTATTTATTTATTTTCTTCTTATTATTTTTTGTCCTTTTTTTTGGGGGGGGGGTCTAAGGCTGGCTGGTAGTAATTGTGCATGTAGGGTTTTGTAAAAGGTGATGTGTACCCATACAAGTTTAATAAACTTCGGGTTTTGTTGTTAATGTGTTGTATTTTTTTAATAAAACCTTTTTCTCTCTCTACCGTATCTCTATCACAAATAGGAAAGACCTATATAATTGTAAAAGGTATATCCTAGTAAACGACACAGCATTCGCACAGGATTCTGACTAATGGACAATTTTTCTGGGCTTGGTATGTTTTGATGGGCGTCTTTTGGCTGAAAAATCTCTTCCTAGCTAGTTTGTCTATTATGGATTGCTTCCCCGTAGTAGCATAATATTTGTAGGTATGAATAAATAATGAGTCGGAGGTAATAGGCTTGAGACTGTCTGTGCAGGATTTCGACTCTTGTTGATAGAAGAGCATCGCCAAGTGCTGAAAACCATGTTGTGACGAAGATGGGCCCAGGATTGCACAAAGCCTCCATTCATGGAGGTCCCAGGGACTTCTTGCTGTCCGGTTCTAAGCTGGCTTAAGCACTTCGGTGTAGACTTGAGAAGATATGTGATCCCCGTCCTGCACTGGTATCCGGGATCATTGCTTTTCCTGAGGCAAAAATAATTTCAATGATTTAAAGAACATGAAAATTGGAACTCGGAATGTTACAACATTAAAAAATGACTATCGTATCGATATTTTGACTGACGAATTCAGACAATTCGAACTGGATTTATTAGAAATTTCAGAAACTCATATCCCAGGGGTAGGAAGCATGAAATTAGGTGATATAGAATTTGTTTACTCAGGCAGGAAGGAAGTGGTACATTGACAGGGAGTAGGGCTCATGATGAATAAGGAAGCTGCTAAGTCTTGTTTAGGCTGAGAAGGTATTAATAATAGAATACTAATTGCTCATTTTATGATAAAAAAGTTCAGGGTATCAGTTATAGTAGTATACGCCCCTGTAGAACCGACTGAAGGAGATACTAGTGACTCAGATGAATTTTACTTACAGTTACAGGATAAAATAGAAAGGGTCCCAGGTAGAAATATGATGTTATTACTGGGAGATTTTAACGCCCAGGTTGGTAGAAATAGGGATAGATGGTATCCCAGCCTAGGTAAATTTGGTGTAGGAAAAGAAAACAGTAATGGATAAAGACTTTTGCAGTTTTGTAGGTATAACAATCTACTTATAACCAATACGGTGTTTGGTCATAAAATGGCTCATAAGTTAACATGGTATTCACGTGACGGTAAGACAGCAAACCTTATTGATTATGTTATAGTAAACCGAAGACTGGCAGGATCAATACAAGATACTAGGGTATATAGGAGTGCTGTTGTTGATGTTAAAAGTAAAGATCACCGTCTAGTAGTGTCAAGGGTTAATTTAAAGCTGAAATATTGGAAGGGTAACTACCTCCATGGAAGTTATGATGTTGGTAGACTCCAGGATGAGAATTTGAGAGAAACTTTCCAGGAACAGTTGAATACTAAACTTTAGAGTTTAAAATTTGATAATGTGGAAGATGGTTGGAATAATTTTAGAAAAATAATTTGTGAAGTTGCTGAAGGTATATTAGGGAAGAAAGCTAGAACTGCAGCTATGAATATTAGTGAAAAAGCTTCATATTTAATAGAAAGGAGAAAGGACTTGTACAAGAATTATCTGAGTGATAGATCGTATGAAAACAAAAGAATTGTAAAGAAAGTGGAGAAAGCATTAAAATATGAACTAAGGAGGTGTGAAGTGGAGGCCATGGATAAAATTGCCGAGGATCTGGAAGATGCAGCTAGACGGCATAATAGTACAATATTGTACTGGCACGATAACAAACTGAGAGAGAGTAGTCAATCCGGACTTGGCCCAGTTAAAGATAGGAATGGGGTCGCAATTAGCGATAAGGAAAAAATTAAAGAGAGATGGGCCGAACATTTTGAGAATTTGCTTAACCGAGATAGAGTTGCAGAAAAAAATATAGAGGAAAATGAAAAAGATTGTGATAGCTTGGATGTGAAGGAAGATTTGTTTTGTGAGGAGGAATTAGCAACAGTACAAAAAAGATTAAAGGATAATAAGGCTCCAGGTGCAGATGGGTTGCTAAACGAGGTTTTTAAATATGGTGGCTATGAGGTTAGAAATAAGTTATTGAAGATTATGAATATGATTTTTGAAAAAGGGGAAGTACCTTACGATTTTAGGAAAACCTTAATTAAGCCACTTTATAAGAAAGGTGATAAAAGTGAGTGTGGTAATTATCGAGGCATTAGTCTGGTCTCTGTAGGTAGTAAATTACTTAGTAATATGATACTCTTTAGACTGAGAGATGCCGTAGACAAAGTTTTAAGAGAAGAGCAGTGCGGTTTTAGAAAAGGTAGAGGATGTGTCGACCAAATTTTCACTCTTAGGCTAATAATAGAGAAGTACCTGAGTTTTCAAACACCTTTGGTCCTCAGTTTTATAGATTATGAGCAAGCGTTCGATTCTGTTGATAGAAGAGCTTTAGTAAAGGTTTTATCCTTTTATGGTATACCAGACAAATACATTAAAGTGATTAGTGCTATGTACGAGAATAACACTGCTGCGGTTAAGGTAGGAAATGAAATTAGCAGCTGGTTTTGTATTAAATCAGGAGTTAAGCAGGGTTGTGTTCTATCCTCCTTTGTATGGATTATTTTGATGGACTTCGTTTTAAGGAGCACAGGAAAGGCAATGGGAGACCACGGAATCAAATGGGGAGGAACAAGTCTCCTGGACTTGTATTATGCTGATGATTTAAACATCCTAGATGAAAGTGTGAGCAAAATGAATGAAGTTTTAGAGACTTTGCGAGTTCAGGGTGCTAGAATTGGTTTGAAAATTAATGTTAGGAAGACTAAGTCACTAAGACTAGGAATAAGTGAAGATGAAATGGTGACGTTGGGTAATGAAAAGATTGATCAGGTGGGCAGCTTCACTTACCTTGGTAGTATTATTAGTAAAGATGGTGGGAGCAGCAAAGATGTTAAATATAGAATAGCCAAGGCTCAGGGTGTTTTTTCACAGTTAAAAAATGTCTGGAAGAATAGGAAGATAAGTCTGCAAACCAAGATTAGAATATTAGAAGCTACAGTGATGACAGTGGTCAAATATGGCTCTGAAGCATGGACGCTCCGAACAGCGGATGAAGATTTGCTAGATGATTTCCAGAGAAATTGCTTAAGGTTCTGGGCACCCGGCTGACTGACCGTATTTCAATACGAAAAATGTGGTTCAATACCGCTCTCTAGGGCTATAATGAAAGAAAGGTTGAAGTGGCTAGGGCACGTTGTGCGGATGAAGGATGACAGATTGCCGAAGATTGTTCTTTTCGGCCAACTATCTAGGGCTAAACGTCCCCGTCTGGGGTGGGAGGACGTCATAAAGAAAGATTTAAAGGAAATGGAAACTTCGTGGGCGGGTGTAAAAAGGGAGGCTTTGAATAGATTGGGGTGGAGGAAGAGCGTGCGTAGCTGTGTTGGCCTCAGGCGGCTTGGTGCTGCGGTGAGTTGTTAGTAGTAGTAGTAGTAGTAGTCTATTAATTACTATTCCTGTTCTATACTTCTTTCATACTTAGTATAAGCATGTTTTATTTAATTTTTGGATGTAACAATATTCGCTATATATTTTGGTCTAAATGTTGTGAAATTCCCAATGTTAATTTTGCATAATATGATTCACTGTTTTTTTTACTAGATTAATAATGATATATCCAGTCAACAACCTCTTCCTGTTCCAGGGAAATGCATTCCTGCAATGGAGCAACCAATGGTTCCATAATATATTGGAAGAAACTGCAGCTTTAATTCACATGAAAATTTGTCAAATCCCAATGGAAAGAAAAACAAAGGAAGGCTCTTGAAGGTTTGTGTACTAAACGTAATGCTGAGTTTGTTAATATAATCAATTGTACTGCTTTATTTTATTTATGAAAATACATACATCATTACATTAATTTTTTTTCATTCATTAATTTCTTCATTCAGAAGCTCCAAATGCACATAATCTGTAGAGTTTTTAATCCTTACATATTGTACTATTGCCTGTATGTGGTTGAAATCAATGATCTCATCACTTATTGTTCACATACATTAAAAAAAAAAAATCTAAACTTAGTGTTCACAAACAAAATGTCTTAGAAAAAATGTGCACAACACTGCTTTAAAAAAGCTCTTAGTAATGAATCAGAAATTCATATTGGAAAAGAAACCTAAATATTCTAAAGCAAAATAATTGCTGAACTTAGTGATTTTGAGTTTCTTCCCTTCTAGATTTACTGGCTATCCATAAGAAAAAAATACCAATGAATATTAAAGCAAACTTATATGACCTATTCTACCTTTCAAGTTTAAAGATATATCGTGAGAATCTAAAGTTTTTAAAAGTGTCTTATTAGTTCCTTCTAAATTATGGGTGGCTTTGACAACAACTTTTGGGTCACACTCAAGAAACAGAGAAAGAAAGATGGGATGCAAAGGAGATTGGGAGCAGGGACATAATTTACTATGGGGCAGGGGGCAACTGCCCCTCTTATTCCTCGGTTTGACCCCACCCCCACCCCCAACCCAGTTTGACCCCCCGCCCCCCCCCCCAGGTGAAATTTAGTTTCTTGTGAAGTCTTTTAAAGACTAAGATAAACTTGCCTAATTCAAGGATCAACAGAAACAGTTCAGTTTTTTTTTGTATATGATTGCTTTTAGAGCACTTTAAAAAAATATCTTTACAGTAAAATACCTTTAGTAAAGTACCTTTATAGTACTTTTATAGTACTAAATAGTAACTGTATGGTACCAAATGGCTCATTTTTCAGTTTTTAGTGTAACATTCACTTGATTTGGAAAAATTGGCTCCAACTTTGCCCCCTTCCCCAGGATTGTGACGAAATTATGCCGCTGATTGGGAGGTGGATGGAAGAAGAGAGAGCAAAAGTAAGAAAGAAGTGTTTCGATGTTGATGAGGCCGTAAACATGAAGGCATAAATTGTTCAAAGCTTGTAAATCATTATTACAAAATGTGCAATGAAAATATTCTCAGCATTTTATGTAAATTTTATTAGTCCAGCTTTACACACAGCCAGTGTCGTTACTAGCCAAAATGTCTGGGGTTGGGGGGAGCAAGAGATTTTTTTTGTCGATAATTTTTTTTTCCATAATTAGCATAATGTCCGTTCCGAATACAATACATAAAATCACTGCACTAGTCGGTAAAATTACTGCGTTTACCAAACGAGATTTAGATTTCGGTACATATCATGTCACTATTTTAATGCTGTTTGTTTAACCAAATGGAAAGTTGTTTGACCGTCTATAAAATCACGGCAGGAGTCGGTAAAACTGCTGCGTTTACCGACCAAGTTCAAAATTTCTGTAGATGACATGTCAGTATTTTCGTGGTCTTTATTGAACTGAGCAAAGAATTTTAGCGGTGTCGGAAAAAATCGTAGTGCAAAGTGCCATGATTTTACCGAATTGTTTTTTTTACCAAGTGACCAAACACATTGGGAGGGGGGCTTCTCTCCCCCCTCATACATGACGGCCCTGCACACAGTCTCTTGTTCTTACAGTTCTTTTTTGTGGTGAGCATCAGCGTGTATGCAGGAGGGGTGGGGCCTCGGGTTCAAGCTGTACTTCTCGAAATTCTAAATCTTTTTTTGAATTTGTGGGAACTTCTTAATCAAATTAGAATTTTTTTTTATTATTGCCCCACCTTTACAAAAAAAAATGATGCCTAAACAATTATAATTTCTTGTTTCTTATTGCTGATGATAAGGGCTCTCACTTCAAAGAAGGATTTTTTTGGAATAATGCTTCATTACAACTACTGTAATGTTAAAGACATTGGACATAATGCTCCGAAAAAGATGAGTGCCAGTGATCCAGTGATCCTCTCATTTATTTTATTTCCAACATGTAATCAGTGGATATAGTTATGTTGTTTATGCTGTTCTTTTGTATTTCCTTGTTGGTTATAATATTTTTTGTTCCTTGTGTCTCTATAGTTTTGTTTTCTTTTTTTTTTGTTCTCTTACTTCACATTCATTTTTTGTATTAGTGCGGGTTATAAGTAAACATACTTACAATAACTATTCCGGTTGTTGAGCCAATAAATAATTGTTACATTACCCTATAATATTGCAAGAACTATTCATGTTGATTAAAAAATAAACATAACCAAGATTTAAAGAAAAAAAAAATCAAGAACAATATTTAGTCTCTATTTAGTCTCCGGAGTGATAACATCATCCTTTTGGATCTAGTGAACTTTAAAACCAGTTGTGAAATTGTATTAATTCAGTGCCTTGAGCTATAATATATTCAGCGACCTTGAGGATTATTTCTGCTACGGATTATAATCTAAGGTAAACTTATTGATATGGACTAATTGCTTTGTTTGGATTATTAATACGGTAGCAACAACAGTTCAAATTTTAAGGGAAAGAAAAGGAAGCAAAGAAGGGAAAGAAAAAGGAAGGAAAGAAAAAGGATTATTTGGCTAATAAAAATAGTTTATTAGCCAAATTTTCATTGTTTTTTCGCTGATTAGTGACAGCCTGTGCAGAAGAGAGCGGGAACAAGCACAGGAGCCGTATCGGTACCGGCCGGATATTGATCCTTAAACTGCTGGGGAAAGGCGATTTAGGTACCCGCACTTCCCACAGGTTTTGTTAGCTGTATCTCGTCAGCATTCTTTCTGTGTAGTTCATTCAGCATTCATTCACCCAAGAAACGAGTGAATAGCCAGAGGCGATACGTATATGTTTGCGAATACTTTTTGGACCGGTTTTGGATATGATTAAGGACTTGGATTGTTAATTTTTGTGACATCATTGGGTACGATTGGACTTAATTTGGATAGATTATAAGCCAAGAAAAATGGCAAAAATCAAGTATTTATATAGGCCTTTTTTAAATTTCATCCAGCGTTCACTTAACTTCAAAGATATTCCCCATGAATCGGTTGTAAGCACTGCCGTGAGATTTTTTGACAAGGAATCTGTCACACAAGCCGTAAGATTTATACGAGATCAATTAGATAAAGATGGAACCATTTTGAAAGAGCGTAGAAGCACAATAAATGCATCTGTTTTTGCGGAAGATGCGATTCATGCTATGAAGGAATTGGACGCTAAGGGTGATTTCCCTTTCAAATTCACTATTTATGATCCATCTGAGACTCCTTCCATACCTCACGATGTATTTACCTCATTAACGTGCAAACTAAACGAATGTGGTGAAAAAATGAATGCATGGCTAGACCGATGCAACGCCAGTTTTGTCACTAAAACGTGGCGTACTCCCAGCGAATCTCTAAGTATTCCGCTTCACGTAAAAGAAGCACCACCCGAAATCTATAAATCATGCCAAAAGCAGAAAGAGTTTCTTGATTCCAATGGTGCATCCGGAAAAGCACAGAAGGTAGTTACGAGAAGCGATACGCAAGTGTTGTATGTTAGAACCGAGCATGATGCAGAAGCTATAGCTAATAGCATAAAATCGAATTCCGCGGCTGTATTTAAAGTCTATAAACCGAAATTCCTGGCAGTGGCTAAATTTGTCCCTGAAGATACGACAAACGAGGAGATTGAGTCTGCTATGGAAGGGATCCAAGAAGCGAAACGCTATGGTACTAGAAAGTCAGTCAAGCTAACATTCAGAGACAAAGAAGCTCTTGAAAAAGCACTGAAATATGGCGTTTACGTCGGTTATTGCCATATCAAGGTGGACAAATATGTTGCCGCCCCCCTGAGGTGTTTTAAATGCCAAAAGTTTGACCACTTGCAACGAGATTACCCTAACAATGCGAAGTGTTCCAGGTGCTCCGGCGATCACGAAAACCCTAAAGACAATCCATGTGTCCGTAACACTAAATGTGCTAATTGCTCTGGAAAGCATCCATGTTATAGCTCGCAATGCCCGGTTTATAAAAGACAATTAGAGGCTAGTTCAAACAAACGTAAGCAATGAATGCAACTATCTCGCTTTATAGCAGAAATATATACGGGCACGCTCCACACAAGCTGTCTCTTTTAAGTGATCTAGTAACCAAACATAGCATAATATGTATTCAGGAACATTTGGTAACAGCCGATCATTCAGCAATCCTTGACCGATTTCCAGGAAAGGACTGTTTTTTGCAGCCTGCTATCCGCAACAGCTCAGTTGGAAGGCCGAGTGGTGGAATCTTGATCATTGCAGACTCCAATTTGCAATGCACGCTAATTGATTCATGCTATTATTTTTCTGCGATCAGAGTTCCTGGTCCAAATGGCTTTATAGTCATATCAGTGTACTTCCCTACAAATTATCGTGATGTCCTCTCAGAAAGGCGTTACACGAAGGCTTGTGCGAGACTCGGGAGGTTGGCTGAACAATACAAGTCAGAAAAGATTATTATCTGTGGGGACTTCAACTGTCAGCTTCTGGAGGATGATCGTTTTTTCACCATATTAAGGGGGTGTCTGCCAGACGCTATGGCCCCGGTTCCAAAATCCCAGTCCTTCACGTTTGTCCACAGCGCATCCCTGGCTACATCAGATATCGATCACTTTTTCGTAAATGTCCTACTTCCGACCGGGATTAAAGCCATTGTTGACTCGGAACACAATTGTAGCGATCACCTTGGGATTAGCTTAATGGTACCATTCTCCACCTACAAGCGGTGCCCCGGGCGATCGTGGTTTATCAAGAGTGAATGGCAAAGGATAGATCAGTCCTTGTACAAAGATATTCTTGACTCAACTCTTGCTAAAATCAAAGTACCGTTCCACCTGCTTACCCATGGCCAAAATGAAGACAGACTAGCCCTGAACATCTTTTGCTCCGAAATTGTTCATTCGATGAAGCTTGCGGGATCTGCCGCTGTTCCAGTGGCAAAAGTGTACCCCAACACTCGTAAAAAGGGATGGGATAACCCAAATGTCAAGTTTGCCAAGAAGAGATCCAAGTTCTGGTACGAATTGTGGAAGGACTGCGACAAACCCCGCTCTGGAGTAGTTTTTCAGTGCTTTCGACATGCCAAAAAAGAATTCAAAATTACTGTCGAGAATATGCAAGTCCAGCAAGTGGAGGAGTTGTCTCGTGATTGCAGGAGTGACCCAAACATCTTATGGAAGCGATTCCAATCTAAAAGGGCCGACGCTGATGTGCAAAGTCCCATTCCCGATGAAAGTTGGGTAAACCATTACAAGGATGTGTTTGCGCCACCACCCAACGAGCTGGACTCCGTATATAAATCAGAGTTAGATAGGCAGTTAATCAGCGCAAAACTCCGCCGCACTGATCTCATTGTTTCCAAATGGCATATTGAGATAATTGTGAGAAAATTGAAAAAGAACAAGTCTCCAGGGCTCGATGGGATCACTCCGAGGCACTTACAGCACGGCACAGAACGTCTACATGAGTACTTAGCCTTACTATTCCAAATGAGCATCGAGCAGGGACTCACACCTGCCAACTTTTATGGTTGCCGCACATCCAATATTTTGAAAAAGAATCGAGATCCCTTGCTTTGTAAAAGCTACAGACCAATCACAGTTTCATCGGTTATCAGAAAAGTATTTGAGAAGGTGCTGCTGCCCCATATGAGTAAGTTGAGTAAGCTAAGGAGTTCAAACTCCTTAGCTTATTCACATCTGGTAATATATATATATATATATATATATATATATATATATATATATATATATATATATATATATATATATATATATATATATATATATATATATATATATATATATATATATATTATATATATATATATATATATATATATATATATATATATATATATATATATATATATATATATATATATATATATATATTTATTCATGCCCGCTTACAATGGAGAAATGGAGAAAAAAAAGCGGAGTACAAAATGAAACAAAAAAAGAAGAAAAACATGTTGAACACTAAAAATTAAATACAGGTAATTCATTCACAGAAACAGTTGAGTCAGCGGTGAATCGTAGAGTTTACTGAGGGATCGTCTTGAGGCTCTCCGTTCTAGATCAATCACCTTGGTTGATGGATCAAGGATTCCATATATGAATGAGATCTCTGTGTTAGAAAATCTCAGAGGAAGTCCCAGCAAAAATTTTGCAAATCTGTAGTACGTGGTTCGTATTTTTCGACGCTCGGTGAGGGACAACATTTCCCACAAGGGTGATATATACCAGATGGCAGGAGAGACGACGGCGTTGAATAGTTTTGACTTAATAAGTCGATGAAATGACCACTTGCATTTGACAGCTTTTCCATATGCTGAGCGGATAGATTTACAGACTGATTCAGCCAACAAGCCTCTAGTTGACCTAGGCGTCTGGCCATACGTGATACCAAGGTAATTTAGGGACTGGGACTGCTGGATTCTGATACCTTCAAGGACAAGATTAGAATTGGTCGAGTTGGTGCCGCTCAAAACGATAAATTCGGTTTTCTCTATGTTGACTCGTAGTCCTATTCTTCTGTATAGGGTCACTAAAAGACGAAGATTCTCTTGTAGACCCCTCAGCGTGCTGCTTAGGAGCAACAAGTCATCTGCATAAGAAATGAAACTTAGATCCAAGCCCTCCAAAAAGAAGGTCCCACGAACGAATCTAGTTACAGAGTAAATCGCAGAATTAAAGATGATAGGGCTTAGAGCAGATCCTTGCCGAACTCCTTTGAAGAGCCGAATGGGTTCAGAAAGCTTTTGCTTGCGGTGACCGGCGATTGTTTCCCATCCCAAAGCTAGACGAATATGCGTGTGGGAGTACCAGTCATGGAGAACAAGGACAATGCGGGGGTCGACTCCTGAATCTAAGAGGCACCACAGTGCCTGCGATTGGACGACAGAATCGAAAGCAGCGGAAATGTCGACACTGCAGGCAAAGAGTGGTTCTTTAACTAAAGATGTAGACCTCATTATTCTTCTTAGTAGCCGATGGGCGTGTCCACAGCCCAACCCTTTCTGAATCCAAGTTGTTTGTCTCCCATTAGAGCGTGCGACGTAATATGGGCATGAATAAATATATATATATATATATATATATATATATATATATATATATATATATATATATATATATATATATATATATATATATATATATATATATATAATATATATATATATATATATATATATATATATATATATATATATATATATATCTATATATATATATATATATATATATATATATATATATATATATATATATATATATATATATATATATATTATATATATATATATATATATATATATATATATATATATATATATATATATCTTCAAAATTACCAGATGTGAATAAGCTAAGGAGTTTGAAGTACTTTTGTTCAGGAAGAATTACATGGAATACGAGAGAGTCTAGATAAAGCAAAACAGACCTAACTACATATTAGGCATAGCTCATGTTTTGAGTGTAACACCTTGCAGTTAGTTTATGTTGTATTTATTCCTAGTATTTAATTTAAACAAGCTAATAACTAGTAAGTTTTTAGTTTTGTTATTTATTTGAGAGTCATGCCCTCTTGGTGGCGAAGAATTTAACAAATGTTCCTACAAGTTAAGAAGCACCGGTAAATTTTCCGTTTATACCTACGGTACATTATTAGCTCGATGGTTAATATTTGAAGTATCACCAGCTGGTGAACGACTCACCAGCTGGTGAACCAGCATGTTGAACTAACCAAAAGGCAATATGTAAATGCTATTACAATTGCTAATACTATTATGGCTCCAACTACTGCTTCCCCTGGGGCTAAGGGTATTAAGGTGAATTTTTTGGGAATGTTGAACTAAAACAAAGCAAAAAATGTGTACTGAAATAGGATATAAAGTAGAAACTTATTGGGAAAGTTTACTTTAAAACTAAATGAAAATACACTGTGTGCATACTGGTTGTCAATAAGAACGTATCAGTAATATCTCACGAACGGCTAGGGGTATTAAGTTGAAACTTTTAGGAGTACTTCTATTACTACTTCTGTTGCTACTATTGAATTAAATCAAAAGTGTCAAAAAGTGCATCCAGGTTGTCAAAATACCAGAGACACGATGTCTTTGGAGCTGAATAGGGTATTAAGTTTTATTTTAAATGGAAAGTTTAGGAGATTTAAAACTAAATAAAAAAATACTATGTGTATCCAGATTTTTGGCAGGGTGTATATATAATATTCCAGTAATGTCTAGGGATGTTATATCAGATCGACTATAGTTAAAAATTGTTGCGAAACTTTGTCCAAGGTATAAACTGTCAGCCAAAACCTGGAGTCTTCTAGAGAAAAAACGAAAATATTCAAATATTCTTTTCTTAACCAATGAAAAAGACTATGTCAATTAAAAAAGAGCAGAAATTAAAATGACAAAATTTTTTCATAAAAGTGGGTTTTCACAAACAAGCAAAGATTAGCACAAATATCGTCAAATAATTTTAGGTGTAAAACTAGCATAAACAGCCACCAATAAACAAATGAAACCAAAAATTACAATAAATAACCAAGTCAAACTCTTAAGTTAGCAGAAACTAAGAGGAGTAGGGTTGACACTCCCTTGCCTTCAAAAGACCAGAATATAATTAACACTTTTCTGGAAACAAAATACATTTTAAATGTTTTCTCATTTTTTTAACTTCAAATGAATCCAAAATTACTAAGACTTTCAAGAATGAATATCAGTATATATATATATATATATATATATATGTATATATATATATATATATATATATATATATATATATATATATATATATATATATATATTATATATATATATATATATATATATATATATATATATATATATATATATATATATATATATATATATATAATATATATATATATATATATATATATATATATATATATATATATATATATATATATATATATATATATATATATATATATATATATATTAAACTGTTCCTCCAAATTCCTTTGTTTTTTCAATAGTCTTAGGATTTGATGGTGAATTCTCTTTCTTTTTTTATCGTATGAGCAATAAAAACACATAGCTTTAAATAAGGATTGTTTTCAATAGAGTACAAATTATATTCTGGTCTTTAGAAGGCGCTGGGGCGTCATGCCTTTTCTTCTAAGTTTCTGCTAGTTTTGAGTTTGAATTGGTTATTTATTATAATTTCTGTCCTTTTGTGTTTCATATATTTATTGAAGGTGGTTTAAGCTAGCATTGTGCCTGAAAAATTATTTGACTGTATTTTTACTCATCTTTTGTCTAATGTAGCTCTTTACTTTTCTTTGTAGAACCTCTTTTGCGGAAAAAGGCATATATTCAAATTGATTTTCTTGATTTCTTGCTGAAATTTTTCAAGGTTACTTTGGTGTCCTTTGTTTCATCAACAACTACACTGTAGTTTTTTGGAGTATTTTCTTTGTAATTCACCCTTTTTGGTATTTTCTATGAAGAAATTGAAAACGAGACCAATGAAAACACCTCCGGATATAAAAGTACATCCTCCCTCCTTACCCTAAATATCTGTGAATTGACGCCAATAACCTAGAACTAGTCTTGTCTAGCAGCTAGAACTAGTCTAGTTCTGCTAGTCAGCAGAAGATTTTGAAACTTATTAAAGGGGCTGGGAGGGGTGTACGTATAGAAGATAGGGGACTCTAAACCGTAGGCTCAGGGCTTTCGACCAAGGGAACTCTGACGGTGTGTTTCCAAGCTAATCAACTAATCAACTTCTCCGCTGTAGGAATGTCACCACTTTGGTTACCATATGGTACTTTGTTTTAGTATTAAGTTGAATTTTATAAGAAACCCTTTTTATTAAAATAAACCAATTTTATCAGATATAAAAATTAGCTTTCAAATGAGCCCTTAAGCAATTGTCCGATGATCCGATGCCCGACAAGTGGCATAAAAAAAGAGACACGTCAGTGCTTGCCATGCAAAAAGTGCTAGGTGGCTGATGTCAATTTCTGAAAAGGAAGCAAATGTGAAGATTAAAAAAAAAAAAATGCCAAGAAACAACCTAGCACTAGATGTCCTTTTTATTTTTTACACTAACACCAGTTTCTTCTCTTCAAAGTTGTCCAATGCTCTTTGACACCAAGTGCATTATTTTGAACATTTCAGTCATAAAATTTGGAAGTCCTTGTATAATTCTGAATTAAGGGAAATGAAATATGCCTGTCGTGTTTCTATGTAAATTCAGTTACAAAGCCTTTGATTTATATTGGGCATTTGCATAAATGGAGGCCCATGCCCATTTTGCTACACTTTATCATGCAACCTCTGGAGGCAAATTGTTTTGACCCTTCGACTATACTGTTTAAGATTGGTTGGGGATAGGGATACATTGGGCGCTGAGGAAACGACATGTTGCCCTCTAATCGGTCTTTGACCATTATGTTGAGGTCATATAAGGGCTCCCCCAAATTTCGTCGACAAAATCAGAAAAACAGAAGGGACACATCGCTCTTTACTTATTCTTGTCAACCCGTTCACCTTTGTGATAGATCTATTTAGGTGAAATGTTGCTATGAGACACCGTCTCTAGGCTAACTGGGGCGAAGCGGCCGGTTACACGCTTATTTTGTTGGTCTTATTAAGTAGGTTTTTCTAACGTGAAGATGGATCAATATGTCAGACGCATATTGTCTTTCTTTATTTGTCAATCAATCATGTTGGGATAGATTAGTATTTTATGATGGAAGACTATGTCTCTTTATATACTATGTTTCCTATACTATGTATACTATGTTCCTTTATATACTATGTCTCTTTTAAGACTATGTTTCCTAGATATTGGACGAAAATTCAACTAACTAAATTCAAAATTTGTCATAATTATGTCCAGTTTCCAGCAAGAAATTCCTTATTTCCAGTAAAAAATTCTAGTGAAATAAATTTTATTGACGGAAAAATTAGAAAAGGAAATATAAGTAAAAAATCAGTTTTTTCAACTAAAATATATGATAAAGCAAAGCAAGCGCTACCTTGTACAAGAGGGTGTTGCTTCCAAACCCATCACTTGCGCGACGTTAAAGTAGTTAAAGTTTGCAGAAATTCAACAGAATAAAATACAACTGGCGATGACATATTGTGTTATAATTGTCAAGTTCGACTATTTTAGTATTTTTAATTTCACCAGATTAATTCAGGGAGGAGGGTATAACTATGAAAATAGTCTATTGTGCCGCTTTTTCATAGCCAATAAATGGTCAGAACATTAATTACCTGAACGAGCAATTTTTGTGTTTCTTCGGAATTTAGAAGAGGGGATTTGGGGATAGCGCCGCCCCCTCAGATCTGGTGCTATTATTTTGACGAAATTATTACGAAACTATTTTGCTGAAATACAGTACTATTATTTTGAGTCCTGTTTTGTTGATAATATCAATCTTAAACATGGAGCAGAACACAGGGGCGCTCCAGCCCGGCCCAATCCACCAACCAAATATTAAGATTTTTATTACTCTCTTAGTTTGTCGTTTTCATTACTCTCTTTCTCAAGATTTTTATTACTCTCTTAGTTTGTTGTTTTCCACATAGTTGACCTGTTTTTTGCTTTTTCTTTTGTTACCCTCTCCCCCACAGTGTCTGAGGTCAGGGGCGAATCCAGAATTTTCTTAGAGGGGGGGGGGCGATCCTATAAACTTGCGTTAGGAGCAAATGTAATTAACGCAAACTTGCGTTACATTAGGTAATTTACACTATAAATTAGGTAAATTACACTACTTTAGACTACGTTAGGGAGGAGAGTGCCCCCCTCTGGATCCGCCACTGACCGAGGGAATTTTGTCTATTCCAAAACAAATTACTGCTGAAATACAAGCTTACCCGTATTTCTTAGCCAGTTTACGATCAAAATGTGAATACAGTTTCAAGATAAAATGTGCTGTTTTTCAGATAAAAACTAAAGTATAAAAAAGGTAAAAGTGTGGTTTACGTGTGGTCTCTGAGGTTTTGACTACTTATCTCAAATTTGGTCGGTGCAGATAACGAGGGAGTTACATTATGGTCAAAATTTTACAATTAGTGATTTTTTTGCAACTAGAAAAGAAGGATTAATCACGTTGCTATTCATGAGCATTATAACGAATTTATCCAAGTTTATGAACAAGCGTAGACTTAGTAAAGAACAAAGGTATTTTTTTCGAGCCTCATCACATACAATGGATGATCATTAAAATGTTAGGAGAGGGCTTCTTCTAAAGATAAGTATAAAATGTACTGCCCTTTTTAAGTGATAAGACGGGTCAAAGGGTATCCAACCGGTCTACCCGTTTCCTTGGTGATCTCAGCCATGCCCGCAGCCACAAATTATTTTGGAAAAGAAATGTAAAAATTTGACTGAAGAGCTTTAAAAAATGCCTTTTTGGGCAACATGGTGTTACAGCCCACGGGTCAAGGAAGCCAAAATGTCCAATTAGCCCATTTCAACTTAGAGGATTTGGCTCATAGATACATTTTAGTACTAGTGTCAGCATTTAACATCTTGCTGAACTCGGAATCATGTCATGGCTTGCAACGACTTCCATGATTACTTCTACCACGACAACTAATTAATTATCCAAATCATAATATTTATGATTGCAATTTAGCAGAAAATTGCCTATGTTACGATTTGTCAAGTCATAATGATGCAACAATTTATACCGTGTAAAACTAGAGGGCCCAAAGTGTTAACCGCAGGCCTTCCTACCGAATTTATGCCTACAGATATATTGCACTTCGTTTGAACGGTAGTTGAATCAGTTAAAGTTGAATCGAGATGAATCATTTAAAGAGGGGTCTGAAAGATTAAGAGCTTAAGATTTTTATTTTCAAATTCACAAATAAACAAACAACACTTTCGTGCTGGAGAAAACTAATGAGGGTTTGCGATCGCACGAAAGTCCACGTAACTTCTTACCTATTTAAAAAAACCTCAACTGTTTAAATAATTGTACTATTAATAAACCACAAATAAAAAAAACTATACCCTATATATTAAACAAGAAATGACTCAATCAAAAATAATAATAGATTAAGAAAAATATAAAAGAAAAAAGATAATAACAAATCCAGTCTCCATCACTCTTCAATAACTGACTCCCCCCTCCTATGCTCCAAATCCCACCTCACCTCCCCAGCTCAAACTTCCTCCCTCAACCACCCATAATAAAATTCAACAAATATCCTCCCAAGAGTAATCTTTAAATTCTGTTACACTGTGATATATCTCCTGCCGCCCTAATGCTCAATGGTAGCTCATTCTATACAGATGGACCCATATGTTTCATTATGTTGTATTATGTATATATGTTTCATTATACAGATGAACCCATATGTTTCATGGGAAATGAAGACATTGCACTACCACGCAAATTAACAACTTAATTATCCCTTTGCCTATTTACATGATTATGCAGGTCACTATTAATTTGGTGAAAACTCTTAAAAACATGAGGGGTTAGACCATTCATACACTGAAACACAAATACGGCGGCTTGGTAATCTCTTATATGACCTACATTAAGGAGCTTTAGGGACCTAAAAGAAGCACAGGTGCCCTGTAGATCCTGGATATACCCACCGATTTTTCTAACAGCTTTATTTTGTAGGCAATTTTACTTGTAAATAAAGCTACAATGTGGATACTAAGGAAAATTTTTCTTAATTAAAACTGCTCGCATCGTGCCCCCCCCCCTCCAATTAGATATAATGTTTAACCAAATGTGAGGAGGAAGGGTAAAAACTCCAGCGATGGATGGTGCACCCTAGAACATATAAACAAATTTTGATGTGTTTTTAAAGTTTACTTATAATCCCCTCCCCCGAAAATATACCCCCCCCCCCTATAAACTATGTTATCTTTTTCGCAAAACTTTAAAGATTACAACTAAGCGTCGGAAAATAAAACAATTTTGGAAAGAGAATTTTGGCTGAGCGTTATTTAATTTCCATTAATTGGACCAATAATTGAGCAATTTTGTAGTAGTTTGAGTTTCCTTATTGATTTTAAAGGAATTTCTGTCAGTTGAGATCAATTTTCCAGGAAATTTGAGGAAATGGGGATGTAGCATCTATTTTTCGACCGTCGACATGATTGATTAACGTTGATTTTTGTATTCAGCATAATTGATTACTTCAAATTACATTTCCCAAGCCTTCTGCTGCTTGCTGATCACCAAAAATCTTAAATATCAATATTTATCTCGTGTGACTCCCTGAATATCTATAATCAGAATACCGTTCTGAATCCAAATATTACATTCATTTCCGTTGCAAATTTAATTTTAAGCCCTTTACGGACCTTCAAAGATGATAGGATTTTTTCTTACCTCTGTAAACAGAATTTCATTTTGAATCCAAATATAACATGCGTTTTTGTCATTGGTGGATCCGGGGGGCTGGCCCCCAAGATTTTTTCTAAATTAAAAAATAATTTATTTAAAAAAAAAAAATTGTCAATTTGGTCAATTATTGCCACCTTTGTTACATTGACCCCTCCTCCCAGATTTTGCTCATTTGTACCCTTGTCACATTGCCCCCCCCCCCCCCCAAGATTTGCTCTAGATCCGCCCTTGGTTTCTGTTACAAATTTAATTACAACATAAGATAGCTAACCTTACCCAAATACATAGCCTGTATTATATATTTCCAATGCATTCATTGATTCTCGATTTTATTGCCATCAATTCAATGTGTGGGTAAACCGGTTTTGACAAGATTTGTGCTAACACAGGTATAAGAGATGTATCTAAAATAAGAGTAAAAGGTATCATCTTTTAGGGCCCATAAAAGACCTAAAATTAGATTTGCAACGGAAATGGCGTAACTAGATTGAGGATGAAACTCTGATTATAGAGGTAAGTTTGTTTCTCGGCTATCTGAATATTCTGTTAATATATATATATATATATATATATATATATATATATATATATATATATATATATATATATATATATATATATATATATAGATATATATATATATATATATATATATATATATATATATATATATATATATATATATATATATATATATATATATATATATATATATATATTATATATATATATATATATATATATATATATATATATAATATATATATATATATATATATATATATATATATACACATATATATATGTATATATATATATATATATATATATATATATATATATATATATATATATATATATATATATATATATATATATATATATATATATATATATATATATATACACATATATATTTATATATTTATATATATATATATATATAAATATATATATATATATATATATATATATATATATATATATATATATATATATATATATATATAATATATATATATATATATATATATATATATATATATATATATATATATATATATATTATATATATATATATATATATATATATATAAATATATATATATATATATATATATATATATATATATATATATATATATATATATATATATATATATATATATATATATATATATATATATATATTTATATATATATATATATATATATATATATATATATATATATATATATATATATATATATATATATATATATTATATATATATATATATATATATATATATATATATATATATTATATATATATATATATATATATATATATATAATATATATATATATATATATATATATATATTATATATATATATATATATATATATATATATATATATATATATATATATATATATATATATATATGTCATCCTAATCCAGCAATTGAGACAAATGTGCAGTTGAACGAGGTTTTGACCTTACTCATCTATCCAACTACCTAGGGCCAAACAGTATAACCGAACCCTCAACCAAATAGAAATGTCCAAATCCATGCAAAGTCGTCATCAATAAATGTAAGTCGTTGTAAATTTACAAGCAAAAGGACCTTAAATCTAGCGAAATATTTCCAAGTAGTACCTTCCATTTGGGCTCATCAGAAGAAATACCACCTGCCTTAACGGGTTTCGAGGCTTTACTTTCTTTACCCGGCACAGTGGAGCCTCTACCATAATATATATATATATATATATATATATATATATTATATATATATATATATATATATATATATATATATATATATATATATATATATATATATATATATATATATATATATATATATATATATATATATATATATATATATATATATATATATATATATATTTACCAACAATATTCTTCTTCTTCCAATTGCAAAAGAAATGGTGTTGAATTTAAAGTTATATGCTTGATTGGTCTTATCTCCCCAAATATTCGAACTTTTTTTGACGTAATACCTTATATTGGGTAAGTTTTTTCCAAAACCTCGCTGCCGAATTCAACAACAGGCATTGTGGTCTTGGAAGAAAATGAAATTAAAAAATACAAGTTTTTTTAACTGAAAGTAAGGAGCGACATTAGAACTTAAAACGAGCAGAAATTATTCCGTATACGAAAGGGGCTGTCTCCTCCTCAACGCCTCGCTCTTTACGCTAAAGTTAGACTTTTTCTCACAACTTTTTTTAAAACAATAAAAAAACTTTAGCGTAAAGAGCGAGGCGTTGAGGAGGGGACAGCCCCTTTCGTATACGGAATAATTTCTGTTCGTTTTAAGTTTTAATGTTGCTCCTTACTTTCAGTTAAAAAACTTGTTTTTTTATTTAATTTTTGAACGTTTTTGAATTAATGCAGGTTTTTATTTTGGCTCACCATACATGAATAATTTGCATATTCATTTTACTTTTATTTGGTTTAATGGCTTTCTCAAAAGTTGTTTAATTTTATTTACGAACGTTTTTATTACTAATAAATATACGTAACGAACTTCTATATTCATATATTTTTAATGCGTAAATTAAGGGGTTCACCCTCTAGTCAATACCTCGTTCTTTACGCTATAGTTCAAATTTTATTGCAATTCTTTAAAAATGACCCCTTAATCACAAAGGCCGTAAATTAGAATAAATAGCTGTTATGAAAGTACTAAAAAATCTTTGGCTTAAAGAGCGAGGTATTGACTAAGGGGTGAACCGAATCATATACGTAACAATTTCTGTTCGTTTTTAGTTTTGATCTTGCTCATCACTTTCAGTTGAAAAACTTTTTTCTCCATTTTTTTTGGTCACTTAAAAAGGGCATTAGAACCTTTAATTCGTATGAGCCCTCCCACGATATTCTAGGACCACTGGGTCGATACGATCACCCCTGAAAAAAAAACAAATAAACACGCATCTGTGATCTTTCTTCTGGAAAAAAAAATTCCACATTTTTGCAGATAGGAGCTTGAAACCTCTACAGTAGGGTTCTCTGATGGGCTGAATCTGATGGTGTGATTTTCATTAAGGTTCTACACTTTTTAGGGGGCGTTTTGCCCTTTTTTCGAAATCAGGCAAATTTTCTCAGGTGCGTAACTTTTGATGGGTATGACTAAACTTGATGAAGCTTACATTTGAAATCAGAGTTAAAATCTGATTCTTTTGATGTATCTATTGGTATCAAAATTCCGTTTTTTAGAGTTTCGGTTACTATTGAGTCTCTTTTTCTATTTTTATCAGTATTGTCATGCAGCATTAGGAGACTGAGTTTTGCTTATGAAGGGAATTTTAGACATAAAAGCGATATTCAGCGTAACCTTCCTCTGAAAAGGTGTACCTCCCTCTGGAAATTTATTCCCCCCATACCCTAATTTACACAAGAAAAATTTTTGTGTAATTTTCTTAGAATTCGTTTTTTTAGACTAAGATACAAAGGGGAAGGTAATTTTCAAACTCTAGGAGTCAATTTTTGCTTTCTAAGTGGCATCACTGGTAATTTTTATTAACTTAAGGTTTATGCCGCAATGATGCCAAGAATTGTTCAGGTTTTTTTATTTTCTTTGTCAAACAATGTCCAATGGGTAAGTTTATAATTTTCACTTTGTTTTTCGAATACATTCAAATTAAAAATACAGCCGCTATTCAAGTGTGGGAAATATGTCATAAAATTTGTGATAATACTTTGACTTATCCTTAATCTTTACTTAGGCAGCCCTATTGCGCTACCTATGTTTTTTGTTTTGGCTTAAAGTGACCCAGTGATATTAATTCTATTTATTAATCTAAATCGGCGAACCCACAACGAAATAAATTTAACAAGGAATCATAAATAATATTTTACTAAATAACGTTAAGCACAATCTTACAGAGTCAAAATCTATTAAAAATTATAAGCAACTGAATAGCTTGGGGCTATGAAGAGCTATAGCTTGGGGCTATGAATACTTGGGGCTATGAAGAGCACTTGGTTCAACTATGAGATTGAGCGTTCTATGCTGGGCGTGGGGGTTGGGGGAATTGTAGGGGGTTAGGTACTGCAGCATTAGTGGTGAACCTGGTGTAAAAAAACCGAGTGTATACGACCTGCACCTTCGCCCACCTGAAAGCTTGTTTATGCTATTTTAATATCGTTTGCAGCAGCTCATTGCTGACAATTTTAGTAAAAGCCAAGTACCAGCACATAATTTTGTGTTTGTTTAATGTACTTTTCTTCATTACTGCTTGAAGAAAAAATGTGCTATTGAAGACTTAGAGCAGGGAAATTGGCAAAAAATTTCCCAAAATAAGTTTTTACACATCTTGAAAACACATTTAGGCTTGTATTTTCCACAAATGTTCCATCACCCCTTTCCTCTGAAGGATATCCCATGCCCCTTGACTCCCTGAATGTGGAACCCTTCTGGCCCCCCCCCCAATAAAAACACTTTAGCTGCGCTCCTGAAGACAACACATGTAAAAGGGCGCCAATCCATGAAATTGTTGGATGGGAACACTGTATATACATATAATTTATATACAGTGGATGGGGGTTAAGGCTTTTTTCCTTTTTTTCTCATAAGGATACAATCAAAGGCTTTTCAAAATCTGTGGGAGGAGGTAACTTTGATGTTTTTTCGATTTTTTACAAAGGTAATTTTATAATTTGATAATTCTTACAATCTCGGGGAGTGGAGCCAGAAAATATAGAGTTTCAACCCGAGGGGAGCGGGGCATTCTTTCAATAAATAGTATTTTTAAAATTGGCGCCGCTGCACTCACAAGTCACTGCTTTAGAAGATAATGAACTATAAATGGTGCAATTATTTATAACACCTAAAGCGTCCAAATATTTTTTATTTGCTGATTGCTATAATAAAAACAAAAATTTTACTAGATATAGAGTGGGTCCAAATTAGATTCATCGAAGGACAAAATTATCTTTTTGATTTGCATTAATTTGCAAAAAAATGACAAAAAAGATTAAAAAATAAATTGTCGAGCGAATCAGCAAGTTAAAGGAATAGTTTCGTGAAAGCATGTGTTACAAATAGGTAACCGTATGGAAAGGAGGTTTACCTCTCCCACTTCGGAAAACCGAAAACCTAGAGACAGGGGTGTCAATTGGGGAATAGGAAAAAGGTTACTGCCTTCCTATATTGTCAAAACCTGCCGTTATTTAGGTGTTTTAATATATAATAAAAAAAGCTGCCTCCTAAATTTTAAAAAATAATTTTTTCCATCTTCATTTAAAAAATAGTACAAAAAACATTTGCTCCCAATATATTTTCGTTAGTTGTTACATATAGCCCTTCTTGGTCCCCAGCCCCTTAAGCTAAAATTCATCGTTCACATTGCCCATAAAAAGGTTTCCTGAAAGTTTCAACTTGATCCCCTAAGCCACTCACAAGATGTTGCAAATATCTTTTTGATAACCTGACAAGACATATTGTCTTCATGGGCGCCCATATGGGGGGGGGGCTCCCCCCCCCTAGTTGAATGATGCTGCCTAATTTTTATATTTTTGTTCTGAGATTTCTATTATATAGCATTAAAAGTGCCAATTAGATGAGGTTTGCCCCCCCTGGAATTCAGCTTATGGGCGCCCATGATTGTCTTTTGATTTACCACGTTACTAAACTGAGTCCCATAGCAGCTTATGGTGCGTAAACGCCAGAGCTGGCCGGAGATAAGAAATACGTCAGTAGTATCGTATTAATTACCGCGACGCCTACATGGCTTACCAGTGCTGATTTCACGCCTACATGGCTTACCAGTGCTGATTTCACGGATACATTGGCTTACCAGGGTCAGTCACCTATTACTACGAACGGTACATGCCTTACCAGACGGGTTTCGATAGTTTGATTACATGCCTTACCAGACGGGTTTCTCCATTTTAGAGTTTGGTCGTAATAATATAATTTAAAGCAAACAGGTTTACATTCACACCTACAAGACCATACACAGTTTCAGGGATACATTCACGGGTTTTTGAAGCACTTTCATCATAACATGTTTTATTATTATTTTTTTTTTTGGCAATTGACATTTTTTTCTGATAACAAGTACCATTCATTGTGATCGCAGCTCTATGTTGGCTCGTTTTAAATACTTCAGCTTGTCTATTCATTTGTGTTAAATAAAAATCTTGAATCTGGAAAATGAAAAAATAAGTATTTAAACAAAATGTACGATGCTGCTAATTAAAGAATAGTAGGCTACACTCAGAATTGTTTGCATGAGGGTTCAGTTAAAGAGGGCTCACTTGCACGAGGGTTCAGATGCATGGGGGTTCAGTTGCTTGGGGTTCAGTTACACGGGGATTCAGTTACAATGGAACCCACACAAAAACAATGGGGCACACACAAAAGCCAAATGAATGACATTGTAACTTGACCTAGCTTTACCTCTCCGATGTGGTCTGTATAATACACAAGTAACGTTTGAAAAGTATTGTCAATTTAAAATAGGATCTAACGTTCCCTTCGTTCCCCCATTTCTGAGGGGCAGGGGAGGGTAGGAGAGGGGGAGGGGGAGTCAATTTTGGAGGTAACACATTCTAAAAGTTGGCAAGGTTTTTGTTTTTGATAAGAATTGCAC
Source organism: Artemia sinica (assembly GCA_027921565.1). NCBI lineage: Eukaryota > Metazoa > Arthropoda > Branchiopoda > Anostraca > Artemiidae > Artemia > Artemia sinica. Next base: position 1,496,063 of record CM051271.1, on the reverse strand, counting down.
AATGAATGTACGTCATGAATTCCCCCTCCCCGTGCAATGAAATTTAGATTTGGCTAAGCTCTATTTTGACTACTTTATATGAAGCGAGGGGGGTTGGGGCAAGTATTCAGTTAAAATAAAGCTAGGAAGGGGGAAATTAAGTTTTGAGGGAGGTGTAAAAATGCTACTTATTTAATACCCCGGTAAACATTTGACTTGAAATGCTTCAGGAGAAATAGACTATTGCTTCTTTCTGAACTGTCTGGGGAGTGGGTGGGGGCATGTATTTAGTGAAAATAATGCTAAAAAGGGGGAAATTCAGTTTTGAGGGGGGTTTAAAAATGGTACTTATTTAATATCCCGGTAAACATACGACTAGAAATGCTTCAGGAGAAATAGATTATTGCTTCTTTCTGAACTAATCAATATTCCTTGACAAATATTTTTTTTATTTATAATGTATTGCTATTATTCAAAACATTGCATTGTCTATGCCACATCAAACTAGCGAATAATTATCGTGGCTTTTTAGGTGTTCAATTTTTTTTCAGTGTAGTTAATAACATAAAAAAATGATGAAAGAGGTAACAGCCATTGTCTCCCAAACTAAAGAAATTTCCTTGGCATAATGTGTTCAAAGTGTTATGGGCTTCCTTGAAAAAATACCAGTTTAAAAAAAAAAATAAACACGTATCCATGATCTTTCTTCTGGCAAAAAAAATACAAATTCCAATCAAAAACTGGTCAAACGTGTTAATAACCTGTAAGTTATAGGTATATGATAACTCGTTCAGTATCGCATGTATTATTAGCGGTATCAATGGTATTTCATTTGCGTAAAGCTATCTCGATTTGCCAAAACTTTTATCACTCGCATAAAACTAACTCAATTTGCAAAAAAGGTATTCCATTTGCGTAACTCTGCTCTGAATGTCCTTAATGAGGATATAAATAATATAGAATGACATTGTGACTTGACCTAGCTTCACCTCTCCGATATGGTCTGTATAATACACAAGTAACTTTTGAAAAGTATTGTCAATTTAAAATAAGATCTAACGTTCCCTTCGTTCCCCCATTTCTGAGGGGCAGGGAGGGTAGGAGAGGGGGAGGGGGATTCAATTTTGGAGGTAACACATTCTAAAAGTTGGCAAGGTTTTTGTTCTTGATAAGAATTGCACAATGAATGTACGTCATGAATTCCCCCTCCCCGTGCTATGAAATTTAGATTTGGCTAAGCTCTATTTTGACTACTTTATATGAAGTGAGGGGGGTGGGTGCAAGTATTCAGTTAAAATAAAGCTAGGAAGGGGGAAATTAAGTTTTGAGGGAGGTGTAAAAATGCTACTTATTTAATACCCCGGTAAACATTTGACTTGAAATGCTTCAGGAGAAATTGACTATTGCTTCTTTCTGAACTTTCTGGAAAGTGGGGGGGGGGGGGCAAGTATTTGGTGAAAATAATGCTAAAAAGGGGGAAATTAAGTTTTGAGGGGGGTGTAAAAATGGTACTTATTTAATATCCCGGTAAACATACGACTAGAAATGCTTCAGGAGAAACAGACTATTGCTTCTTTCTGAACTAATCAATATTCCTTGACAAATATTTTTTTTACTGTATTGCTATTATTCAAAACATTGCATTGTCTATGCCACATCAAACTAGCGAATAATTATCGTGGCTTCTTAGGTGTTCAATTTTTTTTTCAGTGTAATTAATAACATAAAAAAATGATGAAATTTAGATTTTGCTAAGCTCTATTTTGACTACTTTATATGAAGTGAGGGGGTGGGGGCAAGTATTCAGTTAAAATAAAGCTAGGAAGGTGGAAATTAAGTTTTGAGGGAGGTGTAAAAATGCTACTTATTTAATACCCCGGTAAACATTTGACTTGAAATGCTTCAGGAGAAATAGACTATTGCTTCTTTCTGAACTGTCTGGGGAGTGGGTGGGGGCAAGTATTTAGTGAAAATAATGGTAAAAAGGGGGAAATTAAGTTTTGAGGGGGGGTGTAAAAATGGTACTTATTTAATATCCCGGTAAACATACGACTAGAAATGCTTGAGGAGAAATAGACTATTGCTTCTTTCTGAACTAATCAATATTCAAGGTGATAGTATTCCGATACAATAAGTCAAGTATAATAGAATTGATGCTCCTAGTGGAAGCTCGTAAAACCTTTGTTGTGCTTTACCTTGTCATAGTTACATTCTCTTAATTTTTCAAAGTTCATTTTGGATTTCTTTTGTTAAAATACAAGAGTTGGAATATTTCAGTAGTGACTTGTTATGCTTTACCTTGTCACAGTTACATTCTTTTGATCTTTCGTTGAAATGCAAGAGTTGGAATATTTCAGTAGTGACTTGTTGTGCTTTACCTTGTCACAGTTACATTCTCTTGATTTTTCGAAGTTCATTTTGAATTTCTGTCGTGAATTGCAAGAGTTGGAATATTTCAGTAGTGTTTTGTTGTGCTCTACCTTGTCATAGTTACATTCTATTGATTTTCATAGTTCATTTTGAATTTCTTTCATTGAAATGCAAGAGTTGGAATATTTCAGTAGTGTTTTGTTGTGCTTTACCTTGTCACAGTTACATTCTCTTAATTTTTCAAAGTTCATTTTGAATTTCTTTCGTGAAATGCAAGAATTGGAATATTTCTGTAGTGTCTTGTCGTGGTTTACCTTGTCACAGCTACATTCTCATGATTTTCAAAGTTCATTTTGAATTTCTGTCGTGAAATGCAAGAGTTGGAATATTTCAGTAGTGACTTGTTGTGCTTCACCTTGTCACAGTTACATTCTCTTGATTTTTCGAAGTTCATTTTGAATTTCTGTCGTAAAATGCAAGAGTTGGAATATTTCAGTAGTAACTTGTTGTGCTTTACCTTATCACAGTTACATTCTCTTGATTTTTCGAAGTTCATTTTGAATTTCTGTCGTAAAATGCAAGAGTTGGAATATTTCAGTAGTGTTTTGTTGTGCTTTTACCTTGTCACAGTTACATTCTCTTGATTTTCATAGTTCATTTTGAATTTCTTTCATTGAAATGCAAGAGTTGGAATATTTCAGTAGTGTTTTGTTGTGCTTTACCTTGTCACAGTTACATTCTCTTAATTTTTCAAAGTTCATTTTGAATTTCTTTCGCGAAGTGCAAGAATTGGAATATTTCAGTAGTGTTTTGTTGTGCTTTACCTTGTCATAGTTACATTCTCTTAATTTTTCAAAGTTCATTTTGAATTTCTTTCGCGAAGTGCAAGAATTGGAATATTTCGGTAGTGTCTTGTCGTGGTTTACCTTGTCACAGCTACATTCTTATGATTTTTCAAAGTTCATTTTGGATTTCTTTCGTTGAAATGCAAGAGTTGGAATATTTCAGTAGTGACTTGTTGTGCTTTACCTTGTCACAGTTACATTCTCTTGATTTTTCGAAGTTCATTTTGAATTTCTGTCGTGAAATGTAAGAGTTGGAATATTTCAGTAGTGTTTTGTTGTGCTTTACCTTGTCACAGTTACATTCTCTTGATTTTTCGAAGTTCATTTTGAATTTCTTTCGTAAAATGCAAGATTTGGAATATTTCAGTAGTGACTTATTGTGCTTTACCTTGTCACAGTTACATTCTCTTGATTTTTCGAACTTCATTTTGAATTTCTGTCGTAAAATGCAAGAGTTGGAATATTTCAGTAATGTTTTGTTGTGCTTTTACCTTGTCACAGTTACATTCTGTTGATTTTCATAGTTCATTTTGAATTTCTTTCATTGAAATGCAAGAGTTGGAATATTTCAGTAGTGTTTTGTTGTGCTTTACCTTGTCACAGTTACATTCTCTTAATTTTTCAAAGTTCATTTTGAATTTCTTTCGCGAGGTGCAAGAATTGGAATATTTCAGTAGTGTTTTGTTGTGCTTTACCTTGTCACAGTTACATTCTCTTAATTTTTCAAAGTTTATTTTGACTTTCTTTCACGAAGTGCAAGAATTGGAATATTTCAGTAGTGTCTTGTCGTGGTTTACCTTGTCACAGCTACATTCTCATGATTTTTCAAAGTTCATTTTGGATTTCTTTCATTGAAATGCAAGAGTTGGAATATTTCAGTAGTGTTTTGTTGTGCTTTACCTTGTCACAGTTACATTCTGAGCTAGGTAATAAACTATTTCTGTAAAATCTGAGCTAATAAGGGTTTTTGGCCGTAAACTCTAGTTTTTCGTAAGAAAATTAGTGACATGTTGTAACTGATAAAAGATGTTAAATTTCTGTATTGTTTGTCCGAGAGGTGAATTCAAGAAAGAGTTTGTTACTTACTTACCTACTTAATTACTTACTTACCTACTTACTTAAAAAATTTTCATAATGACATAATAACCTATCCAACAACGGATGCTGATAAAGAATTAATTCATTCTGATAGCGAGATTTTTTCAATGTTATCCCATGTGTCTGACAATAGCTGTATGCAAATTCCTTTTCTTACATCTCCGATGTTTTAATAGACATTCTAAACGTTTGATATTCTAGCTTACTCTAAAAATAATGAACACATAACAAGGTAATGCATAATATATTTTTAATGAGATAATGCTATGTAGAATATTAATAGAAAATATATTATGATACATTATTAATATCAATGATTAACTTTGGACATTTTGAATCTGTTCCATAAAATAGTTCACCATGTTCTCTCTTGATATTGTAGCTATTGTCTTCTCTTAGTTCGTAATCAGTAGAATAATCACTATTCCATTTAGAGTCATACACAATTTTTACTGGTGTCTCATCAACAGGCTCAATATGCTTTTCGTCTTTGGTATTATTTGGTTCATTGACTGTTTGATCAATGGCAGTAACGTTTGCTGGTGCTTTGTTTTTCATCGATTCATCTTTATATTCCATAGTGATATTTTCTGACAATGCCCTTTTTATTTTTCTGGCAATTTCACTGTCTATTATCACATTATTTTTACATAGGTAACAGTTTCGGCACGTAGACAAGATATGGTTTACGATATTAGTAGAAGAGTAGGCCTTTCTTTTATTGACCTTCCGTTGAATGCTAATACCCGAAAGCTGACGATTGGATGTATCAGTAGGTAATGTGTTACCTGCAACAGTAGCAAGGAGTTGTCCTCTATCATCAACGATTATTTTTATGTTGGCATTCTCTTTGAGTGCAATCATCTCTGGAGATCTCAATCTCGCATAACCAGCAACATAAGAGTTGAATTTTTTCGCTATTCCAAAGAAATTTAATTCCTTACTGTCATGACAATGCATGCATACATTTCCAATAGTGCTACCACTTGTACTTGTTTTCATAGTTTAAATACTTCTCCTTGTCGGCATTTAATGCTACAATAACCTTGTTATGTGAACACACTTTATTAAAATGCTCCATCTTCACTTTTTTTTTAAAGATATGACTTATGTGTTTAACGTTCCACTGCGTAAAAAATACTGATTTAATACATGCAATAGACTAGGTAGTGTCAATAACCGGATCATAGAATACCAATGGGAAAGCCACGTCGTATCTCTGACCAATAATAGAGTACAATTGTTAGAGCCGTAGGCATATTTTGTCATTTTAAGATACGTACAAAAAAAAGATAAAAAATAAATAAAGTTGAATAATTTCGAAGTTTAAAAAAAAAATATTTGTAAGTAAGTAACAAGCTCTTTATTGATTTCACCTCTTGAATATACAGTACAGATACTTCATTCAAGAAACGTGATTAAACACGTTTTGAAACTACATGCTATTTGCTTGCCTTTCCTTGGCACCTTTCCAAACGAGCGGGGGTTCCCCACTGGTTCCTACACATTGCAAAAAAGTGAGCAGTACGAAAACTCCACGTTTTCAACCAGACTGGTTTTTTAGACAACACCCATTTTTAGGGACCAATCAGAGACAGCGGAGGTTGCTCAATATACAATAACTTGATTGATGATTGGTTACACACCGCGACGGCGCATACATAGTGAGAGAGACATGCAAAGTCGACATAGCTTTATTTCATTTTTTTAAGGTTAATTTAGACGAGGTTACGTGCGCGCACGTAAAGAAAGACATTTGAACGTTCCTAAAGAAAGACATTTTGAAGGGGGCGGTGAGAGGCATAAGTTACTGATAATGAATGCTTAAAATAAAAAAAGGGGGGCAGGAGGAGGGAAATATGATTCCCCCCCCCCTCCAAGGGAGTCACAGCTGAGGGGGGACTGTAAAAATTGTCCATATTTGTTAGAATGACATCTAGAGAGGTGTTCCCCCTAGTTGTTGGTATTTTAACTATTTGCTTAACTTTCAATTCATCTTAAGTTCATTTGTATCAACAACCAGAAAAAATCTGGCATTTGGGTACTTAGAGATAACAAAACCAGTGCTGGTCTGCAACTGCAGGAGAATTGTGCGTTTTGCATCAGTGTTTTGGTTTGGCGAGGGACGGGGGAGTACTTTAGGTCTAAAACTTAGCCAAAGGATTTCATTATACTCAGATAAATTAGGAACAGGAATAATTTTAGGGAAAAGGTTGCATTTAATAAAAAACATGACACCACCTCCTCTTTTTCCAAGTGGATGATCCGAAGGACGGAGCTTAATAAATTCGGAATAATTTGACAAATTAAGAGACCTTTGGTCATGAAACTGTACTTCTGTAACAGCTATAAAGTCAATTTAACTTAATTTTGATTAAGTAAAAAAAATAAGTTATTTCAACTGAAAGTAAGGAGCAACAATAAAACTTAAAACGAACAGAAATTATTACGTATATGAGGGGGGTTAACCCCCTAGTCAATACCTTTCTCTTTACGCTAAAGTTCGAATTTTGTTCGAATCATAAATCCCTGAATCACAAAGGCGGTTTAAGTAGAATAGATATCTCTCTCGTAAAGAGCGAGGTATTGACTAGGGGACGAACCCCCTCATATACGTAATAAATTCTGTTCGTTTTAAGTTTTAATGTTGCTCCTTACTTTCAGTTGAAAAAACTTTTTTATTTTTAACTTAAGTTTTTTTATTTAATTTCTGATCTTTTTTTAAATAATGCTGGGAAATCCGGCGCCCCTTTATAGAAATGTCCCTCCCCCCAAGGAAACATCCTCTGACATAATCCCCTCCTCTGACCCTTCCCCCCACCCAGAAACAATCCCTCCTGAAAACGTATGTATACTTCCCAATAACTAATACTATATGTAAACATGGGCAAAGTTCATAACTTGCAGCCCTTCCCCCGGGAACTGTGGGGCCCTAAGTCATCCTCAAAGACATATTTATTAGATTTTCGACTATGCTGAGCAAAATGGCTATCTCAAAATTTTGATTGGGTGACTTTGGGAGAAAAATGAGCGTGGGAGGGGCTAAGTTGCCCTCCAATTTTTTTGGTCACCTAGAAAGGGCACTTGAACTTTTAATTTCCGTTCGATTGAGTCCTCTCACGAAGTTGTAGGACTACTGGATCGATACGATGACCCCTGGGGGAAAAAAATAAATAAACACACGTTCGTGATCTTTCTTCTGGCAAATAATACAAAATTCCACATTTTTTCAGATAGGAGCTTGAAATATCTACAGTGGGGTTTTCTGTTACGCTGAATCTGATGGTTTTGATTTTTATTAAGATTCTATCACTTTTAGGGTTTTTTTTCCTTTTTTCTTAAATAAGGCAAATTTTTTTCAGGCTCATAGCTTTTGCTGGGTTAGACTAATTTTGATGAAACTTATATATTTGAAATCAGCATACAAATCCAATTTTTTTGATGTATCTACTGGTATCAAAATTCCGTTTTTTAGAGTTTCGGTTATTATTGAGCCGGGTCGCTCCTTACTTACAGTTCGTTACCACGAACTGTTTGATAGCTCCTTGGGTTCAGTAAGTGTGTCAAAATTAAGGCTTTCGGCGTTAATGATTAAAAATTTTGGAAATTTAAAGTGACAGGGGAGACGTGACTGTCGATGATTTTCAGTAATTCTTGGGGAGGGTTTCAATTTTGGGGTGCGGGATGGAGTGGATAATTTTTGGGTAGACAACTTATTACAGGATAATTTTCGCATGTAGGAACTCTCGAACCGGAGCCACATTTGTAGGTTACCCACGGGGAATAAAGTGCAAGGGATGGGGGAAAGATTTCCTGGTGGTACGAGAAGAAATTAAAATCGGAATGTTATTTATAGAGAGGAGGGCAAGGCAAGATGATGCTAGGAAAGAGAAGTAGGGTGGAGGTGTCTAAAAGGGGAGGGGTCAGGTTTATTTAGGCAATTGAAAGATGGAGGCCAGAACCAGTTATCAAATTCTTTGACGTACGGAGAGGATTTAAGTCCATGGGATGTGGATTTTTGGGAGTGATGTGAGTGTGGGGAGGTTTGGGGATAGTCCGAATTGGGTAATGTGATCTGATGGGTGGGGTCGACCGGACACGCGTAAGTATCTGGGACGGAGGAAACTTTCGAGGGATGGATCCCTGGGGTATGCTGCTCTCCATCCGGTAAGCAGGAGGATAAGACTGTAAGTCGACTGGAACACGACCCAGGGGAGGAGGGGTCGCGAATGCTCTCGGCTTCGCCCCAAAAAAGGTTGGATTTTAAACCTGCTCTCTGCCACTGGTGATACACGAGTAAAACAACGTGATTTGTCAATACAAGCTAAAACAGGACAAAGGCCAACATGATCAAAACTGCACTTATCGGACATACAAATACCTAAGATAAAATTACAACAAATATGTAAACACTTGCACTGCTTACGAAACTTACAGAGACCATGGTTAAATGGTTTCATATCATAATTTTTTTCTTGCTTATTCTTGCGATTAGTTTAGGTATTTAATATAATGCGTTATGCGTGGCCTGCTTTCCATAATTCTTTTTCATAGTTTCCATAATCTTGTTTCGGAAGTACTATAATATCATCATGCTTTTGTATATTTCATTAGGATTAACCTAACCTCACTTCTTCAGGATGTTGTTTGTAACAGACATTTACCGTTTATTATATTAAAGTTATTTATCAATTTAGTTTTATTAATTAATGTAACTCTATTAATTCATTTATTTTTCAATACCATACAATCAATAAAATCAATACACAGAGTCTTAAAAAAAGACGTCGTAAAAAAATAGTAATAATAAGAACCTTTGCCCAGGGCCGTATCCAAGGGGGTTACCTGGTTTGAACCCCCCCCCCCCCGAAATTTTTGTCTGACTCGTAAAAACGTAACAAAATGAATATAAACAAATTTTGTATGCGTTTTTTGAGGTTTTTTTTTATGTACCCCCCCCCTGAATTTTTTTTGATTAAAAATCCCTCAGAAAAAGTTCTTGGTATGGCCTTCCCTTTGCCCTACCTTTAAATTTCTGGGTGAAACTCTGGGATTCACATCTTCTCCCCCTCTCCCTAACAGGAAAGGTGTAGGTACCTGCACAAGGCATTGAGGATAAATGCGTGGTACACTTTGCAGTAAATATTAGCAAAATAAATATTTGCTCTTTCATTTATTTTCATCTTGTTTTTATATGAATAAATATTTGTTTTTTTTTGTGACTTATATTAAGTTTTAAGAGCGACATTCTGGCATACGTTTTTCTTCTAACCTTGTCTCTTAATAAATTGAGTTCAATTCTAAATGCGATTAAATTAAAAGAACAAGTTTTTTAAACTGAAAGTAAGGAGCGACATTAAAACTTAAACGAACAGAAATTATTCCGTATATGAAAGGGGCTGTCCCCTCCTCAACGCCTCGCTCTTTACGCTAAAGTTTTTTATTGTTTTAAAAAATAAAGTTGTGAGACAGAGTCAAACTTTAGCGTAAAGAGCGAGGCGTTGAGGAGGGGACAGCCCCTTTCATATACGGAATAATTCAGTTTTTTTTATTTAATTTCTGATCGTTTTTTAAATAATGCTTGGAAATCCTGGCGCCCCCTTCATAGAAATGTCCCTTACCCCAAAGAAACATCCTCCACGGAAATATTCTCCAGAGTAACCCCCTCCTCTAGCCCCCCCTCCAGAAAAAAATCCTTCCTGAAAATGGTTGTATACTTCCCAATAACCAATAAATAATGCTGGCAAGTCCGGCACCCCCTTCATGGCAATTTCCCTTCCCCCATGAAAACTTCCTTCATGAACAGATCCTCCAACATAACCACCGACCCCCCCTTCCCTCCTACTACCAGAAAAAAACCTCCTGAAAACTTCTGTATACTTCCCAATAACCAATACTATATGTTAACATTGGGTAAAGTTCATAACTTTTAGCCCTCCCTCTGGGAGCTTCGGGGGATTAAGTCATCCTAAAAGACATATTTATCATATTTTCGACCATGCTGAACAAAATGGCTATCTCAAAATTTTGATCGGGTGACTTTGGGAAAAAAATAAGCTTGGGAGGGGGCCTAGTTGCCCTCCATTTTTTTTGTCACTTAAAAAGGGCACTAGAACTTTTAATTTCCGTTCCAATGAGCCCTCCCACGATATTCTAGGACCACTGGGTCGATATGATCACCCCTAGGGGAAAAAAAAAACAAACAAACAAATAAACACGCATCCGTGATCTTTCTTCTGGCAAAAAATGTAAAATTCCACATTTTTGTAGATAGGAGCTTGAAACCTCTACAGTAGGGTTCTCGGATACGCTGAATATGATGGTGTGATTTTCATTAAGGTTCTATAACTTTTAGGGGGTCTTTCCCCCTTTTTTTGAAAATCAGCTAAATTTTCTCAGGCGCGTAACTTTGATGAAAGTTATATATTTGAAATCAGCATTGAAAGCTGATTCTTTTGATATATCTATTGGTATCAAAAACCCGTTTTCTAGAGTTTCGGTTACCATTGAGCCGGGTCGCTGCTTACTTACAGTTCGTTACCACGAACTGTTTGATAATCCTTTTTTCATTCAGCGTAGAACACCTAAATTAGTAAAAAAAAAAGAGTTAAGAAGAGTCATTCATGTCAAAAACTAAATGGAAGGGTGATCGATGAGGTCCTCCACAAGCTATGCTTCTTGGGATTTCTAGCGCTTAAGTCTATTTATGTAATTATTGTAATATTGAATAAATTGAAATAAATTGAATTGATCCACCTTGGAATATTGTTTACACCCTATGGTGCACTCCGCGTGGTAGAAGTGTATCACGGGTGGCACAATGCTTGTCTTGGGGGGGGGAGGCAAAGATGTACGACATGATAGATGTATGCCAGAGGCGTAATGTAACAATGAGAACTACAAGGAGCAAAACGGGTAGTAGAGAATGGGCAATCCTTCAAACTAAACTTCGCTAGTTAACTGATTTATAACACAGGTCAATTTTCATTCAACGTTTTTAAGTCGAAAATAGGGAGGGATAGAATAAATGTAAAATGGATGTAACTTGAAGCTTATTTAGGAGCTGGCAGTATTGTAAATGTTAATAAACTGTTTTTTTATTGAATAAGAAATAAAAAAATAGTAAGACTATTATCAACGTGTGTTCTCACCTGGGGGGAGAGGGGAGGGGAGTATTTATGCAGGACAAGGATTTTTGTTGTTGTTTTTTTATCAAGATATAAAAATATATATATTTTTTTAATCAAGGGTAAAGGGGGAGTTTTATCATTTTTCAGATTTTCAAATGAAGATAATGAAAAAAAAATCTGGGATACAAAGAGAAGGCGAAATATCTTGGGGGCAACCTCACCCTACCCCTAATTGGCATCCTTGATTTTCATTTAACTTGTTTCAGTTCTTCTGTGAGCACACCTGCCGATACTACTACTATTGACCTCAGGCTTTAGAAAATGAGCTACTAGATCTTACCCCTACTAGACCCCCTAGATAAAACACTAGCGGTAGAGTGCAGTAGCAGTTTTAGGGATCATAATATGGTGGGGGACAAGGTGTACCACAGGAGTTTAAAAATATTAAAGAAAAGGAATTTAATTTCGGATCTCAGAAAAACGGGGGGGGACTCCACCCCCCCCCCTGGCCAGGCCCAAAACCACCGCAGGTAGAGTGGCAGTTTTTTGGATTGATTTTGACAATTTTGTAAGGCTGTATCCAGGGAGTGGGGAGGTACTGGGTTTGAATCCCTCACTCCCCCGATTTTTTCACTCGAAAATCGTAACACAAATGCATATAATCATATTTTTCATCCATTTTTTCGTTTTTTAACCCAGCCCTCGGAGAAAAATCGGGATACGCCCTTGTAAGTTTGTCATGCAAATAGACTTGTTTATGAGTTTTATCAAGAGAGAATGATTAAGTCTATTAATTGATAAAATAGCTTTGATTAAACGGGCGGCAAGCCAGAATGTCAAGGAACGGAAAACATCAAATTGTCGAGACTGCTCCTGATTGAACAAGCTATTACCGACCTTCCCGAAGTAATGCAACGTTAGTAAAACTCAAATTTGAATGAAATGCTCTACATGTGTTCTCACCAGGGGCGCCAATGGGTGCAAGGACTATTTTCCCTATTTTGTTTGAATCAAGGGGCGCATTTGGGATTTTTGAGTCATCATAATTGCGCACCTAATTGCCGACATTGTACCCGTTCAAGTACCAGGGACAGTGAAAATTAAATCAAATTGTTTAGGTTAAGTAAGTAAAAACTTACACAGTTATCATGTTTTAGGAAAAAATGAAAAATTGGGAACTCAAAGAAGCACGGGTAAAAAAATTAGGTAAAAAAGAAAGGTAAAAGGTTAAAAAAGAAAAAAAAACACTTCACTTAACTATGTAGCTTTCTTTCCATGAACGTGAAAACGGATTGAAAACAGATTGATAATCATCGAATTTTACAGACAAAATGAATTGGCAAAATATCAAAATTATTCTTGCTTTTTTTTCACGGTCTAACGAGGCAAGGCTGACGATAATGCGGCAACGTCCTAACAACTTCATACTTAAGATCAACCCAAAGACGATTCATAGGAACTCTCTGCCTTCACGTATGAATTGACCTAAGATTGATCCAAGGGGTATTTTTACTTCGATGCCCTTAATATTTTCAGACCTGTAAAAATTCAAAGAATGTTTGCTGGCGTTTCCATGAAGTCTAAGAAAAACTTTTGTTTGCGACAAGTGCCATCTCTAAGTTTTGTCTAACCGTCATTTAGAAAAGAGATCAGAATCACCAAAAAACATGATACTCCTAACAACCCTTCTCAGTAGCGGACCCAGGATTTTTTAGGGGAGGGGGGGGGGAATAGTTCCGATAGACTTGCATTAGGAGCAAGTTTAATTAACGCAAACTTGCGTTAATTACGTAAATTACAACACTTTAGGCAATGTAAGGGGGGGGGGTGCAAACCCCCTTACATGTGTGGGGTATATCTTGTGGCATGTCTTCTTGTGGGTATGTCTTGTTTGTTGCATTTTTAGAAGTTACTTTGCTTTTTTTTTATTCTACTATTTCTTTTGCAGTTTTTAGGCGGATTTCCAACAAATTGGATCAACTAAATACTAAATAAACCTAGAAAGAACAAATTTATCTTTTTAAATCTAGATTTGTTTGTATATATTTCCTCGGTCGGAATTTGTTTTCGATGCATTGATTCCTTATGTGGAAATCCTAGCCCTCGGTCAGACACTGTTATGCAGTCTAAGTGCGAAAAAAACCCAACAATCTTCCTGAATGTAAAGCTGCAAAGCCTCTGCTCCTCCTCCCCCCCCCCCCCAAAAAAAAAGAAACGACACCAATAAATACATTTAATCTAGGATTTTAGGATTTATTTTCATTTATTCTTGAATAGCGTTACAGCCCATTCTATCAAGGATACCAATTCATGAAAATATAGGGGCAAGGATTTTTTTTAGTTTTTAGATAAAAGTGCAGAAAAAGTTATTCTTTAAAATCTAGAGGGGGAGAGATAATTCGACTTTTTTATGCTTTTCAATGAAAATTCCCCAAAAATTAGCTCAAAATCTTGCCTCCCTGTTAGTGCTCTTGCATTCTCTATATGGTCTATATGCCCATCCTATCTGAGGGATACACGGTTTAATTATTGTTGCCAGATGTCTGGTGTAAAGTTGCGCGGCCATAAAATGCGGCAAAAGCTCCATTTTTCTAGTAGAAATGCGCCGAATGAACGATTTTCTCGCACCAAAAACATGCACCGATTTGAAAAATCCAATGCACAACCACCTCAAAAGGCACCGAAATGGCGCAAATGGGTTTAATTTGTAAACTTTTCCTTACTGTGACAACTTTAATTCTTTTGAAGACGAGTTGATAAGACCCGGTGAGGAGCAAATTAAAAATTGAGACAAAATAAAGAAATTCTTTGGCAATTGGAGAACAGTTGTTATCACAACGTCATAAACAGGTTATTTCAGACAGGTTCTACAAACTTAAATATTCTAGCGGCAATTTTCGTTAGTAAAGAAACAGTTGATTAATAGTCAAAAAAAAAATCTCTGTGTGTACTGGCTATATATACATATCTCTATACACGTAGCCTATTCATAAATGGAGAACTCAAAGTAAGTTACTTTACTTACTGTGGTTTATTCTATATAATGAATATAGTCTCCCCCGCAAAAAATTGCAACTGTCCTGACAATTTATTGAAATGGCACTTGTATGATATAGCCCCGACCACTCAAGTTGTTCATCTGTTGACGCATTGTAGAACCGTTTTTTTTTTTTTTTTCATTGATTTCATTCAGCTTAGCGTGGGACAAGACAAAGAAAAGTGACAGGATAGATGGGGAATACATAATTTGGGCTATATATTTGCACATTAGGGGAGGGGATTGGGTAAAGTATAAGGACAGTGAGAAGTTAGAAAACAATTCTTACTTGATAATATGTAGAATAATTGTACCTAACAAATATGGCATGCATTCCCGCTATACTTTACCCTCCCCCCCCCCTAATGTGCAAATCTATAGCCCGAATTTGTTTCTAAATATTTTTATCATAGTTAGGTATATTTCATTAGGATTGAGCGTCAGAGAAACAGGTTCTACTTAGATGAAGATAGTAGGTCGGGGCCTACTATCAAACAAGTACCCTTGAATTTTTCACACACATTTTTAGGCCTTTTTTAGTTTCTTGTTCCAATTCTCATATTTAGCTATGTAAATATTTAGCCCTTTTGATTCTTGGAATATTTTGAAGTTTCCCCTTGAACTACGCTTTGGCAGCTATGGGAACTTTCCAAACATAGTACGCATGCGCTGAAGCAATTACATAAAGGGAAAAGCTGGACTTTCTAGTCGAATGAATGCCTTGTGTTAGAATTAATGGATGAAAAATTATTCAAACTAATCAAAGTAGAACCGTGAAAATTTAAATTGGATGATTTTTTCACACAACTATAAAAACCTACCAATTTTAAACTAAAAAAAATTAAAAAATTGCGACATCATTCTAACTACGTTGCAATGGCACAAGTGTTAGGACCAAAAGTCCGAGCCAAGTCGGGAGGGCCAAGCATTTAAGTAACAGACAGGGGCATAAGTTGCTAAGGGGCAGAGGAGAGGCAACTACCCCCTCAAGAACTCAGTTTGCCCCCCCCCCAGCCAAAATTTAGTTTCTGCATAAAATATTGTCAGAACTAAGATAAGCCTGCATAATTCAAGCATCCAGAGAAACAGATCATTCTTTAGTATATATTTGCCCGCATGGTACTATATGGTTCATTTTTCACTGTCGTTTTCACTTGATTTGGGAAAACGAGCTCCAACTATGCCCCCCTCCCAGTATTCTAGTGCAATTACACCACTGGTTACAGACCAAGCAAGTGAAGGGAGGTGACGTCAAGCAATATATTAAAGGTCCGATCTACCGGTCATAGCTTGCAAGGGCCGAAGGCAAAAAAAAGTTTAGATAGACAAAAATCTTGTCGGCTTATGGTGGACCTTTTCCGTTTAAATAAAGTGAACATTTTTTAGGAATAATACAAGTAAGAATCTTAGAATTTTTAGGATTACTTATATAGTTCCTAAAGGGGGCTTCACTTTACAAATATTCCCACCTTCCATAATGTGCAAATATATAGCCCAAATTATATATTTTGCATGCATTGTACCATATCTACCTCTTTTGTTTCAACTTAATACCCGTAAACCGAAGCAACTTAATGCGCAAATAAATAGTGGTATAGGTTTAATTTGAATTTTGAAATATTCTAACTGCGTTCCAAAATATAGGTATAATGCAGGAGTATAATTTGCTATGGCCAGGGGGCAGTTTCCCCTCCCAGGCTTTGGTTTGGGAGGGGACAAATACCTCCCCCCCCCAAAAAAAAAAACGACGCTTCTGTGTCTTACTATCCGTTTGGCAGTTCAATTTTACATGCGGGGAGTATCTTCCAGGGGGTAATTGTCTGTGGGGAGGAGTTTTCCAGGGAAAATTCTCCACGGTGAAGAATTCTCTGAGGACTCGTCTATAATGGGAAGGAGTGCTAATTTTCGGAGGGGGGTGAATTTCGTTATTTAGCAAGAATTCAGGTGAAATGTTTTCAAGTTAAGTTCAAACAGTTTGAACAAAGAGCTGAACGACAGATTAAGATTCATTAAAACCTTTTATTGTGGGGGACATCATAAATATACCTATGTATGTGGATAAAGTATACATAGATAATATGATTTATACCCCTTTCGCTTTAGACGTTGCCTTTTATATTGTCTAGTTCCTTTTAATTGGAACTGTCATTTGATTTCATGCGAGTTCAAGTGCCTAGCTTGTTTTTGCCTGAGGGCGGTATTTGACGGCTGGTTAGCGAAGCTTTTCGTCTAAAATTTGAGATCAAACAGTTCGCAGTGACGAACTGTAAGTGCTGAGCGACCCGGCTGAATAGTAACCAAAACTCTAAAAAACGGAATTTTGATTCCAATACATACATCAAAAGAATATGATTTTTATGCTGATTTCAAATATATAAGTTTCATCAAGTTTAGTCTTACCCATCAAAAGTTACGCGCCTGAAAATATTTAACTTATTTTCGAAAATAGGGGAAAACACCCCCTAAAAGTCAAAGAACTTTAGTGAAAATCACACCGTCAGATTCAGCGTATCAGCAAACCCTACTAAAGAAGTTTCAAGCTCCTATCTGCAAAAAAAGTGGAATTTCGTATTTTTTGCCAGAAGAAAAATCACCGATGCATGTTTATTTATTTTTTTTTTGTCAGGGGCGATCGTATCGACCTAGTGAGCCTAGGACGTCGGGAGAGGTGTTATTCCAACGGAAATTAAAATTTCTAGTGGCCTTTATAAGTGATCAAAAAATCTGAGGGCAACTAGGCCCCCTCCCACGACCATTTTTCCTAAAGTCACCGTATCAAAATTTTGAGATAGCCATTTTGTTCAGCATGGTCGAAAAATATAATAACTATTTCTTTTAGGATGACTTAATCCCCACAGTCCCCGGGGGAAGGTGTCAAGTTATGAACTTTGCCCAATGTTTAAATGTAGTATTGGTTATTAGGAAGTATACAGAAGTTTTCAGGGGGATTTTTTCTGGTATTTGGGAGGGGGTCGTAGGTTATGTGGGATGATCTTTCCATGGAGGAAGTTCTCATGGGGGCAGGGAAATTGCTATGAAGGGAGTGTCGGATTTCCTGGTATTATTTAAAAAAAAACCATCGGAAATTAAATAAAAAAAACAATTTCTCAATTGAAAATAAGGAGCAACATCAAAGCTTAAAACGAACAGAAATTATTACGTATTTTATTGGGTTCGCCCCTAGTCATTACCTTGCTGTTTAAGCCAAAGTTTTTTTTTGTACTTTCATCAGAACTATTTATCCTAATTAACGGCCTTGTGATTAAGGGGTCATTTTTAAAGAATTGGAACATAATTTGAAATTTAGCATGAAGAGCGAGGTATTGACTAGGGGTGAACCCCCTAATATACATAATAAAATATACGAATAGAGGTTCGCTACGTAGGTTAATTCGTTAGTTACTTCAGACCAAAATGTCGAGAAAGCCATTTAGTAAAAAGAAAGTAAAATTAATAAGCAAATTTCGTTTTAATTATTTGCCAAAATCAAAGCTGCATTAATTCAAAAACGTTCAGAAATTAAATAAAAAAAAGCAAGTTTTTTTTTAACTGTATGTAAAAAATGACATTAAAACTTAAAACGAACAGAAATTATTCCGTATATGAAAGGGGCCGTCCTCTCCTCAACGCCTCGCTCTTTACGCTAAAGTTTGACTCTGTCTCACAACTTTATGTTTTAAAACGATAAAGAAAAAAATTAACGTAAAAAGCGAGGCGTTGAGGAAAGAGCAGCCCCTTTCATATTCAGAATAATTTCTGTTCATTTTGAGTTTGCTTCTTACTTTCAGTTAAAAAAAAAAACTTGTTTTTTTTTTTATTTAATTAGAGGAAAACTTTAAGACAAAAGGCCTGTTCTATTAAGAAACCTTCATCCCAATTCATTTCTCATTGTTTACATTCTATTCAAAAATTATGTTAACTTTAGTTGAGGTATAAGGCAAATTGGTTTTACTAAGGAATAATTCCTATCCCGTCTAATCAAGTTAATGGATTGTAAGTATAAGAACTTGCTATGGTATTAATTTTCTTATTATTCCTTTACTAGATTAGACAGGGAAGGAATCATTCCTTACCATTCCCTAATAAAGGGCCTAGCTTTGCAGGCAGCTTATTGCTGCGGTGAGTTGTTAGTAGTAGTAGTATTCCCTAATAAAACAAGAAAAGTTTGCCTATTGATCTTTAACTAACTGAAGTCAATATCATTCCTTAGTAAAGTGTAGAAAGTGAGGAATGAATTAGAATGACTCTTTCTCAATGAAACAGGCATTAATGTTTGCAAGAAGACAATAATTGACTAGACCCGGGAAGGGAATCCTGGTCGCTCGTGGGGAATGTTTTGATTGGATATTTTCAAAGTGAGAAGGTGAGTGAGAGCGGCTTGTCTAAAAATATCATGTGTTAAGGTTTGCATCTGTGCCATTTCACTGAATGACTTCTTGAGGCAAAAATCAAACATTCATTAGAATGACATTGGAAGACGGATTACTTCGGTAAGATTTTTGTCGCTTTTTGTTTAGAATAATCAAACAATTTGTGGTAACAAACTGTAAGTAAGGAGCGACCCGGCTCAATAATAACCGAGACTCTAAAAAACGTAAGTTTGATACCAATAGATACATCAAAAGAATCAAATTTTACTGCTGATTTCAAATATATAAGTTTCATCAAGTTTAATTTTACCCATCAAAAGTTACGCATCTGAGAAAATTTGCCTGATTTTTGAAAAAAGGGGAAACACTCCCTAAAAACTATAGAACCTTAATGGAAATCACACCATCAGATTCAGCGTATCAGAGAACCCCACTGTAGAGGTTTCAAGATCCTACTTGCAAAAAAGTGGAATTTTGTATTTTTTTGCCAGAAGAAAGACCACGGATGCGTATTTATTTGTTGTTGTTTTTTTCCCAGGGGTGATCGTATCGACCCAGTGGTGCTATAATATCATGGGAGGGCTCATTCAAACGTAAATTAAAGGTTTTAGTGCCCTTTTAAGTGACCAAAAAAATGGAGGGCAACTAGGCCCCCTCCCACGCTCATTTTTTCCCAATGTCACCCGATCAAAATTTTGAAATAGAAATTTTGTTCAGCATGGTCGAAAATATAACAGATATATCTTTTAGGATGAATTAATCCCCCAAAGTCCCCGGGGGGAGGGGTTGAAATTTATGAAGTTTACCCAATGTTTACATACAGTTTTGGTTATTGGGAAGTATACAGACGTTTTCAGGGAGGATTTTTTCTGGTAGCGGGGGTGGTTCGGTGGTTATGTGGGAGGATCTTTTCATGGAGGAAGTTTTCATGGGGGAAGGGACATTGCTATGAAGGGGGTGCCAAATTTCCCAGCATTATTTAAAAAAATGATCAGAAATTAAAAAAAAAACAAGCTTTTCAACTGAAAGTAAGCACAGCAACATCAAAACTTAAAACGACCAGAAATCATTACGTATATGATTGGGTTCACCCCCTAGACAATACCTCGCTCTTTAAGCCAAAGATTTTTTTAGCACTTTCACAAGAGCTATTTATTTTAATTAACGGCCTTTGTGATTAAGGGGTCATTTTTAAAGAATTGGAACAAAATTTGGACTTTAGCATAAAGAGCGAGGTATTGACTAGGGAGCGAACCCCCTAATATACGTATTAAAAATATAAGAATATAGAATTTCATTACGTAAGTTAATTCGTAAGTTACGTATATTTATTACTAATAAAAACGTTCGTAAACAAATTAAACAACTTTTGAGAAAGCCATTTAACCAAATAGCCAATAAAAGTAAAATTTCTATGCAAATTTTGTTTAAACATTCATGTACGGTGAGCCAAAATCAAAACCTGTATTAATTCAAAAACGCTCAAGAATTAAATAAAAAAACAAGTTTTTTTTAACTGAAAGTAAGGAGCAACATTTAAACTTAAAACGAACAGAAATGATTCTGTACATGAAAGGGGCTGTCCCCTCCACAACGCCTTGCTCTTTACGCTAAAGTTTGACTTCTTTCTCACAACTTTATTTTTTAAAACAATAACAAACTTTAGCGTAAAGAGCAAGGCGTTGTGGAGAGGACAGCCCCTTTCACATACGGAATAATTTCTGTTAGTTTTAAGTTTTAATGTTGCTCCTCACTTTCAGCTAAAAAAAAAATTTGTTTAATCTCATTCAAGACAACACCATCACATCGATAAAGCAAACACCAAAACCACATGGTGAATAACCCTATTAGAGTTAATCGCATTAAATCCATTCATAGGTGCTGTTTGATGAGATTAGGATTATTTTGTGTTTTTTAAAATTGTATAGGGAATTTGTAGATGTTCAGCTTATTTACTTTTTCTTTTATTATGGTCTTAAGCCACCTTATATATCATGTCAATGCTTCGCCCAAACACGATGAATTTGTTTTTCTTGCTCATTAGTTCTGGTAAACCTTAGAGCCTGGTAAAACGTACAATCACAATAATGTTGTGACCTTTTCAGTGAGGTATGGGGCTCAGTACTTTGAACTCGACTAGATAGTAAAAAAATAAATTTGAACAATCTTTATAGCTTTTACAAAAATTTTTTTTTTATTCAAATTAACTTCTAAGAATTACTACGCAAATTTTTAAAGTATCACTACCCCTTTGGCTGGAGCTAAATTGTTTAATCCTCAAAGATGTTCACTTGACAAATAAGTATAATAATTTACATATCAAAAAGTATACCCAAATATTAACTTGAAAACGCGATCATACCTCCTAGACGTTTTCAAATTGATAAAAAGGTCAATTTCCACGACAATAGTAATCAAATGACTGATTTTGTAAAACAGTCCTGGAACAGGGTGTCCATGGCTATTGTAAAACAATCCTGCAACAGGGTGTCCATGGCTATTGTAAAACAATCCTGCAACAGGGTGTCCATGGCTATTGTAAAACAATCCTGCAACAGGGTGTCCATGGCTATTGTAAAACAATCCTGCAACAGGGTGTCTATGGCTATTGTAAAACAAGCCTGCAACAGGGGGTCCGTGGCTATTGTGAAAAAATGCTGCAACAGGGTGTCCATGGCTATTGTAAAACAATCCTGCAACAGGGTGTCCATGGCTATTGTAAAACAATCCTGCAACAAGATGTCCATGGCTATTATAAAACAATTCTGCAACAGGGTTTCCATGGCTATTGTAAAACAATCCTGCAACAAGGTGTCCATGGCTGTTGTAAAAGAATCCTGCAATAGGGTGTCCATGGCTATTGTAAAACAATCCTGCAACAGGGTGTCCATGGCTATTGTAAAACAATCCTGCAACAGGGTGTCCATGGCTATTGTAAAATAATCCTGCAACAGGGTTTCCATGGCTATTGTAAAACAATCCTGCAACAGGGTGTCCATGGCTATTATAAAACAATCCTGCAACAGGGTGTCCATGGCTATTGTAAAACAGTATTGCAACAGGGTGTCCTTGGCTATGGTAAAACAATCCTGCAACAGGGTGTCTATGGCTATTGTAAAACAATCTTGCAACAGGGTGTCCATGGCTATTGTAAAATAATCCTGCAACAGGGTTTCCATGGCTATTGTAAAATAATCCTGCAACAGGATGTCCATGGCTATTATAAAACAATCATGCAACAGGGTGTCCATGGCTATTGTAAAACAATCCTGCAACAGGGTGTCCATGGCTATTATAAAACAATCCTGCAACAGGGTGTCCATGGCTATTGTAAAACAGTATTGCAACAGGGTGTCCTTGGCTATGGTAAAACAATCCTGCAACAGGGTGTCTATGGCTATTGTAAAACAATCTTGCAACAGGGTGTCCATGGCTATTGTAAAACAATCCTGCAACAGGGTTTCCATGGCTATTGTAAAATAATCCTGCAACAGGATGTCCATGGCTATTATAAAACAATCATGCAACAGGGTGTCCATGGCTATTGTAAAAAATCCTGCAACAGGGTGTCCAAGGCTGTTTTAAAACAATTCTGCAACAGGGTGTCCATGGCTATTGTAAAATAATCCTGCAACAGGGTTTCCATGGCTATTGTAAAATAATCCTGCAACAGGGTGTCCATGGCTATTGCAAAACAATCCTGCAACAGGGTGTCCATGGCTATTGTAAAACAATCTTGCAACAGGGTGTCCATGGCTATTGTAAAACAATCCTGCAACAGGGTGTCAATGGCTATTGTAAAAAAATCCTACAACAGGGTGCCCATGGCTTTTGTAAAATAATCCTGCAACAGGATGTCCATGGCTATTGTAAAAAAATCCTGCTACAGGGTATCCATGGCTATTTTAAAACAATCCTGCAGCAGGGTGTCCATGGCTATTGTAAAACAATCCTGCAACAGGGTGCCCATGGCTATTTTTAAAACAATCCTGCAACAGGGTGCCCATGGCTTTTGTAAAACAATCCTGCAACAGGGTGTCCATGGCTATTGTAAAACAATCTTGCAACAGGGTGCCCATGGCTTTTGTAAAACAATCCTGCAACAGGATGTCCATGGCTATTGTAAAACAATCCTGCAACAGGGTGCCCATGGCTATTGCAAAACAATCCTGCAAAAGGGTGCCCATGGCTTTTGTAAAACAATCCTGCAACAGGGTGTCCATGGCTATTGTAAAGCAATCCTGCAACAGGGTGCCCATGGCATTTGTAAAACAATCCTGCAACAGGGTGCCCATGGCTATTGTAAAACAATCCTGCAACAGGGTGCCCATGGCTATTGTAAAACAATCCTGCAACAGGGTGCCCATGGCTTTTGTAAAACAATCCTGCAACAGGGTGTCCATGGTTATTTCAAATTTGGAGATGTAGGATACTTGGTCGAACGGCCAATGGTGCGAGGCTCCGTCCGTGTGACTATACCTGAAAGCCTCTAAAGGTAGAATCTGTGCTGGAGTTCGCAACGGTACTGTGCGTTCGAACTCACTGGTGGCTAAACGTAACCTGGTCGTCCTTTAGATTTTAGCAATGGGATGATATCTGGGTCTTAGCCCCTGGATTATATTTTGGTTCATCTAACTAGACAGTTCTTGTTCAACTACATTGTAACAGACAAGACTGTTCCAAAGACCATGGTGAAGCATTATGTGGGATAGAAACGATAATAGACCATGGTTTCAGGACCTTCTCAGTGGCACAGCGCTAGCGCATAGATAGTAGGGTGAGGAGCAGGTTTCATTCATTCATGCGCAATGTATCTCTTCGTTGTAGATTTGTCTTATTATATTACTTTTAATCTGCTCGTTTTAGGATTTAGGAGTATTCATCTATTTTTCTTGATTTTTCCAAAAATTTTAAAAACGAGAGTTCATAATAAAAACAATTATCAAGCTAGAGTTCACAAGAGATTTATTACAATTTAAATTTAAACATCAATCCCGATTCAGTTTAAGATAGGGTATTCAATGAGTCCGGAATATCTCTAATATCAATTTTATTTAGGTTTCTGGTATTTTTATTATGCACATAAAAAGCGCAAGCTTTTGCGGGTAACACCTCCCTTGCAAATTCTAACAATTTCAACTCTTAGGTAAAGGTGTTCCACAGGGAAGCTCTCTTTACTGAGGAAAAAATCTCTTAAGATCTGTCATAAACACAAAAAACGTAGTTTTTGGCCGGGCCGTTTCTGGAAGGTGGCTAGGTTAGGCAGAACAGATCGGGTCTTTCTGATAATTGAATATAGCAAAACGAGATATACTATTTATGAGACATTTAACATATAAAAAAAAGGTAAAGGATACTGACTAGACCCTTAAACAAACCGGCGGTGCTGATCTCCGTCTCAAGGCCCTTCAGCAAGGAATTGCAATGGAGGGATGGGGGCCAGCCATCCTGTGGTTTCGCACACCCTTCCTGTTTACCTTCCCCACGTTTGTCCAGTTTCTCATTTAAAGTAGTCCCAGACCCCCGCCTCAAACAAAATAATTGGACACATTAGGATTTGAACCCTTGACCTCTCGGACAAAGGAGCCTAAATCCAGCGCACAAACCACTCGGCTAGGACTACTCGCAATTTACATATGCTCTAGGCAAAAAAAATTAATTAAATACCGGTCAATAGAACTTTAAGCTTATTTTGTTTGATAAACGGACTGGATCCTTATGTTTGCCAATCTATCTCAAGTTCTTTGACTATTTCTTCAAATGATGCCCTTAAATCCAAAGTTGGTCTTCCTTGCCTTCTTGCTTGATTTGTGTTAAATAAAAGTCAAATGCTGGCCCATGTTAAGGCTTGAATTTTTTTTTTCTTTAATCTTGTTCTCATTTTATATATTATAAAGTTTGTATTTGCCCCCTTTTTATACAGTTTGTTTATTTTAGGTTATTATGTTGTTGTTGTTTCCCCTCTGTCTGTTGATAGGAAATATAAAGATTTATTATTGTTAGTGTAAAAAGTACCTTTTATGTTTATCCATTGCTTCGTTGAAAAGTTAAATTTATTTATTTATATGTACAGTTCGTTTTAATCTTAAATTGAAAGGCAGTGTTGTTAAAAATTTATTTAACCTGAAAAGTAATTTATTGTTTATAAATAGCAATGCTAATAATCAAAATTGATAATTATTGTGTTGTTGTTTGATCATGAAAATATAGTATTAACATTTATCAATTCTATTATTGTTTAATTAACTATATTGCTATAATTATTTTTAATTGTATATTATTAACACACATCAATTAGCGGCATTAAAATAACTGTATAATAATAATTTGCAGGTTTCTTCTTCTGTGAGACGCCAATAACTAAAAAAAACACTCTAAAGAAACATAATGGAAAATTGCTAACGCTAGAAGAATTCTGATTAAATTTTGAATGTAGTGTTAAAAAGCGTGTAAGGCGACTTTTCTAAATAATGAGGTTTATTAAAAGAGAGGAAGAGAGAGAGGGGGAGCGGAGAGTTGGTGATAGTGAAAAAGAGAGAGATCATGGTATAAACACAAAGAGGGACCAGAATCAGTTCGTCACCTGAACATGAACCTCCTTACCACTAAAGTGGAATTTTACTGGCTGGTTAGCAAAGTTGGCTTCGCTCTCCATCCATATAGTTGCAAAAAAAGTAAAGGATAGACTAATAGAGCAGGAAATTCAAAGGTGGCAGAATCAGAAATCATCCTCGGCGTCCCTGGGGCTGTATGGGCTGGCAAAGGAGGTTTGGGGGGAGGAAGTTTACATTAAAGCGGGGATGAGTAGTGAGGATTTAAGATGGGTAATTTTGGTTCGTGGTAATTTTTTGGGTATTGGAGAAAGGAGGAAATATATTGGGAATTATAGGATTAAAAATGGTCCTTACCAGTGTCCTATGTGTGGAGAGGAGGAAGATCTTATCCATTTTATGGGTACATGCCAGGAGTTAAGAAATTTGAGGAGGGAAGTGTTTTCAACAGATTTTGGAGGGGTGGATTGGCTTGAAAAAATTTTAAAAAGTAGAAATTTTGATGATTTTAGAAGGTTGGGTAAATTTGTAAGAGTGGGTATGGCACATAGAGAAACTTTTTTAATGAATTGTGAGTAATTTATTGTGTGGTTTTTTTTGTATTTATTTTTGTTTTGTTATTTTGCCATGGCCCGATAAGGCTTTTGTTGCAATAAATATCTATCTATCTATCTATCTATATTCACTCACTGAACAGCTGCTAAATGAATTCTCTGGCAAGACAACGCTCCTAAAGGATTAATTTTTTTTAATATATGTATAGTTACAAAAGAGGGAGTGAGAGAGAGAGAGAGAGAAAAAGAGAGAGATAAAGAGAGAGAGAGAGAGAGAGAGAGAGAGAGAGAGAGTCACCTAAAAATCAACCTACTTAGTATTAAAGGGTAATTCTGACCAAAACTGACAAAAAGGGTAATTTGGCCTAAAAATCAACCTACTTAGTATTAAAGGGTAATTTTGGCCAAAGATGGTAAAGAGGGTAATTTGGCCAAAATATCCACCTGCTTAGTATTAAAGAGTAATTTTGACCAAAAATAGTAAAAAGGGTAATTTGGCCTAAAAATCAACCTACTTAGTATTAAAGGGTAATTTTGGCCAAAAACGGTTAAAAGGGTAATTTGGCCTACAAATCAACCTACTTAGTGTTAAAGGGTAATTCTGGCCAAAATAGTAAAATGGGTAGTTTGGCCTAAAAATCAACCTACTTAGTATTAAAGAATAGTTTTGGCCAAAAATAGTAAGAAGGGTAATTTGGCCTAAAAATCAACCTACTTAGTATTAAAGGGTAATTTTGGCCAAAAATAGTAAAAAGGGTAATTTGGCCTAAAAATTAACCTACTTAGTATTAAAGGTTAATTTTGTCCAAAAATGGTTAAAAGGGTAATTTGGCCTAAAAATCAACCTATTTGGTATTAAAAGGTAATTTTGGTGAAAAATGGCAAAAGGGGTAATTTGGCCTAAAAATCAACCTATTTAGTATTAAAGGGTAATTTTGGCCAAAAATAGTGAAAAGGGTACTTTGGGCTAAAAATCAACCTACTTAGTATTAAAGAATAGTTTTGGCCAAAAATAGTAAGAAGGGTAATTTGGCCTAAAAATCAACCTACTTAGTATTAAAGGGTAATTTTGGCCAAAAATAGTAAAAAAGGGTAATTTGGCTTAAAAATTAACCTACTTAGTATTAAAGGGTAATTTTGGCCAAAAAGGGTAATTTGGCCTAAAAATCAACCTATTTGGTATTAAAAGGTAATTTTCGCCAGCTGGTAAGCGAAGCTGCATTTATCTTTAGCGAAATTATTTTTTGAATTCGCTCATAGAAATTTTTCCATCTCACATCTCACAATTTTAGAGAATTTTATTTAGACAATTTTAGATAAGAATTATGTTAATTCACTCGCAAAAAAGATTTTGACCAATTTCTAGTTTCCATGAGCTGGTCCAAAAACTCAAATTACCATGGCAAAAATCTAAATCTAGGCATAATAACAGTTGTCAATTTGTTGAACTGATTTTGGTAACGTTTACTATATTGACTTTTAAATAATCGTTATGTTCTTAAATTGGTTGCTTTGAACATGTTGTTTTGTTTCCTATTTCGAAATAGGTTCAGATAGGCCTTTGAAAATCCAACAGGTTCCATTATTTTTCCATACAGTATCCTATATTTATCACTGCTTGTTGTAGGTCCCCACCCTACACAAAAAAGGCATATAAATGTGCCAGTTGTATTCACGATGCTCACATTCTTGTTTTATATTTGTAGAAAGACGTTCCAGACAATCCTCATTACAGGCGGTGCTGGATACATTGGATCACACTGCGCAGTAGACCTCTTAGAAGCTGGCTATGATGTAAGTAGCCCCTAATTACATGGAAAAGAAATAGGGGGTTATAAAGGTTATTTGGTGTAAGTATACAACTCAGTGGCTATTATGTAAATCGCCATCTATTTCAACTATCATTTAAGCAAGTTAAAGAGGGCCTCATGTCGGCTTTTAAGCTTTACCTAAAATTTGCAGTATTTATTTGGTGTATTTAAAGAAAGCTTATTGTGGGATTATTTTTTCAACGAAGTTTTTGTTATGAAAGTAAAGAGCTAAGTTGAAACTTACAAAGAAATAAAGTTATTGCGTCGCAGTTTATGCAACATATTTTTTGAAAACTGTTTCAAATGATCTGATTCATATTATTTTCCTATTTTTGTAGAATTCTGAAAAACTAGGCTCTATTGAGAAAGCAAAACCGACGCAACAAAACAGGATACGGAACAGAAAAATCTTAATAAACATGAAGAAAATAAAAAAATCACTTATAAGATTCATACCAGCCAAGGAATAAATCGATAACTCTTACTAAACAATTTTAATTATAAAAAAAAAATTAAGCAAGCTTTGTTTTCAGTGAATTGCTAGTTTTTCCGCGTTCTACAAACGCAGAAAAATATCAAGAATTAGTTTATTTGCAACAATTTGTCAAAAATATATTGCATGAACTACGAAGCAGTAACTTTGTTCGTTTTGAGTTTTAATTTTAATCAGAAAGAACTTTTCTTTTTAAAACTCAAAAGTTTTTTTAGGTTTTAAAAATATAGACAATAAAACTCACGAAAAGATCTTTACACACCTTAAGTTTAAAGAGCTCAGCATGATTTCTGTTGAAATAGGACATTAAATATAGGTTTCACTTCACCATTTTTTTTCAAACTTCCCCTTTTAAAAAAATCTGCAATTTTATCAAACAGTTCGTGGTAACGAACTGTAAGTTAGGAGTGACCCGGCTCAATAGCAACCGAAACTCTAAAAAACAGAATTTTTGTTACCAATAGATATATCAAAATAATTGTATTTTTATGCTGATTTTAAACATATAAGATTTATAAAGTTTAGTTTTACCCATTAAAAGTTACGAGCCTGAGAAAATTTGCCTTATTTTCGAAAAAAGAGGAAATACCCCCTAAAAGTCATAGAGCATTAATCAAAATCACACCATCAGATTCACTGTATCAGAAAACCCTACTGTAGAGGTTTCAAGCTCCTATCTGCAAAAAATGTGGAATTTTGTTTGTTTTT
Source organism: Artemia sinica (assembly GCA_027921565.1). Taxonomy (NCBI): domain Eukaryota; kingdom Metazoa; phylum Arthropoda; class Branchiopoda; order Anostraca; family Artemiidae; genus Artemia; species Artemia sinica. The sequence continues at coordinate 1,467,117 of CM051271.1, read as the reverse complement.
TTTTTTTTTGACAGAAGATAGATCACGGATGCGTGTTTATTTCTTTGTTGTTTTTTTTTTCCAGGGGTGATCGTATCGACCTAGTGAGCTTAAGAAATCGGGAGAGGGGTTATTCTAGCGGAAATTAAAATTTCTAGTGGACTTTATAAGTGATCAAAAAACTGGAGGGCAACTAGACCCCCTCCCATGCCACTTTTTTTCCCCAAAATCGTCTGAAAATTCTGAGATTGCATATTTTGTTTAGTAGAGTTGAAAGGTCTAACAACTATATCTTAGGAGGTAACATGACCCCCTCCCACAGCCCCTAAGGAGAGTTCTTTAAGTTATACTATTTGCCCATTGTTCATGTAGCCTATCGTATTCGTTATTGAGAAGTATGCATACATTTTTCAGGTGGGGTGGAGGGGGGGACAGATATTTGCTGGAGGTGTGAAGGGATAATTTTTTACGGAGAGGGTATTTTCCCTGGGTTGAACTTTTGAGTGGAAATTGTGTACTGGAGGAACTTGCCAGAATTCTTCCACGAAATTTCCTTATATGTTTTTCTTTCTGACTCAATTTTGCCCCTGAAGATGTTAAGGGTAATTCTTCGGGGTAAATTTTCGCCACGATTGAATTTTCTAGAGGATATTTCCACAGGGAGGGGGATTTTTCTGTGGAGGCGGAGCCAGATATCCTGGCGTTATTTAACAAACTGTCAGAAATTGAATTAGAAAAAAAAAGTTTTATTCAACTGAAAGTAAGGAGCAATATTAAACCTTAAAACGAACAGAAATTGTCATGTATGTGAGGGGGTTACCCCCTCCTCAAAACCTCACTCGTTACGCTTAAATTTAAATGTTGTCCCAATTCTTTAAAAACGACTCCTGAAACACAAGGGTCGTTTAATTAGAGCAATACGTAACTTTCTTAAAAATACCGAAAAACTTTACTATGAAGAGCGAGGTGATGAGGAGGGGACAACCCCCCTCGTATGCGTAATAATTTCTGTTCTTTTTAAGATTTAATGTTGCTCCTTACTTTCAGTTGAAATAATTTTTTTTTTTATTTAATCAAACAGTTCGTGGTAACGAACTGTAAGTAAGGAGCGACCCGGCTCAATATTAACAGAGGAATTTTGATACCAATAGATATTTCAAAACCTTAATGAAAATCACACTATCAAATTCAGCGTATCAGAGAACCCTACTGTAGAGGTTTCAAGCTCCTTTCTGCAAAAATGTGGAATTTTGTATTTTTTGTCAGAAGAAAGATCTCGGATGCGTGTTTATTTGATTTTTGTTGTTTATTTTTTTGTTTTTTTTTTTTTTTTCCAGGGGTGATTGTGTCGACCTAGTGGTCGTAGAATATCGCGGGAGGGCTCATTCGAAGGGAAATTAAAAGTTTTAGTGCTCTTTTTAAGTGACCAAAAAAATGGAAGGCAACTAGGTCCCCTCCCATGCTCTTTTTTCCAAAGTCACCCGATCAAAATTTTGAGATAAACATTTTGTTCACTGTTAGGACCGTTGGTCCTAGTTTGTTTCAGATATATGCCCTTCCCAGATTCTTTTCTTTTGGTCCCTTAATTATTCTCTTTCCCCTAGTAATAATTATTAATTGACCCTTAATTTCGACTGCGCCATTTTCTTTTCTTCTTTAATTGCGGAGTTTGTGAAACAAACCACGAGGCATTAATTGTGCAGTTGGGGATGATTCACCATAGGGCAGTAAATAGTAAGCCCTTGGATTGTCTGGAAAAATCCACACACCACCCACCGCAGGCACGCGGTGAGCGAACTGGGGGAAAATTGGAAGAGTGATTTTTAGTACCGTTTGAGTTCCTTTTGTAGCGTGACTGAATACAGTAAGATTTTTTGTACTATATAATCTTTGACTTTTTAGCCTAGGTAGAGTCCAAGGAGATAGTTAGAAATATTACCGGTAACCCTTGGCCTTAAAGTGGCCCCTGGGACCATGATCACGCTATCGTACCCTAAGGCAGGTTATATTGTAAATCGGGCACTGACATACCCGATAGATACGGGACCGTTGGGGTAAGTGCGAGCATCTCACTAATATTTGGGCCGACAAGGGGCTTCCCCCCTCTAGTAAGTGGCATAGCAACATTTTTGCGCCATTTTTGCACCAATAAGTGGTGAGTCCTGTACCTTAGACCCCCAATGCTGGTGGCATTATCACCTACCAGTATAACATTCAGCATTGTCAAAAAATATAAAAATTATGTCTTTGAGGATGACTGAATCCCCCACAGTCCCTGGGGGAAGGGCTGCAAGTTATGAACTTTGCCCATTGTTGGTTATTGGGAAGTATACAGACGTTTTCATGGGGATTTTTTTTCTGGTAGTGCAAGGGGGGGGTCGGGGGTTACGTGGGAGGATCTTTCCATGGAGGAAGTTTTCATGGGGGAAGAGACATTGCTATGACGGGGGCTCCGGATTTCCCAGCATTATTTAAAAAAACGATCAGAAATTAAATAAAAAAACACGTTTTTCTACTGAAAGTAAGGAGCAACATCAAAAGTTAAAACGAACAGAAACTATTACGTATATAAGTGGGTTTGCCCCCTTGTCAATACTTCACTCTTTACGCTTAAGTTTTTTTTAGTACTTTCATAAGAGCTATTTATTCTAATTAACGCTTTGGGATTAAGGGGTCATTTTCTAAGAATTGGAAAAATTCGAACTTTATTTTAAAGAGCGAGGTATTGACTAGGGGTCGAACCCCCTAATATACGCAATAAAAATATATGAATACAGAAGTTCGTTACGTAAGTTAATTCGTAAGTTACGTATATATATTACTAATAAAAACGTTCATAAATAAAATTAAACAACTTTCAAGAAAGCCATTTAGCCAAAAAAAGTAAAATTAATGGGCAAATTCGTTTTACTTATTCATGTACGGTGAGCCAAAATCAAAACCTGCATTAATTCAAAAATGTTCAGGAATTAAATTTAAAAAACAAGTTTTTTTTAATTGAAAGTAAGGAGCGAAATTAAAATATATAACGAACAGAAATTATTCCGTATATGAAAGGGGCTGTCCCCTCCTCAATGCATCGCTCTTTACGCTAAAGTTTGACTTTTTCTCACAACTCTATTTTTAAAACAATAAAAAAACAATAAAATAAATAATAAAAATGATAGTAAAAAAGTTTACTATCGGCCATTAGTGACCGAGTTAACTAAAAAAGATAGTACTCTTTAGATTCAGAATCAGCAACCAGCGTCTTTGAATCTTGATTCCTCCATTATTGAAGGAGACGCTTTGTCAGGCTGCCAAAGAAACACTGTGGATTTTCAGATATTTAAGAACTACCAGGGCTGAACTCTAACTTTCTTAGGAACTAATTTCTAACTTGGTCTAGGATGTCATTCCGCCCTTTGGCTCATTGTATTATTTACCTTTACCTTGTACTCTTTCTTTTTTCTTCTTTTATTTTTATTTTTTTCTTTGTATTCTTTAATTTTTATTCTTTGAAATTTTTCTCATTGTATTCTTTACCTATGTCTAGAGAGTTTCTGATTATTACTGCTTGGTGAAAATCAGTTTTCAACTAAAAACACTTTGCCCCCTAATTTTACCGTTATTTACACCAATAGAAATTATAAAAAGGTTTATTAACAATTCATTAATTATTTTTTCTTGTAATATTAAACATGCTTTTGTATTCATCAAGATAAATTTCTAATGATTAGATCGAATTCCATGGAATTATTTTTTTATTTATCAGATTTGTTGCTTGATTTTAAAAGGTTAAATTATAGACAAATAGGGCTTGTAATATTGTTTTTTTCTTCAGTAATTGATTCTGCTCTTCTTAAACTTTAGGTTGTTGCGATCGACAACTTCGTCAACTCCGTTGGCTCCACTCGAGATGATCTTCCACCACCTCTTGAAGGAGTTGAAAAAATCACTGGAAAAAAAGTTCATTTTTACTATGGAGATCTTCTTGAAAAATCAGTGATACAGAAAATATTTCAGAAGGTATTGAATTGAATTGAATTTATTTATAACCCGTTGAAAATAAAAACGAACGGAGTGTAAAAAAAGAAGAATAAAGAAAAAACAAAAGCAAAAGAAAGAGACGGACAATGACAAATAAAACGAAAGTAAAACTTACAGAATAATTGCACAAGCATAGTAATAAACCAAACAATCACCCAGCATACAGCACAAGCCAATGAACAAGCACATAGACAATCACGAACAAAACAAAGATAAAACTTATGGATCAAGCACACAAGCAAAATAACAAACCAAACAATCATACATTATATATAACAAACACAAAAACAGTAAACGTGAAAAACCTATTGTTTTAAAAGGGAACACCATGGGTGTCCAATAAATGACTATTGAACTATTGGACACCTATTACAATAGGGGACACCATGAGTGTCCCCTATTGTAAGTTGCAATGCATCTGCCGATAGCAGCATTGGGGTCAATTAAACCGTATTGCGGTACTTATGTTCATAATGGTACACACTCGAGAAGGGAATTTAGGTTAACCCTAATGAGATATACCAAAATATCATGAAAATATAATACTTTGGAAACACATTTGTACTATATATTTGAACATTAGGAGGGAGGGGGGGGGTAAAGTTATGCAAGTCTGCATGTAAAATGTATTAGCTACAATTATTCTGAATATTATGAAGTAAGAATCGTTTTCTAACTTCGCGCTGCCCAAACACTTTACCCACACCCGCCCTGCTAATGTGCAAATATATAGCCAAAACCATATAATTCAAATGTATTCTGTCAGCCATCACCTGTTTTCCACTGAGCGTGTAAGGTTGCCCCTTCTTATTAGGACTAAAATTGGTAGCGTGTTGTTATTGAGCCGTGTTGGTAAGATCAGTACTCAGAATTCAGTGACAACTGATATTTATTATAAAAGAAATAAAAGGAAATTATTCTAACTCTAATTATAATATTTTTCAACCTCTTCTAGGTCTGTTGTCTAATATTCTATGGGTCTGCTTGTTCAATCCACCAATGTTTACCGAAAAAAAGGGTTTAGTTAATTCTAGGCTATCTAATGTTTCTAATTGAAATAACTACACTTGAATGATCAGACTGGCTTGGGCACTGGTGTAATTAAAGTTCTTTGTGTCAAGTTATTGTTCCTAGGAATAACCTTTTTATCAAATCTCAATGGTTGTATAAATTAAACCAAGTTTCAGGTTTATATCCTGAAAGGAAAGTTAGTGTTCTTTGGACCTTTGATAAATTACAACTTTCTAGAGAAAATTGGATCTTTGGACGGAAGAGATTGGAAATCTAAATGTAGCAATTTATTTCCTCCTTTATTCCCTAACCATTCTGTATAAACATCAGGGTCGCCTCTATAAAATATTAGCAAGGGTTGAAATGCAAAAGTGGCTAAAAGATGAAACTGAGTCCCTCTTTTGTATAACGTCAGAGAATTCGCTAGGGGGGGGGAATATAGTATGGTCCCATCGCTCCAATATTCTTATATACAAGATTTTAATAAACGCTAGGTAAATTCCAAAGGTCACTAAGCTGGAAGAAAGAGGCAAAAAGGGCTCTTTAATTTATTCTTTAAGGTCAAGGAGTTTATATTGTACTTAACCTTAGGTTATTCCTACGTTCAAGTTTCTAAGACAAACTAATCTTATTTCTATTCCAATCCTTAGAAACTGCTGTATTTCACCTAGGGCCCCCAAGTCTTTCTAATCCAATATATACCAAGTCAATAAATTATAATCAAATGTCGTGCTTTGATTTCAGCACTAGTTTTTATTCTTGTCTCCTATATACGTATTAAATTTATATCCAGGTGACAGAAATCTCTTAGAGGTTTACTTCTTATCTTAATTTTATCTTCAAAGGGGAATTCAGACAGACAGTGGTAGCCTATCTTAATTACAAAGAAAGCACTTACTCGTTGTTATTTCCAAAAAAGACTACCCTCTTTCCGTCCCCGAACCATTATTTTAAGCATTGTCTTATTTTGTCTTTCTTGTCTACCATTGGCGAGAGACCAGTTTTGTATCAATCCCTCTTTTTGTAACAAGGCTAATAATAATTCATTGTTCAAAATGTTGGTTTCCGCTTTCCCTATTCAAAAACCCTGTTTTTGTTCTATATTTTTTCATGTGATTTTTGTCGCACAATATGCCAGCCATTGACCTCTGATTTTGAAACGGTCCGGTTTATTTGCATTTTATGGACCTTTTTGAATCAAGGGTATTCTTATTAAAATCTGATTTCACAATGTTAGGTTTGTTTTCTTACACAAAGAAAATTAATGCTTCGTTACTTTTACCGTTTCCCAAAAGTCAAGGTAAAGCTTTGCTATTTTTAAAATTTAGTCAGGTTATGGTAGCTTTCTCACAAGCATAAGCTAATTGTCTCTTAATACAGACAGATAAAACTGTTTTTTTCTCGAGTGTTTACCATTATGTACACATTTACCGGTATTGCTTCCACATTACTTGTAGTTTTTAGTTTTTACATATCCTGGTCACAATTGTCGCAATAGTCAAAATAGTCACAATTGGTGAAATTTGTCAGAAAAGCGACCACGATATTGTTTGTCCTGTCTAGATTAAAATTTTAACCCGTTATCTACTTTCCCCTCTAAAATGTATCTTCCTTATCTTAATATTGTACTATTTTCTGAAATAAATTGCTAGGTAATAGTATCGTTCCAATATACAATATACATATATCATGAGATGTCCTTGAAAATGATTATATACAAAGATTTAACGAGCCTCAAAAAGTTATTCATTTCAAAAAAATTCTTACCCAGGGTTTCTAGGTCTACTGCAAGGTCTATCAAAGCTTAGTAGACTCATTTCCTATATTTCTATGTTACAAAACATACTGCATTAACTGCTTTGGCCTTTTTATAGGACGTAGTTTTGAAATCTGGTCCTTAATTCATTTTCTAGGAGAGACAAATAAACTATTTCTTTGAAAAACCTTATTTTTTCTTTATTTTACTTAAGTTGATTTTACTAAATTTACTTAATTTTATTTTTGTAGTTTTACTTAATTTTTACTTATTTTTATTTATTTACTTAATTTTACTTAAATTAATTTACTTAATTTAGTGTATTTATTTATATTTGTTTTATATTTTAGTTTTATTTATTTATTTAATTTTAGTTCTATTTGTAATCTTCTTAATTTAAGAAAAATTGCTTAATTTTAGACCGAATGCATCAGATAGCCTGATGGTTGTCACCATTTTTGGCCTGTAAAAGAATGCAACTCTTGATTGGTTCTTTTGTGTAAAGTTTTCAGCCAATAGAAAGAAATCCTCTCCTCTATTCATTAAAACAAAATCCTTCAAAATCATCCATTTATACTGTAATGAAAAAGACTATGGTTGACTCTTGCTTACTCACTGAACCGACTATTTGCCTTCCTTCCTATCTTAATGGTATTTTTCAAAAATTGAATGGTAAACTATTGTAATTAGTGACTTCAAAATGAATAAATATTAACTTTAGTGGAAATAAAAAAACGTTTTGAAATTTGCAAACTATCCCAGGACTTAGGACCGTTATATTACTATGCAAGCCTCAACATAGGCATCAGGAGCTTAAAAAAAACTTGTCTTTGTTTTACATTATATCATAGTTTTGACTTATTGGGAACTGTTTGACTTATAGGGAACTGTTTGACTCATATTGACTTATAGGGTCTATTTGGAGATTTCGAATTGAAAGATTGCACATGCGATGAGCTATGCTTTTGGGTGGCCATTTCTAGGGTTTGAAGCTTCGGGATGGCGATTGTGTGTCCTGCGGTCGGATAAATAATGAACATCATCTAAAAATGAATGAAAAAGATGATGTAGTTCTAGGGATTTGAAGCTTTCTGATTAGGAATTTTTCTGCTTGCGGTCGGATGAAAACTTCGTCTAACAATCAATAATACCGACAATAAAAACAAGTTAACAAACATTACCAATAAGCCAATGAGAGTAAAGTGATATATGAACAACCGCTCTTCAATGTATGAGCTACATTATCTACTATGTCTGGTGGTTGAAAGGATTAATTAATACTGTACATATGGGGATCTTCACCTTCTAGTATGTTTTAGTATGTCCCTAGGCCAAAACATAGTTGTAGACCAACCTTGACTCTAATTGATCACTTACAAACATTATTTCTGAAATTTGTTCAAAGACCAATTTCATTGAATTTAATAGCTTCACTTTGTTTAAAGAAACAGTCTCACTTTGTTTAAACAAATACAATGTTTCCTGAATTTTTGGGTGCTTTTTTTTTATCTTTTTTGCTCTAGATATTGATGGAATAGATGTATATAATATTATATATAATATTATTATATATCTAAATATAATATTGTTCACTATATGACAATCAGCACAACATTAAGAATTTAAAAGAATATAATAATTTTGTTATAAAATTGTGTTGTTCTTTTAAATTACAAGATCAGTATTAAACTTTGTTTATTCTGACGCTCCTAATTTTGTTTTTCTTTCAGCACAAGATTGACTGTGTAATCCATTTTGCAGCTTACAAGTCCGTTGGTGAATCGTTCCACATTCCACTGAAATATTACAAAAACAATCTCATCAGCACAATTAACCTTTTGGAGGTAAGAATGCTTAACAACGTTTTTTAAATCTAGTTACGTTCTGAAAGTAGTTAAGAGAATCACTGGTTGAAATGAATTAGGTCGGATAAGGCTATTCAACAAAAATGAAAGAATAAAAAAAAAATCTTTGGAAGACTAGATTATAATTAATCCTCAGGTTATCGCGATTTAGATAACAGAAATAGTATTTTCTTGCAAACAACTAAATAAAATAAACAACCTTTTGCAAATGAAAATAAAGAGCAAGTTTAAAGCTGAAAGCGAAAAGAATTTATTTAGTATATGAGGACGGCTTCCACCTCATCAATTCCTTGCTTCTTTCACTAAAGTTTACACTACTGCCGTCGTGTTTTAACCGTCGTTCTTAAGGAACTTGGAGTAAAGTCAGATTTTAATGTACGTAAATGTAAAGACCAAGAGGAGGATGAGAAAGATCTGTAAAGACCAAGAGGAGGATGAGAGTAGCCACCCTCATTTACGGAATTATTTCTGTTCGCTTTAAGTTTCAATGTCTCTCTTTACATTCATTTAAACAACTTACTTCTTCGTTTAATTGCTGTTCTTTTTTAATACCATCCCCCATTTCGGCCTAAATGCAGGGAGGGGTATATATATATATAATATATATATATATATATATATATATATATAATATATATATATATATATATATATAATATATATATATATATATATATACATATGTACATATATATACATATATACATATATATATATATATATATATATATATATATATATATATATATATATATATATATATATATATATATATATATATATATATATATGTGTGTGTATATGTATATATAAGCATATATTCATATGTCTGGTTAATCTAAATCTGAAATTTAAGGAGGGTAGCTATTTTCTGGGAAGATATAACGTTGGTTTTCAAGGAAAATTTTCAAGGAACAGTTGAATATTAAACTCAAGAGTATGAAATTGGGCAATGTAGAACAGAGGTTCCTAATCTTTTTTTCTCAGAGACCACTTTAAAAATTTTACTGGTTCCGGTGGACCCCGTTCAGCTACATTTCTACCGTAATTCCAAAACTCAACATTAATGTGAAGATCAGATCCACCTATGGAAATTTGCTTTTTGGCTGACTTCCAACCACGATTTAACAGTCTTCAAGAAAAAAAAAAGTGAGAATCGAGTGGTTAATTAATAAACTGATTGTGCAGTGAGTGGTTGTCAAAATGTAAGATTTATCAATGTGTCCATTCAACTTAATTTTTTGGACATCTATTCACAGCACAAGGAACCAATAAATCCTCACTTATTTTAGTTATAAGTAATCGGAATGAAAAAACTAATAAGAAATATAGTTTCTTGTGTTGTATTTATTCAAATATGTAATTATTACACTTTTAATTAATAATGTAAAGTAGGTTCTATATTTGTACAATAACAATCACAAAATTGTCATAGGTTAATGGGAAGGATGTACTTGATAAATTGACAGCAAATTATGAATATTAGGTTTCAAATTGGTTAGGAATAACTGCAGATCTCCCCGTTTTGTGATATTCAATATGCTCCTTTTTTCCGTAAAATGGTTTGTAACAACACTAAAACTCTTTTCGACAAGATATGAAGAGGGAAACGCTATCATAAGCTTTGTCGCAATTATCCACAGTCCAGGATATTTTTTGGGTATTTCTGCTTGCAACCAAAATTTTTAATACCCTCTTTTAAATTTCACCTTCAGCTCCTCATTAGTGCTAAGCTCGAGTAGCTCCTCTTGTAATATAACATTGCCCAATTCCGTTTCATCAAATGGATTTATGATCCTTGGTGGTACTTCCATCGTCAGAATATCTTCAAATCTGATTTTGAAGTCATCATGCAGGGCAATTAAATGTTTAAAATCTGTCTGAATGTCCTCATCAAGGCATTCCACCTGTGACAAACTAAAAAAACAGAAAATTCGTGCCGACTATATATTCTAATTTTCTAAGAAAAGCTAAAATTATACCCTTTGCATTTACTAAATTGAGACTGTCCCCTAAGTTAATGTCATTGAAGTTTTTGAACAAATCTGTCAAATACGGGATGTCTGTTTTCAATTTGATCAGGTTTTCTCTTAAATCTGGATCTTTACTTTCCAGAAACTCTAATACTGATTAAAAAAGTGATTAAAACCTTGTTAAACTTGAACCCTTCGATAACCAGCATGCTTCAGTATGTAAGAGCAATCGTTAAAATTCTTCACCACTTTGATCGCACAACTGTGCAAATAAACGCGTATTCAATGCATTGCTTATTTTGTTAACTACATTAATGTAGAGCATTAAGAGCAATAAATACACCCCTTCCCCCCTATTTGAATCTTCTGGTATTCATATGTGGTACTTGGTAATAATACAAGTTTTAATGTGACATTATTTGCTCCAAATATGGACACAAAGCTGGATTTTTAATGACCCAAGCAAAATAAACAGCTACAAAACAGTAAGACTTCATCAGGTAAATGATTGCTCACTTTATTTTTATTAATATTTATCCTTTTCATTCTTCATTTACTTAATTAATTCTATAATTCCTTCTTGTTACTAACAATGTAGCCAGAAGACTGTATTAAAGAATAGATGGCCTTTAAGTATAATTCCAGTTTTATAGTAGAATTTGAGTGTTAACTTATTAAATTACCCTAAGCTTTGAACCCTGGAAAAGCAATAGAAAATGAAAAAAGTCCTAAAAGATGGACTCGAGCTAGACTTCATAGAAAAAACGGCATTTTAAGGCATGACTTTAAGTTTATTTTAGCTTTTTGAATGCAAGTTTTGAGTAGAGACTAAGGAACGAATAATAAAACCGATCAGATTGAATAACATTTAATAGCAGAATGTAATTTTTTTAAGGGGGGAGCTACAGCCCTATTAGCCCCCCTCCCCATAGGTGCATGCCTGGATGACTTATAAATAAAATCTTTCTTTGTTACTCAGTTGCAGCAACAGTGCCATAGTTCAAAATATGCTTTAAATATAACTTAAACTGGATGAATCAATACTGAAGCTAAAAAATCTATCAAACTAAAGATGGATGTGTAATTTTAAGAGCTGGACCGCATTACGGAGCAGCATTGACTCCCTTGTTGAAGTTATTGTGCATTCAATAAAACACTACAAGGACAAAATAACAAATCAAAATAATGAAGCTCTGCATCGCTAAATACGTGCCTTGATTTGTTGTGATACTTGTCCTCATCCACCAAGTCATGTTCAAAGTGAATCTTCTCCTTTGAGATAGACATAGATATATCAGTTAAAATAAGATAAGATTTATTACTGAAAAACGACTATCACAAGTCCAAATCACAACCTGAATTTGCACTTTAGCGTCAATAAACAACAAAGAACCAGTAACAAACAACAACAAAATTATAAAAGGGTACATGTCAAATACATAAAAATGTCTAAACAATTAGAGATTATAAAATTAAACAGGGAATAAAATAATTCAAACAAAACCAAAATTCAGTTTTGCGATCAAGAAATAGGAAACTCAAAATTTGCCAAATGAATATTAAAATTATAAGGTAAAAAAGGAGTGAGTGAGGGGAAGATGAGGATATTCACTGATTGAATATTCGTATGTCAACTATGTAAGGGATGAAAGTTCTTCTATGTCTATCAGTAAAAACTTATATTGGGGCAAGAAGGGGCATTTTCGTTGAAGCAAAAAGCGGGAGGTGAGGTCGAAGGGATGAATATTGACTAGGGGAAAGGAGAATTCCCCGAGGGTTATGAAGAACATTGTTAGTGAAACACAGTGAAATATTTGCTCTCCTTTTCTTAAGGGTGACTAGATTGGCTCTCCAAAGAGGGAAATATAAGGCCCTTCACCCTCGTCGAAGATAATTCTTAGGCACCTTTTTTGGACTGTCTCTATTCTGTCTGACAATTCAATGGAGATTCCAGAATGCCAAAGAGGACAGGCGTACTCGAGGGTTGGGCGTACAACTGTGAGGAAAATCGTCAAACAATGCAATTTAGGACATTAAAATTTTTTAAGTAGTCTAAGGAGGGAAAATGGGGCATTTGCACGTTTTAAGATATTATAAATATGGCAATCTCATTTTAAGTCGCTAGAGATGGTGACATCCAGTAATTTCAAAGTATTAACAGACATTTCAGGGGGATTGGGCAGAGAAAGTAGGGAGAGTTTTAATGAAATTAAATGTTAAGACCCTTGACTTTAAAGGGTTGACTCTTATATCACTATTAACAGTTTCGTCCGATATCGATTCCAAGATGTCTACTGGGCTACTGTTTAACTTTTTGAAAAATTTCTCTATTACAATTAAATCCTCGACGAATTTCCATCTATCCAGGAAATCAACACCAAGGTTGTTTATCGTTACAAAAAATAAAATTTGGCTTAAGGGGGTTCCCTGAGGCATAAAATTGTAAATTCGAAGGGGATCAGAATATGCATTCAAATATTTGACGACCTGTGTTCCATTAGAGTGGAAAACGCAATTGCTCTAATTAAATATGGGCCAGCTTGAAATTCATTCGACAGTTTTTCGACCAATGTATTGTGAATAATTAAATCAAAAGCTGTCTACAAGTCCACTGCAATAACATTGAGCCTAGCTAACACCAGACCTTTGATAACAAGATTTATCTAATAGGCTGACTGTCCTGCCCAGTATCTGACCATAAAGCACTGTATTTTGGCTGAACAATGTCTGACTGAAGCCATTAAGTGTGCTACATACTTTATCCATAAGGTGAACAAGATAGTGGGTGGTAGATGTTCTCCGCTTAATCACGACACTTCGTAACCTTTAGATAAATATTTTTACTCTCTAATCAATTCTTATCGTATAAACCCTTAGATGAATCTCTATACTCTCTAAGCTATCAAAAGGTAGATCAAACAATTTTATTTAGTGTTCAAAAGAAGAAATCAAAACTGCAGTACTTAACAAAGGGTTGAAACCCATTTTTAATGTGTTGCAATGAGACCTTATATTTACATAGACGGGTGAGTTTCAAAAATAAAATTTGGAGGGGTTTTCTGTTGCCAAATTGCTGCAGTGGTAACATTACAGACATATAGTATCAATCCATACAAAAATAAAAACGAAACAAAATTTAGACTTCGGAAAGACACAAATTTGGTTAAAGGCGAAGAATAAAGCGATACTTTTTAATGTCAGGTAGGTGACAATTTGAGTATTTAGAGTGAGAATTTCGGCATCTCGAGAAAATTCCATGATGTATAGTCATATATCTTATGCCCTTGCCACATCATAGTCACATCTATTGACAAAGAAAGCCAAATATAATGAATGGCAAGGCAATTTTCTTGATTTTAGCGTCACACTTGTATTTAAAAAGCAAAAAATTAAAATTACAAGAAATTAGTTTAAAGAGTTTGCACCAACAGTAATTTGTGACCAACTCTTCTCTACTAATACTAAGTCTTCTTAACTTTAGTCAGATTCATCTCCCAGATAGAAACACCACTGTTCTAAGTTTTCATCTTTTCTAGTTTTAAAAATTATGCCTTAAACATTGACTCTGATTGGCCAGTCAAGAAATTTATATTTGAAGTAAACAATGTTCAACTCGAAAAATTACGGACGGCAACCGTGATTGGTGCTGTAGTCGTGCGTAATTTTGATTTTATCGACAAGTGTGACTACAATATGGCACGGGCATTATATATTGGAGATACTACGCCTATATTTTTATCACTGCTACAATTTTTTTTTTCTATTATGCCATTTTAAATATTAAGTCTCCCTCTTCAAATAAAAAAGATGCAGATATATAACGAATATCTGCATATTCTTGTGGTAAGGTGCATGTGTCTGAACTCCCCCTCCCCGCTTCATCTATAGGTCACTATAGCTTCAATTCAGGCAAGTATTTGATGGAAGTTTGAACATCAGTGGATTGGGATTTTGGTAATCCTATTCAAAATTTTAGGTGATGGAAGAGTACGGCTGTTATCAAATGGTATTTAGCAGCTCTTGTTCTGTTTATGGAAATCCTGCGACGTTGCCAATAACAACAAAGTCACCTACTGGTAATGCAACAAGCACCTATGGAAGAACAAAATATACAAGTGAATGTATTCTTAGAGACTTGAGTCATGCTAAATCGGTAAGAAAATACCAATTGGGTGTATTTTCATCAGGGCCTTATCCAGGATTTTTTTTTGGGGGGGCTACACAAAAAGGAACTCAAAAAACGCATAAAAAATTTGTTTATATCAATTTTTGCTACGTTTCACGAGTCGGACAAACATTTCGGAAGAGGGGGGGGGGTTAAAACCCCTAGCCGCCCTGGGTACAGTCTTGGTTTTCATAAGTGTTCAAATCTGATTTTTAAATCCAACAAAGCTTTGTTGTAGTTTATTCTGTGGTTTTAATCTTCACAATTTGATTGAAATGCCTATAAGAGCAAAAAAAAACAACAACACTGGCATCATTTTCTGAAGTTCCACAGCGTCTCATTGGCATCACTGTTCTCTCTCTCTCTCTCTCTCTCTCTCTCTCTCTCTCTCCTCTCTCTCTCTCTCTCTCTCTCTCTCTCTCTCTCTCTCCCTCTCTCTCTCTCTCTCTCTCTCTCTTTCTCTCTCTCTCTCCCTCTCTCTCTCGCTCTCTCTCTCTCTCTCTCTCTCTCTCTCTCTCTCTCTCTCTCTCTCTCTCTCTCTCTCTCTCTCTCTCTCTCTCTCTCTCTCTCTCTCTCTCTCTCTCTCTCTCTCTCTCTCTCTCTCTCTCTCTCTCTCTCTCTCTCTCTCTCTCTTTCTTTTTTCTAGCTCTCTAGTTTTTTTTAGTTTGATATGCTGAAAAAAGGGAGCTTTTAAAAAACAATTTTGAAAAAAACTGATAGGGGTTGGAAATAACGTGTTTTTTTTCATTTACAAACTATTATAACATGAAACAAGAAAACTAATCATCTTTATTTACGAAAATGATCAAATAAATTATGTTATGACTTCCTGTGATGACATCACTTTGAAATTTTGCCATTGGGAAAAATTCAAGGGGAGGAGCGATTTTCCATGGTTTCAGTGTAATAATAATATATTAAAGTACTTTAAATATTAATTAACAGGTGGTACTGTTTCAATGAAAATTACTTGGTCTTTTTTAGATCCAAGAAAAAAAGGAAAGCGGCAAATAAACAAGGACTTAGGTGTCAGGACGCACTAGCGGATCCAGAGGGGGCTGTGGTCCCCCCCCCGCCCCAAGGATTTTTTATGGCGCCCTGTTATCCTGTTTTTTCTTTCTTTTTAACTCTTTTTTTAGAATAAATTTGTTAATTTGGTTAATTATTGACAGCTTTGTTACATTGCCCCCCTCAAGATTTTGTTCCTTGGCGCCCTTGTCATATTGGACCTCCCCCAAGATTTTTCTCTAGGTCCGCCCCTGTCAGGATAAAGCAAATTTGTTGTTTTTCTTCTTCCTAAAGAGCTCTCAGAGCTCTCTTTCTTCTTCCTAAAGAGCTTTCTAGTTGCTCTCTCAGTCCCTCCACGGTAACCCCCATGACTCTAATTGTACTATTACTTACATGCTTTGAAGCTTTTTAAGACACTTTTAAGTTCTAAGGAAAGGATCCACATTGTATCTTGAGCTAGATTCCTTTTGTCTCACTGTTTGTAGATCACTCATCTCTTTCTGGTCTCAAGTTTTTAGGGATATTAAAAAGAAACTCCAAAAGGATCTCCAAAATTTATTATTTTGGATAATAACAGTGATTAGAGGTAGTGGTTATTTGGATAGTAACAGTGATTAGAGGTAGGCTCTCGCTACCTCTAAACATCTCCAAAATTTATCGAAAATAAGCTTTATCTAGACTATACTCTAGCTTTTGTGACTATTCCTCTATACTTTTTATGCTGATGTTAGCAGTATTCTTAATAAAAATGACTAATAAAGACTATAACTGGTATCTCAATTTCTGCTTTATCTTTCGCGATCTTTCCGTAATAGTAATTTAGTTTCGTTACATTCTGCCACAGACAACATGCAAACATATAAAATATCAAGTTCTAAATTATTAAATGATGCTCCATCATTGTCCGTTCCATTGTCTTATCAACCGTTTTTTGTAAATAGTTTCATTTTCGCGATTCTTTGCGGCTTGAATGTTTTTTTTTCTTTCTATTTTTTATTCTGCTCTTGTTATATTTTCATGTATGTCGTGTATATTGTGTACTATCTTCTTTTTTTTTGTTATACTCCCCATGCGTCATTTCTGTATATGGTGTCATTTCATTATTCATTATAACTTCATTTCGTTTTTTCATTACTATTAGTATTATTATTATTACTAATATTAATTTTTTATGAGCGGTCCTAGCCGATTGGTTGACGCGTTGGACTTAGAATCCTTTGTCCAATGGGCGGGGTTCAATTCCTTGTGTGGCCGATTATTTGGTTTGGAACGGGGAGCAGGGGCGTGGAATTTGTAAGCTCAGCCGGAGTCGACCCAGCTTGAAATGGGTATCTGGAGAAATCTTGGGAAGGTAAGCAGGAAGGGTGTGCGAAAGCATGGGATGACTGGCCTCCAGACCCTCATTGCAGTTACTGGCTGAAGGGATGTGAAATGGAGAACATCATCGTCGGTTTGGACTGTAAGAGTCTAGTGCTGTAGGCTTTACCTTACCTTTACCTAATTCTTTTACTTGAGAATGACAAAATTTTTTTCATTTGTAAAGAGAGGAAAAAGAAAAATGCATGTTTTTTTTTTGTTTAGGAAAAATGACATCGTTGAGAATGACATCATTTGTAAAGAGAGGAAGAAGAAAAATGCATGATTTTTTTGTTTAGGAAAAATGACATCATTGAGAATGACATCATTTGTAAAGAGGAAGAAAAAAACACGATTTTTTTTGTTTAGGAAAAATGACATAACTGAGAATGACATCATTTGTAAGGTGAGGAAGAAGAAAAATGCATGATTTTTTTTTGTTTAGTAAAAAATGATATCATTGATAATGACATCATTTGTAAAGAGAGGAAGAAGAAAAATGCATGATTTTTTTTTTGGTTAGGAAAAGTGAAATCATTGAGAATGATATCATTTGTAAAGAGCGGAAGAAGAAAAATGCATGATTTTTTTTTGTTTAGGAAAAATGACATTATTGAGAATGATATCATTTTTAAAGAGAGGAAGAAGAAAAATGCATGATTTATTATTGTTTAAGAAAAATGACATCATTGAGAATGACATCATTTGTAAAGAGAGGAAGAAGAAAAATACATGGATTTTTTTTAGGAATGGAACATAATTGCTCTTCGTTATTTTAATCCAGCTGGTGCTCATAGCAGTGGTATAATTGGAGAGCATCCAACAAAAGTCGCATATGCCAACCTCATGCCATTTTTAGGGCAAGTGGCCATAGGAGAGAGGCAGCATCTCACTGTTTATGGCAATGATTATAATACCATAGATGGAACAGGTTTGTCTTCATTGTGACTTAGATGTGTTCTTTTAAAGATGTTCCCATCATTTCCATAAGACCATTCCTTCCAGCAAGCAAGATTCTTAAACACGATTAAGAGTTACCAATGGAAAAAAAAGGTTTTTAAAGCCGAATTGTCGCGTTGCAAACTAAAAACCTAATCTAAAACCTAAATCTCATTTTTAGCAAGAATATCCAACTTAAGTTTTAAGTGATCAACGGAGCACCTTTTTCAATATCCAGAAATTCAATGGAATGGCATATTTTACAATCTAGGTTGGAAATTGGTAAACTGACTTATCAGTGGAGTCCTATAGTTGGGGGGGGGGACCATTGTCTAATAAACTTTTTCCTATTGGAGTTTCATCTTTCCTTTATCCGTACAGTTAAAAAAATCAACCAGAGAAACAAATTGTTTGACATGGCTTTACGTGTCACAACAATAATACATCCAGTGGCTGATCCAGATGGGTGGAGGGAGCACCCCCCCCCCTAACGTAGTCAAAAGTAGTATAATTTACCTAATTAACGCAAGTTTGCGTTTATTAAACTTGCTCATAACGCAAGTCTATCGGATCAACTTATTTTGCCCCCCCCCCCAAAAAAAATCCTGAATCCGCCCTTGAATACATCTTCATGTCTTAAAACAAGCAAAGCCTCTCACTCCGTTGGGGAACTCCTCAGGTAGTCCGCCATTTTGAAATATTTGTCCAGTGGTTTGAAATTTCCGATTAGAGGTAAGCTCTCGCTACCTCTAAACATCTCCAAAATTTATTATTTTGGATAGTAAGAGTGGTTAGAGGTAGTTGTTATCTGGATAATAACAGTGGTTAGAGGTAGGCTCTCGCTACCTCTAACCATCTCCAAAATTTATTAATTTGGATAATAACACTGGTTAGAGGTAGTGGTTATTTGGATAATAACAGTGATTAGAGGTAGGCTCTCGCTACCTCTAACCATCTCCAAAATTTATTATTTCGGATAATAACAGTGGTTAGAGGTAGTTATTATTTGGATAGCAGCAGTGGTTAGAGGTAGTGGTTTTTTGGATAATAAAAGTGGTTGGAGGTAGGCTCTCGCTACCTCTAAACATCTCCAAAATTTATTATTTTGGATAGTAAGATTGGTTAGAGGTAGTTGTTATTTGGATAATAACAGTTGTTAGAGGTAGGCTCTCGCTACCTCTAACCATCTCCAAAATTTATTATTTCGGATAATAACAGTGGTTAGAGGTAGTTATTATTTGGATAGCAGCAGTGGTTAGAGGTAGTGGTTATTTGGATAATAACAGTGGTTAGAGGTAGTGGTTATTTGGATGATAACAGTGATTAGAGGTAGGCTCTCGCTACCTCTAAACATCTCCAAAATTTGGTATTTCGGATAATAACAGTGGTTAGAGGTAGTGGTTATTTGGATAATAACAGTGATTAGAGGTAGGCTCTCGCTACCTCTAAACATCTCCAAAATTTATTATTTTGGATAATAACAGTGGTTAGAGGTAGTGGTTATTTGCATAATAGCAGTGGTTATTTGGATAATAACAGTGATTAGAGGTAGGCTCTCGCTACCTCTAAACATCTCCAAAATTTATTATTTCGGATGATAACAGTGGTGAGAGGTAGTTATTATTTGGATAATAGCAGTGGTTAGAGGTAGTGGTTATTTGGATAATAACAGTGGTTAGAGGTAGCGGTTATTTGGATAATAACAGTGATTAGAGGTAGGCTTTCGCTACCTCTAAACATCTCCAAAATTTATTATTTCGGATAATAACAGTGGTTAGAGGTAGTGGTTATTTGGATAATAACAGTGGTTAGAGGTAGGCTCTCGCTACCTCTAACCATCTCCAAAATTTATTTTATTTTGGATAATAACAGTGGTTAGAGGTAGTGGTTATTTGGATAATAACAGTGATTAGAGGTAGACTCTCGCTACCTCTAAACATCTCCAAATTTTATTATATCGGATAGTAACAGTGGTTAGAGGTAGTTATTATTTGGATAATAGCAGTGGTTAGAGGTAGTGGTTATTTGGATAATAACAGTGGTTAGAGGTAGTGGTTATTTGGATAATAACAGTGATTAGAGGTAGGCTCTCGCTACCTCTAAAGATCTCCAAAATTTATTATTTTGGATTATAACAGTGGTTAGAGGTAGTGGTTATTTGGATAGTAACAGTGATTAGAGGTAGGCTCTCGCTACCTCTAAACATATCCAAAATTTATTATTTCGGATAATAACAGTGGTTAGAGGTAGTTATTATTTGAATAATTGCAGTGATTAGAGGTAGTGGTTATTTGGATAATAACAGTGGTTAGAGGTAGTGGTTATGTGGATAGTAACAGTGATTAGAGGTAGGCTCTCGCTACCTCTAAACATCTCCAAAATTTATTATATCGGATAGTAACAGTGGTTAGAGGTAGTTATTATTTGAATAATAGCAGTGGTTAGAGGTAGTGGTTATTTGGATAATAACAGTGGTTAGAGGTAGTGGTTATTTGGATAGTAACAGTGATTAGAGGTAGGCTGTCGCTACCTCTAAACATCTCCAAAATTTATTATATTGAATAGTAACAGTGGTTAGAGGTAGTTATTATTTGGATAATAGCAGTGGTTAGAGGTAGTGGTTATTTGGATAATAACAGTGGTTAGAGGTAGTGGTTATTTGGATGATAACAGTGGTTAGAGGTAGTGGTTATTTGGATAATAACAGTGATTAGAGGTAGGCTTTCGCTACCTCTAAACATCTCCAAAATTTATTATTTCGGATAATAACAGTGGTTAGAGGTAGTAGTTATTTGGATAATAACAGTGATTAGAGGTAGGCTCTCACTACCTCTAAAGATCTCCAAAATTTATTATTTTGGATAATAACAGTGGTTAGAAGTAGTGGTTATTTGGATAGTAACAGTGATTAGAGGTAGGCTCTCGCTACCTCTAAATATATCCAAAATTTATTATTTCGGATAATAACAGTGGTTAGAGGTAGTTATTATTTGAATAATAGCAGTGGTTAGAGGTAGTGGTTATTTGGATAATAACAATGGTTAGAGGTAGTCGTTATTTGGAGAGTAACAGTGATTAGAGGTAGGCTCTCGCTACCTCTAAACATCTCCAAAATTTATTATTTCGGATAATAACAGTGGTTAGTGGTAGTGGTTATTTGGATAATAACAGTGGTTAGAGGTAGGCTCTCGCTACCTCTAACCATCTCCAAAATTTATTTTATTTTGGATAATAACAGTGGTTAGAGGTAGTGGTTATTTGGATAATAACAGTGATTAGAGGTAGACTCTCGCTACCTCTAAACATCTCCAAATTTTATTATATCGGATAGTAACAGTGGTTAGAGGTAGTTATTATTTGGATAATAGCAGTGGTTAGAGGTAGTGGTTATTTGGATAATAACAGTGGTTAGAGGTAGTGGTTATTTGGATGATAACAGTGGTTAGAGGTAGTGGTTATTTGGATGATAACAGTGGTTAGAGGTAGTGGTTATTTGGATAATAACAGTGATTAGAGGTAGGCTATCGCTACCTCTAAACATCTCCAAAATTTATTATTTCAGATAATAACAGTGGTTAGAGGTAGTGGTTATTTGGATAATAACAGTGGTTAGAGGTAGTGGTTATTTGGATGATAACAGTGGTTAGAGGTAGTGGTTATTTGGATAATAACAGTGATTAGAGGTAGGCTATCGCTACCTCTAAACATCTCCAAAATTTATTATTTCAGATAATAACAGTGGTTAGAGGTAGTGGTTATTTGGATAATAACAGTGATTAGAGGTAGGCTCTCGCTACCTCTAAACATCTCCAAAATTTATTATTTTGGATAATAACAGTGGTTAGAGGTAGTGGTTATTTGGATAGTAACAGTGATTAGAGGTAGGCTCTCGCTACCTCTAAACATATCCAAAATTTATTATTTCGGATAATAACAGTAATTAGAGGTAGTTATTATTTGAATAATAGCAGTGATTAGAGGTAGTGGTTATTTGGATAATAACAGTGGTTAGAGGTAGTGGTTATGTGGATAGTAACAGTGATTAGAGGTAGGCTCTCGCTACCTCTAAACATCTCCAAAATTTATTATATCGGATAGTAACAGTGGTTAGAGGTAGTTATTATTTGAATAATAGCAGTGGTTAGAGGTAGTGGTTATTTGGATAATAACAGTGGTTAGAGGTAGTGGTTTTTTGGATAGTAACAGTGATTAGAGGTAGGCTGTCGCTACCTCTAAACATCTCCAAAATTTATTATATCGGATAGTAACAGTGGTTAGAGGTAGTTATTATTTGGATAATAGCAGTGGTTAGAGGTAGTGGTTATTTGGATAATAACAGTGGTTAGAGGTAGTGGTTATTTGGATGATAACAGTGGTTAGAGGTAGTGGTTATTTGGATAATAACAGTGATTAGAGGTAGGCTTTCGCTACCTCTAAACATCTCCAAAATTTATTATTTCGGATAATAACGGTGGTTAGAAGTAGTGGTTATTTGGATAGTAACAGTGATTAGAGGTAGGCTCTCGCTACCTCTAAATATATCCAAAATTTATTATTTCGGATAATAACAGTGGATAGAGGTAGTTATTATTTGAATAATAGCAGTGGTTAGAGGTAGTGGTTATTTGGATAATAACAGTGGTTAGAGGTAGTGGTTATTTGGATAGTAACAGTGATTAGAGGTAGGCTCTCGCTACCTCTAAACATATCCAAAATTTATTATTTCGGATAATAACAGTGGTTAGAGGTAGTTATTATTTGAATAATACCAGTGGTTAGAGGTAGTGGTTATTTGGATAATAACAGTGGTAAGAGGTGGTGGTTATTTGGGTAATAACAGTGGTTAGAGGTAGGCTCTCGCTACCTCTAAAGATCTCCAAAATTTATTATTTTGGATAATAACAGTGGTTAGAGGTAGTGGTTATTTGGATAGTAACAGTGATTAGAGGTAGGCTCTCGCTACCTCTAAACATATCCAAAATTTATTATTTGGGATAATAACAGTGGTTAGAGGTAGTTATTATAGAATAATAGCAGTGGTAAGAGGTAGTTATTATTTGGATAATAGCAGTGGTTAGAGGTAGTGGTTATTTGGATTATAACAGTGGTTAGAGGTAGGCTCTCGCTACCTCTAAAGATCTCCAAAATTTATTATTTTGGATAATAACAGTGGTTAGAGGTAGTTGTTATTTGGATAATAACAGTGATTAGAGGTAGGCTCTCGCTACCTCTAAACATCTCCAAAATTTATTATTTTGGAAAATAACAGTGGTTAGAGGTAGTGGTTATTTGGATAGTAACAGTGATTAGAAGTAGGCTCTTGCTACCTCTAAACATATCCAAAATTTATTATTTTGGATAATAACAGTGGTTAGAGGTAGTTGTTATTTGGATAATAACAGTGATTAGAGGTAGGCTCTCGCTACCTCTAAACATCTCCAAAATTTATTATTTTGGAAAATAACAGTGGTTAGAGGTAGTGGTTATTTGGATAGTAACAGTGATTAGAAGTAGGCTCTTGCTACCTCTAAACATATCCAAAATTTATTATTTCGGATAATAACAGTGGTTGTAGAGGTAGTTATTATTTGAATAATAGCAGTGGTTAGAGGTAGTGGTTATTTGGATAATAACAGTGGTAAGAGGTAGTGGTTATTTGGGTAATAACAGTGGATAGAGGTAGGCTCTCGCTACCTCTAAAGATCTCCAAAATTTATTATTTTGGATAATAACAGTGGTTAGAGGTAGTGGTTATTTGGATAGTAACAGTGATTAGAGGTAGGTTCTCGCTACCTCTAAACATATCCAAAATTTATTATTTCGGATAATAGCAGTGGTTAGAGGTAGTTATTATTTGAATAATAGCAGTGGTAAGAGGTATTTATTATTTGGATAATAGCAGTGGTTAGAGGTAGTGGTTATTTGGATAATAACAGTGGTTAGAGGTAGGCTCTCGCTACCTCTAACCATCTCCAAAATTTATTATTTTGGATAATAACAGTGGTTATAGGTAGTTGTTATTTGGATAATAACAGTGATTAGAGGTAGGCTCTCGCTACCTCTAAACATCTCCAAAATTTATTCTTTTGGATAATAACAGTGGTTAGAGGTAGTGGTTATTTGGATAGTAACAGTGATTAGAAGTAGGCTCTCGCTACCTCTAAACATATCCAAAATTTATTATTTCGGATAATAACAGTGGTTAGAGGTAGTTATTATTTGAATAATAGCAGTGGTTAGAGGTAGTGGTTATTTGGATAATAACAGCAGTTAGAGGTAGTGGCTATTTGGATGAAAACAGTGGTTAAAGGTAGTGGTTATTTGGATAATAGCAGTGATTAGAGGTAGGCTCTCGCTACCTCTAAACATCTCCAAAATTTATTCTTTCGGATAATAACAGTGGTTAGAGGTATTTATTATTTGGATAATAGCAGTGGTTAGAGGTAGTGGTTATTTGGATAATAACAATGGATAGTAACAGTGATTAGAGGTAGGCTCTCGCTACCTCTAAACATATCCAAAATTTATTATTTTGGATAATAACAGTGGTTAGAGGTAGTTATTATTTGAATAATAGCAGTGGTTATTTGGATAATAACAGTGGTTAGAGGTAGTGGTTATATGGATGATAACAGTGGTTAGAGGTAGTGTTTATTTGGATAAAAACATTGATTAGAGGTAGGCTCTTGCTACCTCTTAACATCTCCAAAATTTATTATTTTGGATAATAACAGTGGTTAGAGGTAGTGGTTATTTGGATAGTAACAGTGATTAGAGGTAGGCTCTCGCTACCTCTAAACATATCCAAAATTTATTATTTTGGATAATAACAGTGGTTAGAGGTAGTTATTATTTGAATAATAGCAGTGGTTAGAGGTAGTGGTTATTTGGATAATAACAGTGGTAAGAGGTAGTGGTTATTTGGGTAATAACAGTGGTTAGAGGTAGGCTCTCGCTACCTCTAAAGATCTCCAAAATTTATTATTTTGGATAATAACAGTGGTTAGAGGTAGTGGTTATTTGGATAGTAACAGTGATTAGAGGTAGGCTCTCGCTACCTCTAAACATCTCCAAAATTTATTATTTTGGATAATAACAGTGGTTAGAGGTAGTGGTTATTTGGATAGTAACAGTGATTAGAGGTAGGCTCTCGCTACCTCTAAACACCTCCAAAATTTATTATTTTGGATAATAACAGTGGTTAGAGGTAGTGGTTATTTGGATAATAACAGTGATTAGAGGTAGGCTTTCGCTACCTCTAAACATCTCCAAAATTTATTATTTCGGATAATAACAGTGGTTAGAGGTAGTAGTTATTTGGATAATAACAGTGATTAGAGGTAGGCTCTCACTACCTCTAAAGATCTCCAAAATTTATTATTTTGGATAATAACAGTGGTTAGAAGTAGTGGTCATTTGGATAGTAACAGTGATTAGAGGTAGGCTCTCGCTACCTCTAAATATATCCAAAATTTATTATTTCGGATAATAACACTGGTTAGAGGTAGTTATTATTTGAATAATAGCAGTGGTTAGAGGTAGTGGTTATTTGGATAATAACAGTGGTTAGAGGTAGTCGTTATTTGGAGAGTAACAGTGATTAGAGGTAGGCTATCGCTACCTCTAAACATCTCCAAAATTTATTATTTCGGATAATAACAGTGGTTAGAGGTAGTGGTTATTTGGATAATAACAGTGGTTAGAGGTAGGCTCTCGCTACCTCTAACCATCTCCAAAATTAATTTTATTTTGGATAATAACAGTGGTTAGAGGTAGTGGTTATTTGGATAATAACAGTGATTAGAGGTAGACTCTCGCTACCTCTAAACATCTCCAAATTTTATTATATCGGATAGTAACAGTGGTTAGAGGTAGTTATTATTTGGATAATAGCAGTGGTTAGAGGTAGTGGTTATTTGGATAATAACAGTGGTTAGAGGTAGTGGTTATGTGGATAGTAACAGTGATTAGAGGTAGGCTCTCGCTACCTCTAAACATCTCCAAAATTTATTATATCGGATAGTAACAGTGGTTAGAGGTAGTTATTATTTGAATAATAGCAGTGGTTAGAGGTAGTGGTTATTTGGATAATAACAGTGGTTAGAGGTAGTGGTTATTTGGATAGTAACAGTGATTAGAGGTAGGCTGTCGCTACCTCTAAACATCTCCAAAATTTATTATATTGAATAGTAACAGTGGTTAGAGGTAGTTATTATTTGGATAATAGCAGTGGTTAGAGGTAGTGGTTATTTGGATAATAACAGTGGTTAGAGGTAGTGGTTATTTGGATGATAACAGTGGTTAGAGGTAGTGGTTATTTGGATAATAACAGTGATTAGAGGTAGGCTTTCGCTACCTCTAAACATCTCCAAAATTTATTATTTCGGATAATAACAGTGGTTAGAGGTAGTAGTTTTTTGGATAATAACAGTGATTAGAGGTAGGCTCTCACTACCTCTAAAGATCTCCAAAATTTATTATTTTGGATAATAACAGTGGTTAGAAGTAGTGGTTATTTGGATAGTAACAGTGATTAGAGGTAGGCTCTCGCTACCTCTAAATATATCCAAAATTTATTATATCGGATAGTAACAGTGGTTAGAGGTAGTTATTATTTGAATAATAGCAGTGGTTAGAGGTAGTGGTTATTTGGATAATAACAGTGGTTAGAGGTAGTCGTTATTTGGAGAGTAACAGTGATTAGAGGTAGGCTCTCGCTACCTCTAAACATCTCCAAAATTTATTATTTCGGATAATAACAGTGGTTACTGGTAGTGGTTATTTGGATAATAACAGTGGTTAGAGGTAGGCTCTCGCTACCTCTAACCATCTCCAAAATTTATTTTATTTTGGATAATAACAGTGGTTAGAGGTAGTGGTTATTTGGATAATAACAGTGATTAGAGGTAGACTCTCGCTACCTCTAAACATCTCCAAATTTTATTATATCGGATAGTAACAGTGGTTAGAGGTAGTTATTATTTGGATAATAGCAGTGGTTAGAGGTAGTGGTTATTTGGATAATAACAGTGGTTAGAGGTAGTGGTTATTTGGATGATAACAGTGGTTAGAGGTAGTGGTTATTTGGATGATAACAGTGGTTAGAGGTAGTGGTTATTTGGATAATAACAGTGATTAGAGGTAGGCTATTGCTACCTCTAAACATCTCCAAAATTTATTATTTCAGATAATAACAGTGGTTAGAGGTAGTGGTTATTTGGATAATAACAGTGGTTAGAGGTAGTGGTTATTTGGATGATAACAGTGGTTAGAGGTAGTGGTTATTTGGATAATAACAGTGATTAGAGGTAGGCTATCGCTACCTCTAAACATCTCCAAAATTTATTATTTCAGATAATAACAGTGGTTAGAGGTAGTGGTTTTTTGGATAATAACAGTGATTAGAGGTAGGCTCTCGCTACCTCTAAAGATCTCCAAAATTTATTATTTCGGATAATGACAGTAATTAGAGGTAGTTATTATTTGAATAATAGCAGTGATTAGAGGTAGTGGTTATTTGGATAATAACAGTGGTTAGAGGTAGTGGTTATGTGGATAGTAACAGTGATTAGAGGTAGACTCTCGCTACCTCTAAACATCTCCAAAATTTATTATATCGGATAGTAACAGTGGTTAGAGGTAGTTATTATTTGAATAATAGCAGTGGTTAGAGGTAGTGGTTATTTGGATAATAACAGTGGTTAGAGGTAGTGGTTTTTTGGATAGTAACAGTGATTAGAGGTAGGCTGTCGCTACCTCTAAACATCTCCAAAATTTATTATATCGGATAGTAACAGTGGTTAGAGGTAGTTATTATTTGGATAATAGCAGTGGTTAGAGGTAGTGGTTATTTGGAAAATAACAGTGGTTAGAGGTAGTGGTTATTTGGATGATAACAGTGGTTAGAGGTAGTGGTTATTTGGATAATAACAGTGATTAGAGGTAGGCTTTCGCTACCTCTAAACATCTCCAAAATTTATTATTTCGGATAATAACGGTGGTTAGAAGTAGAGGTTATTTGGATAGTAACAGTGATTAGAGGTAGGCTCTCGCTACCTCTAAATATATCCAAAATTTATTATTTCGGATAATAACAGTGGATAGAGGTAGTTATTATTTGAATAATAGCAGTGGTTAGAGGTAGTGGTTATTTGGATAATAACAGTGGTTAGAGGTAGTGGTTATTTGGATAGTAACAGTGATTAGAGGTAGGCTCTCGCTACCTCTAAACATATCCAAAATTTATTATTTCGGATAATAACAGTGGTTAGAGGTAGTTATTATTTGAATAATACCAGTGGTTAGAGGTAGTGGTTATTTGGATAATAACAGTGGTAAGAGGTGGTGGTTATTTGGGTAATAACAGTGGTTAGAGGTAGGCTCTCGCTACCTCTAAAGATCTCCAAAATTTATTATTTTGGATAATAACAGTGGTTAGAGGTAGTGGTTATTTGGATAGTAACAGTGATTAGAGGTAGGCTCTCGCTACCTCTAAACATATCCAAAATTTATTATTTGGGATAATAACAGTGGTTAGAGGTAGTTATTATAGAATAATAGCAGTGGTAAGAGGTAGTTATTATTTGGATAATAGCAGTGGTTAGAGGTAGTGGTTATTTGGATAATAACAGTGTTAGAGGTAGGCTCTCGCTACCTCTAACCATCTCCAAAATTTATTATTTTGGATAATAAAAGTGGTTAGAGGTAGTTGTTATTTGGATAATAACAGTGATTAGAGGTAGGCTCTCGCTACCTCTAAACATCTCCAAAATTTATTATTTTGGAAAATAACAGTGGTTAGAGGTAGTGGTTATTTGGATAGTAACAGTGATTAGAAGTAGGCTCTTGCTACCTCTAAACATATCCAAAATTTATTATTTCGGATAATAACAGTGGTTGTAGAGGTAGTTATTATTTGAATAATAGCAGTGGTTAGAGGTAGTGGTTATTTGGATAATAACAGTGGTAAGAGGTAGTGGTTATTTGGGTAATAACAGTGGATAGAGGTAGGCTCTCGCTACCTCTAAAGATCTCCAAAATTTATTATTTTGGATAATAACAGTGGTTAGAGGTAGTGGTTATTTGGATAGTAACAGTGATTAGAGGTAGGCTCTCGCTACCTCTAAACATATCCAAAATTTATTATTTCGGATAATAGCAGTGGTTAGAGGTAGTTATTATTTGAATAATAGCAGTGGTAAGAGGTAGTTATTATTTGGATAATAGCAGTGGTTAGAGGTAGTGGTTATTTGGATAATAACAGTGGTTAGAGGTAGGCTCTCGCTACCTCTAACCATCTCCAAAATTTATTATTTTGGATAATAACAGTGGTTATAGGTAGTTGTTATTTGGATAATAACAGTGATTAGAGGTAGGCTCTCGCTACCTCTAAACATCTCCAAAATTTATTATTTTGGATAATAACAGTGGTTAGAGGTAGTGGTTATTTGGATAGTAACAGTGATTAGAGGTAGGTTCTCGCTACCTCTAAACATATCCAAAATTTATTATTTCGGATAATAACAGTGGTTAGAGGTAGTTATTATTTGAATAATAGCAGTGGTTAGAGGTAGTGGTTATTTGGATAATAACAGCAGTTAGAGGTAGTGGCTATTTGGATGATAACAGTGGTTAAAGGTAGTGGTTATTTGGATAATAGCAGTGATTAGAGGTAGGCTCTCGCTACCTCTAAACATCTCCAAAATTTATTCTTTCGGATAATAACAGTGGTTAGAGGTATTTATTATTTGGATAATAGCAGTGGTTAGAGGTAGTGGTTATTTGGATAATAACAATGGATAGTAACAGTGATTAGAGGTAGGCTCTCGCTACCTTTAAACATATCCAAAATTTATTATTTCGGATAATAACAGTGGTTAGAGGTAGTTATTATTTGAATAATAGCAGTGGTTATTTGGATAATAACAGTGGTTAGAGGTAGTGGTTATATGGATGATAACAGTGGTTAGAGGTAGTGTTTATTTGGATAAAAACATTGATTAGAGGTAGGCTCTTGCTACCTCTTAACATCTCCAAAATTTATTATTTTGGATAATAACAGTGGTTAGAGGTAGTGGTTATTTGGATAGTAACAGTGATTAGAGGTAGGCTCTCGCTACCTCTAAACATATCCAAAATTTATTATTTTGGATAATAACAGTGGTTAGAGGTAGTTATTATTTGAATAATAGCAGTGGTTAGAGGTAGTGGTTATTTGGATAATAACAGTGGTAAGAGGTAGTGGTTATTTGGGTAATAACAGTGGTTAGAGGTAGGCTCTCGCTACCTCTAAAGATCTCCAAAATTTATTATTTTGGATAATAACAGTGGTTAGAGGTAGTGGTTATTTGGATAGTAACAGTGATTAGAGGTAGGTTCTCGCTACCTCTAAACATCTCCAAAATTTGTTATTTTGGATAATAACAGTGGTTAGAGGTAGTGGTTATTTGGATAGTAACAGTGATTAGAGGTAGGCTCTCGCTACCTCTAAACATCTCCAAAATTTATTATTTTGGATAATAACAGTGGTTAGAGGTAGTGGTTATTTGGATAGTAACAGTGATTAGAGGTAGGCTCTCGCTACCTTTAAACATCTCCAAAATTTATTATTTCGCATAATAACAGTGGTTAGAGGTATTTATTATTTGGATAATAGCAGTGGTTAGAGGTAGTGGTTATTTGGATTATAACAATGGATAGTAACAGTGATTAGAGGTAGGCTCTCGCTACCTCTAAACATATCCAAAATTTATTATTTCGAATAATAACAGTGGTTAGAGGTAGTTATTATTTGAATAATAGCAGTGGTTATTTGGATAATAACAGTGGTTAGAGGTAGTGGTTATATGGATGATAACAGTGGTTAGAGGTAGTGTTTATTTGGATAATAACATTGATTAGAGGTAGGCTCTTGCTACCTCTTAACATCTCCAAAATTTATTATTTTGGATAATAACAGTGGTTAGAGGTAGTGGTTATTTGGATAGTAACAGTGATTAGAGGTAGGCTCTCGCTACCTCTAAACATCTCCAAAATTTATTATTTCGGATAATAACAGTGGTTAGAAGTAGTTATTATTTGGATAATAGCAGTGGTTAGAGGTAGTGGTTATTTGTATAATAACAGTGGTTAGAGGTAGACTCTCGCTACCTCTAAACATCTCCAAAATTTATTATTTTGGGTAATAACAGTGGTTAGAGGTAGCGGTTATTTGGATAGTAACAGTGATTAGAGGTAGGCTCTCGCTACCTCTAAACATCTCCAAAATTTATTATTTCGGATAATAACAGTGGTTAGAAGTAGTTATTATTTGGATAATAGCAGTGGTTAGAGGTAGTGGTTATTTGGATAATAACAGTGGTTAGAGGTAGGCTTTCGCTACCTCTAAAGATCTCCAAAATTTATTATTTTGGATAATAACAGTGGTTAGAGGTAGTGGTTATTTGGATAGTAACAGTGATTAGAGGTAGGCTCTCGCTACCTCTAAACATCTCCAAAATTTATTATTTGGGATAATAACAGTGGTTAGAAGTAGTTATTATTTGGATAATAGCAGTGGTTAGAGGTAGTGGTTATTTGGATAATAACAATGGTTAGAGGTAGTGGTTATTTGGATAATAACAGTGGTTAGAGGTAGACTCTCGCTACCTCTAAACATCTCCAAAATTTATTATTGTGGATAGTAAGTTGGTTAGAGGTAGATGTTATTTGGATAATAACAGTGGTTAGAGGTAGGCTCTCACTACCTCTAACCATCTCCAAAATTTATTATTGTGGATAATAACAGTGGTTAGAGGTAGTGCGTTATTTGGGTAATAACAGTGGTTAGAGGTAGTGGTTATTTGGATAATAGCAGTGATTAGAGGTAGGCTCTCGCTACCTCTAACCATCTCCATAATGTATTATAAACTTAGAGTCCAGTGACTAATTTGGTTTATAGCCCAGAAAACTAATCCAATCCTGATTCATGTTAAGCTCGTTACACTTTTTAGCCCTTTTTAGCTCTGTCTACATAAGAAAGAGTACACAAGAAAATGAGAGCTAGAAAAAATAAATCACTTTTTAAGAGAGACAAGAAGTAAAACAACGAGTAAATAAAGCTGATTTTGCACGTGTAGAAACCACTATAGCTAAATAAATCGAGCACGCATTGCCAAATAAGCCTAAAAACTATGTGAATAATTTTCAAGAAAAGTAAAATTAAAATTGACCCATAGAAACTAACAAAACAAAGAAACACTATTTGTTTCGCCACATGTTAATTTTGGAAAATACATATCGTAAGCAATCATAATATCGTAAGCAATCGTAAGGGAAAAAAATCTTCTTATAGACCCTTTTTCTTCGATATATGAAATATATATTGTAAGCAATCATAAATTAAGGGGAAAAAATCTTCTTAGAGACCCTTTTTCTTCGATATATAAAATATATATCGTAAGCAATCATAAATTAAGGGGAAAAATCTTCTTAGAGACCCTTCCTCTTCGATATATAAAATATATATTGTAAGCAATCATAAATTAAGGGGAAAAAATCTTCTTAGAGACCCATTCTCATACTACTACCAAATGTACAAACTCCTTTAACCAGCAATATAAAACTCAGATCCTGTTTTTTTTTTTCGGTCTGCAGGTGGTATCAGTCAAAGTCAGTCAGAACTAACATCATTTTTATACAATTCTTAAAAAGGGCTTATCCCAGATTTCCCTCTCAATCACTCGGACTATCCGTCTTGGCTTTTTCTACAATCAGCCATGTCTTAATGCCTACAGCATAATACTGATTTTCAGTCTCCGAAGTTCAATCCGCAGTATTAAAACCGTTAAATCTGATGTGATTTGGATGAACATTAAGTAACACAAAATAGTTATTTTAGGATAAAAAAATATAAATATATCGATAAATAAAAGTTCAAATAGGGATAAAATCCTTTTTAATAATGGACAGTGTTTCACAAACAGTGATAGAAATTCACAAAAATATCAGATATTTCGGTCACATATGCAGTGACCGTCATCGGTAGTAAAACTAAACTAAAACAATTTAAAACAAATATCTGGTATTTTTTGTTAATTTCTATCACTGTTTGTGAAACAATGTCTATTAAAAATGATTTTATCCCTATTTGAACTTTTATTTATCGTCATGGAAAGGCAGTGTGGTCTCTGAAATTATCTATATATAAATATATCATATGCATATACATTTATATTCATTTTATTTATTAATGCACATTGTAAGACGAAGGGAAGTTTTCAAATTTGGAAGATAGTGGCTTTAGGTCTCTCACAAATGCTGACTTTCATTGCGTAGTTTCCGTCAAGATGGCGCCCCTTTTCTTGTGTTTATTTTCCCCTCTCATAAAGAAAAAAAATCCTTTAACTTTTTTGGTTTCCAAGGAATTTATGAGTTCAATTTTTTCAGAAAATGTGTTTCCCCCTTTTTTTTTATACCTAACATACTTGGTAAATTGGTAAACAGTCCTTCCCCTTCCCCTTTATTGCGCTTTAATAGTTGGTGAAATCCCTTTTTGTATATCTTATTTGGTTCAAAGGCTTTTTAATACTTCTTGTTTATTCCAAACTGGGACATAAACCAAAAACCGATATAAAAGAATCATAAATAGTAGCATAAGCTGGTTTATGCTTTAATCGCTCCCAGACAGAGGGGGAAGTACAACCCCCCAATTGCCCTTCCTGACTGAAGGGCCTTGAAACGGAGATCAGCATCGCTGGTTAGGACTTTAAGGATCTAGTGCCGTATCCTTTACCTACCTTTTACTTTTAGACCGGGGGGGGCATGGATTTTTCTGATTGATAATCTTACTTTTTTTTAGTCTTTCACTATTTTATAATTATTGTTTTACAGTATTAAAATAATAATTGTACCATTTCAATGTTTTACAATATTTTCAGAATGAATTGGTTTGCATTTATCTATTTTTTCCCTCTTTTTAATGGGATGGCTTCCCTTGAGGCTAGCAGCTAGGAGGTATTATTATTTGCTAATAGGTTGAAAAGAGGGAGGCAAGGTTGATTCTGAGAGAAGGAGCAGGGTCCACTCTCCATATTATGTTTGAAAGGAACTATTGTGGTTCTCGGTGTCCAGGAATGAACTAAGTAATTTTATTATGTGAGATTTGAGTTACTATTTGTTAATAAACCATTGAACTTGAGCTCATTATTCAAGGTGTTCGTGACTATATTCACATAATGGACTTGTGCTCTGGACATTTAGCGGCACTTAAGAAAATCGAAAGCGAACACTTGAAATTCAAGGTAAGTCCTACCGTTGCTATTATTATCTATATTATGCCTGCGTAACTCAAAATGATATGCGAGTTAGATTGTGCTAAAAAAAGCCAAAACTACAGATTTTGTTCCTGGAATATTTGTAGTACTTTACCGTATACTTTTAGTATTATCTCTCTAATTTTGTAGTGCTTTTTGTATCCCTCCAGTAGCATCAGTCCACGAAAATATACGGGGGGGGGGAATATGTTTCTCAAAATCTAAGGGGCAGTTTTTTTGTTTATGTTTCAATAATATACCAAAAAAAGTTTATTTTAATGAAAATGCTAAACAGGTAGTTTGCAAATCTAGGGAGAGGGGCGGAAAATCTAGATGGGTAATCAACTGCCTTCTGCCCCTGCCCCAATTAACCCACCTGTATAGCCATATTAACTACTCTCCCAATGTAAACAAGCTTCCCCGTGTTTTTCCTTCACCAGCTCCTACTTTTTCTTTTCTGATTATCATTGTTTCTTGTCACAAAAGCAAAATAATATAAAACATAAAAATTGGTTCAATGCAGGATAGAACCAGAAACCTACTGCGTTTAAACTAAACTTAAAACCATCGAGCCTCGTAAATAATTCTTCTGTGAATTACTTTCTTAGGCAAGAACACTCCTACTTATCCTCCTCCCCCCAAAGAGACCCTACCCCGTCCTGACCTTCTCCAGCATACAAAAAAAGACAGACTTAAAGATAATACTACCGAGTTTAAAGCCCGCATGTAACATAAATAACTGAAAACGGAGCTCAGACCATTCCCCTACTATTTAAAAACTCCTCCCCCAGACACAATTACTCTTTCTCTTTATTTTCTTCCGTGTCAGGGAGTTCCCAGGTCTATTTTTTAGTGAATTGGTTCAGTCATTTAGGAATTCACAGCAAAGTGACAAATTAACAAAACGACTCATGTTATAAATAAACCAGCAATGGCCACAATATTAAACACATAGTCAAACATAACCATAACCATATATGGTTATGGTTATATAAACATAACCATATATAACCATATAACCATATATGGTTATATAACCATATATGGTTATATAAGCATAACCATATATGTATAGTATGTGCAACTAAGTTATGGCATGAGATTTTTCTTGCTTCATCATTTCCTACATCCTCCTTTGATTCACCTATATTTTGTGTTTTATTAGCCCCCCCCCCCCTACGTTTAGCTTTTCACTTTCAATAACAATTTTCAAGAGAAGTTGAAGGAAGCTAGGAAAAGTGCCGACTCTTCAGAGACAACATTCTAACGGTGTCTGTAGTAAAGAGCCGTAAACCTTCAATGCGTTATTTGTTTATTATCAGTTTTCTTCCAGAAAAAGACATTTTTCAAAGAAAAGTAAAGAGCCATACTAAAACTTAAGACAAGTACAAGAAAGTCTTATAGTAATTCAAACTTAAGAAAACCACAAATTTCCGTAAAAAATCAAACCTAAAACGAACAAAAATTAAAACAAGATAGTTACTTTAGAAAGAAAGATAACAGAAAGGCTAATGGTATAGGTGAATAAGAAGATCCTAAAATCAGTAAAAATTATAATCAATCTCAAGTCAAACCTAAGTCAAACAGATATTACTACAAAAAAAGTTCGGCTTTTGTATTTCCCCTTTCCGTATACCTTCTTAAGTATACTGTGTTACTTGTATTTTATTGAAAACTATGTGTACTTGGAACAGTGTGCTTCGATTTTTCAAAAAAAAGAAAAATAAAAACAAAATTGCTACATTACTCAAGATAACTGGAAAGACTACGACTGTGACTAATTGTGATTGTGACTAATTGTGGTTACCCACAAAGTTTCAAGTGAATACCCTTCGCTGCCCCTAAGATATTACAGATACACCCTTTGAACAACTTGTATGCACATATTGTCTTTTGATTGAATGTAACCACCCGCCCAACATTCCCCGCCATTTAACCTCAATACCCTTAAACTTTTTGGACACCCCCATGATCCAACATTTCCCCCTTTTTCCAATCATAAACATTAAACCTATGTGTAAACAATGGGCAAGTTGCATAACTCATAACCCTTGCTCCATGGCGTCAGCGGGGAGAGGGGTTCTGTCGTCCCTGGAGGTAGAGCTATTGGACCTGAAAATATTCTTTCCGTGTTGTGGAGGAATCTCAAACGGGTGAGGAATGGATGGTTGCTCTCTAGTCATTTTTCATTATTCTACTTTAAAGCCCCGAAAGTTTGAATTCAATACCCTTAGCCATTCCTAATGCATTGTTGGTGCGCCCTTTTGACAATTAGCCTGCACATAGTGGGTTTCAATTTTGCCTAACGTTTTCTGAAAGTTTCACCTTACTACTTTAATTAATTTTGTAGACCCAGGATTAAATATGCTTCCTTTTCCATAAAGCTAACCCTACATTTAAACAATGGGAAAGTTGCATAATTTACAGACCTTGCCCCAGGTGTAGTAGAGGTGTCAAGGCATCCCCAGGAGTACAGTTATTTGAACTTTAGACTATTTCGAAAAAAATGGCTATATCACAATTTTGATCAGATGTCTTCGGGGGAAGGAAAGCTAAAAAAGAAATGAGAGAGGTCTTTTGTCCTCTAATCTCTGTTAACTTTTATAAAGGGTTTAACTTTGTTAACTTTTAATTGAATTTTGAATTTCCAATCGATTGATCCCCCTTTGAAGTTTCTATGACCACCCCTTCCATATGAAGTGTCTCTAGAGAAAAAAAAAGAATGACGAATTCCTTTCGATCTATCTCAAGTTGTAGCTACTATCCCTCTGCATACGACTCACCCCTCACCCCTCTGGTACTTATGAAACAAATTCGTTAATACATCATTTTCTGTTTTCTGCTTTTATTTCGAAGGCGTATGGTCACTTCGATGGCTCATGAACCGGCAGAGTGGGATCTCTGG
Organism: Artemia sinica; assembly: GCA_027921565.1. Taxonomy (NCBI): domain Eukaryota; kingdom Metazoa; phylum Arthropoda; class Branchiopoda; order Anostraca; family Artemiidae; genus Artemia; species Artemia sinica. The sequence goes on along the minus strand of CM051271.1, from coordinate 1,429,839 downwards.
TAACTCTTGGGTAGCTGAGATTCTTCGGGACCTTTCCAGAGAGCTTGATATATTAAATATGCATATCATTATCCTTTACATTCTTAATATTTCTTTCAAGACTTGGGATTACCCTGGGAGTCTTGGAATGTTTGTAAATTCTCCTTCACAGCTCTGATTGTCCGCGGTGATAAAACCCTGATTGGCTTTTCATGGCAGAAATGTTTTCCCCTTCACCACCATTTTTAAAAGCATAATAAAGGTAAGAACAAGTGAAACCATTTTAGATATGTATATTTTCCAGCCATACAACCTCGGTATTGGTAAAGGCCTCAGTGTTTTAGAGCTGAAAAATGCATTCGAGGAAGTCAACAATGTTAAAATTCCTCACGTCATACTGCCAAGAAGGGAAGGAGACGTGGATGCTCTCTACTGTGATGCCAGCGATTCTGAAACTGAACTTGGCTGGAAGCCAAGATTCGACGCTAAGGACATGTGTAAGTTTTCCTTGCCTTCAAATTACATGATTACATTTATTGTGAATAATTGCTTCTTGGACGATACTTTCTTTAATATTTTATGCAGACAGCCGAATGGGGAATGGGGATTAACGGAACGAAAGGGGGGGGGTATTTCTTTTCTGACATATAGAATTATATCTGGATTGTTTTTTTATTATAGTGGTTGCTTTACAGGCTCTGCTGCCAGCGTCCAATAAAGAAATATGCGCTTCCTATCCCCAATAAGAAAAAGAACCAATTGCTTCGAAGAAATGGCGGAATAGGATGACAATTTGCCCTTCTTCTGCTTCTCTTCTGCACCTTCTGCTTACCTAAAATAATCCTGACGGAACTAAAGTTTACCTATCTTAAAGATAGAGTTAAAGAGTGTCGAAATTGTAGAAGAGAATCGGTGAAGTTTTTCGGTGACCACTTTTCAAAGAGTTTCCTTTTATGTTGAAATCAGTAGAGGAGCAAGGTCTCAGTGGTTGTAAAAAAGTAGGAAATCACAGCAATAGTGATGTCACGGCTGTATCCAGTATTTTTTTTTGGTGGGGGGTTATTTGTTTCGGAATGAGTAGGGTTTACACAAAACACTTAAAAAAAAACGTATCAAAGTTTACTTATATGCATTTTGTTACGTTCTTGCAAGTCGGACAAACATTTCAGGAGGGGGATTCAAACTACATAGTCCCCCATGGAGGTGGCCTTGAGTGCTGTATATTATTCAGAATCCGATTTTAGTCGGTTTCTTAAAGACAAAAGCATTAAACAAAAAACGTAAAATTCACTGATCCTTATCTGTGTCTAAAAGCCTTGGACAGAGTTCATTCGTAATTGAGCTTTTAAACATATTTTGTTTTTTCTTATTATATCTAGTCACCCTTGTGTATGTGAATTGACTCTTTTAATTTTGTTCTAATTTGTTTAGTCGGTAAGTTCCAAGCAGATAGACCCGCAGAAGAGAACCGAAATGCTGAAAAACATCTTTTATAATTTGGATAGAAAGTGTCCAGAAATTTGGAAAAAATTGGAATTTCGGGCGAGGAGTATCAAGTCCTTCTTCTTATGCTTAGGTGCCTAGTTCTGTGTTTTGGCTTTCATTAATTGACACAGAAATCCGTAACTGTTGGATATTTGAGATGGAGGTAGGGGTAGTGTGGGTATTAGTTTCTCTAAGCAAGATATTGTTAACATGAAGTATGAATCGTTATGTTAGAATAAAAGAAAGCTTTTCTGTTCTTTGTGATCTGTCAAATATCAAACAGTTCGTACTGTAAGTAAGGAACTGGTAACGAACTGTAAGTAAGGAGCGACCCGGCTCAATAGTAACCGAAACTCTAAAAATTCGAATTTTGATACCAATAGATACATCAAAATGATTGTATTTTAGTTCTGATTTCAAATATATAAGTCTCATCAAGTTTAGTCTTACTAATCAACAGTTACGCGCCTGAGAAAATTTGCCTGATTTTCGAAAAAAAGGGAAAGCACCCCCTAAAAGCTATAGAACCCTAATGAAAATCACACCATCAGATACAGTGTATCGAAGAACCCTACTGTAGAGGTTTCAAGCTCCTATCTGCAAAAATGTGGATTTTTTTTTTTTTTTTTGGCCAGAAGAAAGATCACGGATGCGTGTTCGTATCGACCCAGTGGTCCTAGAATATCGTGGGAGGGATCATTCGAACGGAAATTAAAAGTTCTAGTGCCATTTTTAAGTGACAAAAAAATGAAGGGCAACTAGGCACCCTCCCACGCTCATTTTTTCCAAAGTCACCCGATCAAAATTTTGAGATAACCATTTTGTTCAGCATGGTCAAAAATATAAAAAAATATGTCTTTTAGGATGACTTAATCCCCAAAAAACCCCGGGGGGAGGGTTGAAAGTTATGAACTTTACCCATTGTTTACATATAGTATTGGTTATTGGGAAGTATACAGACGTTTTCAGTGGGGATTTTTTCTGGTAGTGGAGGGGAGGTGTCGGGGGTTATGTGGGAGGTTCTTTCCATGGAGAAATTTTTAATGGGAGAAGGGCATTGCTACGAAGGGAACCCCGGATTTCCCAGCATTATTTAAAAATCGATCAGAAATTAAACCAAAAACAAAAGTTTTTCAACTGAAAGTAAGGAGCAACATCAAAACTTAAAACGAACAGAAATTATTACGTATATGATTGGGTTCGCCCCCTAGCCAATACCTCCTTCTTTAAGCCAAAGAGTTTTTAGAACTTTCATAAGAGCTATTTATTCTAATTAACGGCCTTTGTGATTAAGGGGTCATTTTTAAAGAATTGGAACAAAATTTGAACTTTAGCGTAAAGAAAGAGGTATTGACTAGAGGGTGAACCCCCTAATATAAGTATACGTATTTAGAGTCTAGTGAACTCTAAAAGGTTAGATTCTGGCTTCTTTTTTTTTTTTTTTTTTTTTTTTTTTTTTTTTTTTTTTTTTTTTTTTTTTTTTTTTTTTTTAGCACTGAGGATGACTTGGCGGAGGTCCTTGTCGAAATATTTGCTGGTTTTTTTCGTCTTCATATTTTACCACTGGCTGAAAAAATCCTCGTTTTCTCACCCTTTTTTGGTTTTATTTATCATTTATTATTTCCTTTCCTCTCTTAGCTTCATACGTTAAAAATATATGAATATAAAAGTTCGTTATGTAAGTTAATTCGTATCAGCCTTTGTGATTAAGGGGTCATTTTTAAAGAATTGGAACATGTGAACTCTAGTGAACTCTAAAAGGTTAGATTCTTTTTTTTTTTTTTTTTTTTTTTTTTTTTTTTTTTTTTTTTTTTTTTTTTTTTTTTAAGCACTGAGGACGACTTGGCAGAGGTCCTTGTCGAAATATTTGCTGGTTTTTCGTCTTCATATGTTACCACTGGCTGACAAAATCCTCGTTTTCTCACCCTTTTTTGGTTTTACTTATCATTTATTATTTCCTTTCCTCTCTTAGCTTCATACGTTAAAAATATATGAATATAAAAGTTCGTTACGTAAGTTAACTCGTAAGTTACGTATATTTATTACTAATAAAAACGTTCGTAAAGAAAATTTAACAACTTTCGAGAAAGCCATTTAACCAAATAAAAGTAAAATTTATATGCAAATTTTGTCTTAATTATTCATGTTTGGTGAGCCAAAATCAACACCTGCATTAATTCAAAAACGTTCAAAAATTAAATATAAAAAAATAAGTTTTTTTTAACTGAAAGTAAGGAGCAACATTAAAACTTAAAACGAACAGAAATTATTACCTATATAAAAGGGGCTGTCCCCTCCTCAACGCCTCGCTCTTTACGCTCAAGTTAGACTCTTTCTCATAACACTATTAAACAATATAAACCTTAGCGTAGAGAGCGAAGCGTTGAGGAGGGGACAGCCCCTTTCCTATACTGAATAATTTCTGTTCGTTTTAAGTTCTAATGTTGCTCCTTACTTTCAGTTAAAAAAAAATTGTTTTTTTCTATTTAATTAAAGAAAGAGTGAACTAAGAAGGAAATTAAAGAAAAGTAAGAAAAGAGAGTAAACAGAGAATAAACTAGGAAAATGTAGGAACAACCTTAAAACAAACTTTATCTATAAATGCACAAAGAGCAAACCATTTTTTTGTAGGCTTGAAAAAGTGAAATCTATTAAGACTATCTCCGACTTCTCAACAACAAAATTTCTATAAAAGGTTGCTCATTTGAAGCCTTTAAAATTTGCAATTTATTCCAGTAGTATGATAAAACTGAATGCGAAAACGTAAATTTTGAAATGTTTTTTTTCCTTTTGGCATTTATTAAAGGGAGATTGCCAAGTTCATTTTTTTTTTAAAATCGATTTCGATTGTTAATAGTCGCTCTTTGCTTGGCAGAGTGTTAGACAGACCTTAGACCGATTTTATTACTTTATTCTGATAAAGTTGATTAATGAAATTAATAAATTACGCCCTTTTTCAGGTCGTGACTACTGGAGATGGCAAATAATGAACCCAAAAGGATATTTACATGAATAATAGACGTACTAGTTGGAAGATATTGATTTAATTTATTACTTTGTTAAAAATTGTACACTCGGTTTTGGTTAATGTCAGTCACCATTTTTTCAGTGTTGTTTCTTTATTAAATTTTTTATATAAATTCCAAATTAAGTTTTAATCAGCAGATTAATCTAATAACTATTTATCATGATTAATGATTATATTCAGTGGCGTAATTTCGAAAACATCCTGGGGGGGGGGGGGGGAAGTTGGAGTCAATTTTCCCAAATCAAGTGAAAATGACAATGAAAACTGAAAAATGGTCTATATATTACCATACAGGCAAAGATATACTAAGAAAGCTGACCTGTTTCTCTGGAGAATTCAATTATGCAGGCTTATCTTAGTTTTGACAATATTTTTTGCAGAAACTGAATTTCAGCTAGGGCGGCAAACTTGGGCATGGAGGGGGCAGTTGCCCCCTGCCCCATAGCAAATTACGCCCCTGATTATATACTTTTATGTTTCGTTGGGTTGGGGGCTGTATTACCCTACTTCATTAAATTACATAGTTATGACTTAAGATATTATTTAAGAAGTATACTCTTTTTACCATTCATTACAGGGCATACGGGTTCAACCCCCTTGTGCGCGGGGGAACTTCTTTTCTATGAGGGGTATCAGGGTTGGGTAGAAAAAATAGGCCCATCCATGGTCTATGAGAACAGATTATGGGCATCATCTCTATTTTCATTCTTGTCATCCTCCCCCTATAAGGTGTTCATTTTAGGTTCCCTATTATCTTTACTACTTATTTATTTCCATAGCTTCGCAAATTACAATTTATCATAATGATTAATTCTACCATTAACTCACTGCCGCGCCCCCTCGGGCCTCACCCCCTCAGACCAACAGCTGTTACCCCCTTTGACACCCTTTAAAGTATATTATCATCTTGTACAAATGCAGTTTTACGAAAACGCAGTCTTATGTCAAAAAATGGATTTTTTTGGCCGTAACACCTTTGGATAATGGGCAAGTCACTGTGTTGACAATATTCCTTTCATCCCTTCGACAGGGCTTTAACTTCAACATTATTTACTTCATAAAGGGAAAGTTTAACTTCATTGGTCTTTGGAGTCACTCAAAGCTTAAGAGCCCCGGATTTTACCTTAAACCTAAAACCTGTTACAAGGAGCCGTCCTGGCTAAGTGGACGTGCGCTGGGTTGAGAATTCTTTATCTAAGGGGCACGGGTTCAATTCCTGGCGTGGCCAGTTATTTAGTTTGGGACGCGGGTCAGTGGTTTGACTCTGTAAGCTTAGTCAGAGTCGACCCAGCTCTAAATGGGTACCTGAAGAAATCTGGGGAAGGTAAGCAGGAATGTTGTGCGAAGGCAAAGGATGGCTGGCCCCCAGCCCCCCATTCCACTTCCTGGAAAAAGGCCAAGAAACGGAGATCAGCACCGCCGGTTTGGATCTTAAGCGTCTATTGCCGTCATACTTACTTTACTTACTGTTACAAGGACGCCAATGCTTGATCAAATTGGCAACAAATTTATAAAAAAAAAAAAAAATGAGGGTTCCAAAAAAATCTTGGGGGTGGCCTGCCGTCAACGTGATAACGATTTTGAGAATGTTGGAGTATTGATCTATGTCTTTGATGTCGAATCTCGAGAGTTGGATCGTGATATGCATTATTACCAATCTTGCTTAGAAGCAATAATTCAAAATTCAATTTACGCAAAAATATTTTGTTAATACACAAGATGGACTTGGTGTCAAAGGGAATCGGTACTTTTTGTCTATTTTCTCCTTTCCTTTTTGTTTCTTATTCGTTATTCCAAATACGCTGTAGCTCTTCCAGACAATTATTAGTCTCTAATAATAATGCCCCAGAGGAGGACCTGATACTATATGACATCCCCCCTTCAAAAAACAAGAAAAAGTGACAGGTTTAAGTTATTTCTCGCCAACTTAAGTATTAAGTTGGAATGCCCATGAGAAAATCCAGACGCATGTAAAGTCGAAAGGTCATGTCGCTTCAGCTCAAGCATATGCTCAAGCTCGAAACTGCAAAGACATTGGATGGTACATAAACAGCGCTTTGGCCAGTAAACGGAAAGAAGGGTATACAATTCAGGCATGCACTAGATACCATTAAATACCAAAACTGTGTGTGATAGCACGCTGTGAAAAAAAATTGTTTGGTATTCAACGAAAATCGATTGTCATGTTTATCAACAAAAACAAATTGGAATTTCAACAGCTGAAAACCATTGGAATTAAATATTTAGGACCTTATTGGAGTTCCCTACTCATTATTGAATTTCTAGCATGTTGAATAACAACAATATTGAATTTACAAACCCAAACTGAGTTTTCAGTTTGTTGAAGAACTACCCTGTTTAATTTCCAGATGCTTATTGGATCTCAAATTAGTTGAAAAGTAAATAGGTTAGATTTCATTAAGGCTACTGAATTATCTTTAAAATTAACAAATTTGGTCATGAAATGCTAACGGTGGCAACCCTAATTAACATGCAGGGAATACAAGTCGTATGTAGTGTTAGGAGATATCCATTATCGATACGGATATATGGGACAAAATATTGATATCGAATAGTAAATATTGATGTCGAAACCGATATTTGGGAATTTTTTACTATTTCTAGCTTTTTCTGTCGCCTACCAGTGAAAATTCATCAGATAGAATCCAACATATAAAATTATACATAAGCTTAAGCCATAAAAGGGCCCATAAGTTAGCATGGTATTTACATGATGGTGAGACGGCTAACCTTATTGTGCAATTGTAAACCAAAGACTGGCAGGATTCATACATAATACTTGGACGTATAGGATTGATTTCACTCATGTTAAAAGTAAACTTCATCATCTAGAAGCGTCTAGGGATAATCGAAAGCGGAAATTTAGTAAGGGTAGCTACCTTCCGGGAAGCCAGTAGATTGATAGACTCCAGGGTGAGAATCTGAGAGATACTTTCCAGGAACCATTGAATACAAAAATGAAGAGTCTAAAATTTGACAATGTGGAAGATGGATGGATTAATTTTAGGAAAACAATTTGTGAAGTTGCTGATGGTGTCTTAGGGAGGAAAGTTAGAAACATTAGTGATAATGGTATAGATAATTTCGGAGACCACACTGCCTTTCAGTGACGATAAATAAAAGTTCAAATAGGGATAAAATCCTTTTAATAGACAGTGATAGAAATTCACAAAAACACCAGATATTTCGGTCACATATACAGTGACCGTCATCAGTAGTAAAACTGCTGATGACGGTTACTGTATATGTGACCAAAATATCTGGTATTTTTGTGAATTTCTATCACTGTCTATTAAAAGTATTTTATCCCTATTTGAACTTTTATTTATCGTGATACTGGTTAATGTTTAATAGAGAGGAGAAGGGGTTTGTACAATAATTATTTAAGGGAAAGATTTACATGAAAATACAAGGAATGCAAGGAGAGTGGAGCAAGCATTAAAACCTGAATTAAGGAGATGTGGCCTTGGAAAAAGTTGCTGAAGATTTGGAAGATGGAATTAGACGGCATAATAGTAAACTATTCTACTGGCATGATAAAAAATATTGAGAAGGGATAGTCAATCTGGACTTGTCCAAGTTAAAGATAGGAACATTCTACAATTAGTAATAAGGAAAGTGTTAAAGAGAGATGGGCAGAACATTTTGGGAGAGTGTTAAACCGTGACAGAGTTGCAGGGAAAGACTTAGACAAGAACTGAAAATTTTATGACACTTTGGAAGTGAAGGAGTAGAATAAGTGATAGTACTAAAAAGATTGGAAGTTCCAGGTAATTCGATAAATGAGTCATTTTTTATTAATGGTCGTTGTGAATTTAGATATAAATTACTGATGATTTTGAATATAATTTTTGAAAGACGAAGAAAAATCTAGCAAATCTGGGAAAACTTTAATCAAACCCCTCTGTAAGACAGATGATAAGAGTGAGTGGGGTAATTGCGGAGGTATGAGGTTGGTTTCTGTGTGAAACAAATTACTTAGTAGGATGATACTGTTTAGACTAAGAAATAAAAGAGATAAAGTCTTAATAGAAGAATGGTACGGTTTTAGGGAGGGTAGAAGATGCGTTGACCATATTTTCATTCTTAGAATAATATAAGTGAGAAGTGACTGATTCATCAAACTCCTTTAGTCCTCAGCTTTATATATTATAGACAAGCGTTTGATCCAGCCAGTGAAGATGCTTTAGCGAAGGACATATTCTTGTGTAGTGTAACGATTAAACACATTACAGTGACTAGAGCTATGTACGACAAAAAGATTGCTGCGGTTATGGCAGGAAATGGTGTTACTTGATTTTTCTGTATTAAATCAGGAGTTAAACTGGTTTCAGTTTTATATGGATGCTTTGTATCCTGTTTATATGGATGCTTTTGATGGGCTACGTTCTAAGGAGCACGACAAAAGCAACGGGAGAGTGTGGAACCAGTGGGGGAAGTAAAACCCTCTTAGAATCACATTGCGCTGATAGTTTGAATATTCTAGATAAAAAATTTAGCAAAATGAATGATTTTTTTTAATGTTTTGGGAGTTGGAAACGCAAGAACAGATATAGAAATTTATAGTAGGAAAATTAAATTGCTAAGACTAGGGATATGTGAAGTTGATACCGGGTAATGAGAACGTCAGTCAGATGGACGACTTCAGTAGAAAGCTATCTTATAGTCCCACGAGAACCACGTGGTTTATGGTTTTCTCACTGAGAATGAAAAAACAGGATTTTTCTCACTTGAAAAAACAGGATTTTTCTCACTTTTATGGATGTTTTTAGGACGGTTATGTGTGTTGGTCAATTTATTTGATGTTTTTCATGGATGTCAACATCAATTTATGTCTGTTTTATGGTTTTTGTCAGTGAGAATGAAAAAACAGGAATTTTCTCAATTTGATGGATGTCAACAGCAATTTATGTCTGTTTTATGGTTTTTGTCAGTGAGAATGAAAAAACCACGATGAGTACAGCAATTTATGGATGTTTTATGGTTTTTGTCAGTGAGAATGGAAAAACAGGATTTTTGTCACTTTGATTGGATGTTTCAAAAACAAGATCACGTGTTTCCTTCTCAGCCAATCAGCGAGTTGGATACATCCCCCCTCTCAGCCAATCAGAGGCTCGCTTACATATTAGCGGCGGAGGGTATATGAGGAAACGATTTTTGCTATAGTTTTTATTAGTCTGTGAATAGAATTCAAAGGAGTGAGAACAATTTGACTTTACTCATTTGGATATATATATGTGTGTTGATGAGTGGAATGTTTACCCTCTTAGAAGTTGATAGTGGAGTTGATGGTAATAATACAAGAGCACCAAACATTGCGGTGGAAATCACGAGAGGATCACGACTTTGTCTGGAATGGGATGAAGTATATGCAAGATATGTGATATCCTTGAGCAAATTTAAAATGGAGGATCAATTATGTTTTGCTGCAAAAGTAGATATAGCACATGTGAATAGACTTCAATATGCTTTAAGTGCATTAGTGAAACATATCGAAGACAATAAACTCTATCGCTAATTGTACATGCTTAGTATTATTGTTGTTGTTGTAATTATTCAATAAAATTGTTTCGAAATCGAAAACGTTCCCTTTCTTTTCGGTGCAGGTTAGGTTAGGGCTAACGAATCAGGGTCAGTCTAGAGTCAGCAGTCAGAGTGAAAGGATTGAAAAATGAATAAATTTGAGAAAGAGAGAATTAGATCAAATCTAGTGTTTATGGAAAAACATTTGATTTTGGATGATGATTTTCTCGAGTTATCTCTTCAACGCAGGATATTCTCTCATCAGGGAACACTTGACAATATAATGAGGAGTGATTCTCCCCCATTGGACTATTGTATGAAACTTTTAAAATGTGATTCAAATGCTTATACTCATTTTATTGATATATTAATTGGAACAAAGCAGAATCATATCGTGGATATACTTTTGAAAACATTGCAAATAGATTCAATGTAGATGGCACCTCCTTCAAAAGAGGTAACGTCACAGAGTTACTCCTCTCCCCATTCCTCTCACTGAATTTACCGAGCGAGGACGATCAGTTTCGTTTTAGCTGTGAGAGAGTTGACATCGGAAACCGAAAAAAAATGTTCTATACCTGTCCATTGTGCATGTACACTCTTGGCAGTTGGACTCAATGTGAGAATTATACAATTATTGATGACTATAGTGAAAAGTGTAAATTATGTAATCCATGTAAATTACATAGAGGCTATGCAGTACAAATTAAAGGATGTAATTCATGTCTTGAGGAGGTGTGTGACTCTCACCCTAGAGGGCACCTGTGCTCCAATTGTCACTATGATAAATGCGATCAGTGGGAGAATACTTACCCCGCTATGATTGGAAAGAATCCCAAACGTGATTTTAGTTTATTTCTACGAGATTGGTACCGTCGTGGATTTAAATTATTCTGGGAAGAGGAATCTGGTCTACGATTCAACTGTTGGGGTAACAAGACAATTTGGTTTCTACGTCATCATTGTGATGACACTGCCTACTATGACTATAAACCAAGTGATTTTTATTTGGCAGTTACCGAATGTGATTCACCATTTGAAAACACTGTATGTGATATTGCTTCAAATAGACAGATTGAAACTCGTGAATTTCATAATATGAATGCAAATAGTATCATTGACTATACAAAGAGATATGACAAGAGTGAAACATTGTATTTTAGAAAATGTGACCCTGACTTTGCAGTCAATCAAGATCAATATACAGTGAATGCAAATGATTTACCGGCATTAGTGGTTCACGACAGTTTCCTATACATCGAAGAAGAAGAAATCTAAAGTGAAGAATTAAAGACATTGTTGTATATATATATATATATGCATTTTATTAATAAACAAATTCACAAACACTTTTTAAGCACTTTACTCTTAGGACACTGAAATCAATACTGTATAGGTCTGAGAGGATAATTTCCACTAGAAAGTCGTTCAGACGTGGATTGTCGCTATAAATGTGGAGAAACTGCTTGTAAGTATAGCCGCGACATCGGAACACAAAATATAGTAGTGCATGGAAGCCACAGCTTTTAGTCGTTAGATCCTGCACCCTCTTCCTATTTTGAATAATAGTTTTCCCACTGCTCTCAATATAGTTGCTGATGTGGGGTGTGTAAAATGTATAGGGTAGACCAAGAGGATCAAAAAATTCAATCGTCTTCATTGTTTGAAAGATGCACAGCCAATGACCAGTCAGCACAGTCGACGGACTGCTATTAACAATAACCATGTATTGTTGACACTTTGAATTTTTCCAAGAAAGTCCGAGGGTAGACAATAGGGGTCCATATTAAATACATTGATTATTTGACTGGTGTTCATGGCGCCAAGTCTAGTAGAACACTGCCTTCGGGAGTGATTTCCCAATAGGTTTCATATTGATTTAGTGAGATTAGTGCAATACTCTCAGCCAATGGGTCGGCAAATGTACACTCTAAACGCACACTCCCCGTACGTACTATACTCATATCCTGTGTGCCAGACAAATCCAATACAATGATACCATGTGTTTTAGCAAACATATCTTCGGTTATACCATTTTCAAATAGTTGCGAATCATGATCTAGGGTTTGCATGGTCAACTCATACAATGTTCTATAGGATTTATCAAAAGATAGATTGTAGAGTGGGATACCGTTTACTTTGCACACAAGAGATGAAGGTCCAAACATCTCGAATTTATGTTGGCATTCAGTCCACGATCCTATTGCACTAGCGCTTTTTACAAATGTCAAAGCGAGTTTTGACGGAATTTCGCCATTGATAAAGGATGAATCGGTGAAGGTGCGTGAGCCCATGGCAATAAGACGTCGATTGATGATTGTATGAGGAACAAGTAGTTTAATATTATTTCCATTGGCTCTCAGTTTTTCCACTGCCAAAGCAACAGAACTCATAACCTGTTGTTTGCGTACATGAAGTATTGCCGAGGTGAGGGAGAGACTTACATCAGGATTGGCAGCAAGTTCTTTTCTCAATATGAAATTGGATGGTGCAAGCGTCAGTTTTATATCCACTTTAACATTGGGCGGCAGCCTTTTGGGTATATTAAATATTTCATGATATATTTTTCCAACTAGATGTAATTCACTAGTTGTAGCATTTTTAAGTGCATCTGTACTATCAGTATTAGTAATATATTCATATCCATTGGAGGTGCCTCTCAATTCCTTGTATGACTTGGGTGTCATCAGCATGATTTGCATATAGCTTGTATAATTTGAGAGATTATTGCTTGTGCTCACCAGCGTGACATTGATGTAGACACTAATTTGACAAAATAAATTATGTAATATACAATTTTCATAGGATATTCCATCGGCCTGAATTGGCGTTGTATTATCGGATTTCCGGACTTTCATTTGTAAATCTACAAATGTTGAAGACATGTCCATAAAGTAGTCTTCATTGGAATAAATTTGAAAGTGTATATTATCGGAGAGGGGTTGTTGTGGATAAAATTGTTCATAGTATCCATGCTTGACACTCACATCAACATTTTTAGCATTGAATAGATTCAATGAGGCGGTGATTGAAGGTTGAGAATCCTTATGCGGCAGGTAGGACATCTTAAGTGAAGAAATCTAGTTTCGATCTAACAATTTTCTTCCTGGGGCTTCTTCTTCTGTTTACACTACGTGTCGGCTTTTTCCTTCTTTTCTTTGACAAGAGGGATGATTGTCTTTCGTTTCCGACCTGAGCGGAGACTGATGAGTGACGCATTGTTTCTTGACCTTTTTAAGCCTTTATAATTTTGTTTTAATCTCTCGCCAAGGGTTCGCGCACTGGACCTAAGATTTCCTGCAGCACTTTTTTAAAATCCTTGCCAGAGCCCCAATCGTATAGTGTAGAGGATGCAAAATCTGTCGCAGCCGGTACAAGATATTTTCTAGCCAGTGGTAGTGAAGAGCGAAACAGCTTAGCAAACCAACTGCCAAGACCGTAGCCAGACATTGACGAGCGACCTTTGTAATAGTCCATTCCATTGCCCTGTTGTCTTGGGCCAAAAGTATTAACATAGCAGTCAATATCAGGACAAGTGAATACCACTTTTTTATTAGACATCTTGCTGTTGAACGATGGGACAAAATGGCATGTAATCACAGCCAAACCTTTTGAAATTGTTATGGGATCACCCAATTCAGTTCTTAGTGTTAACTGACAGAGTTCCAAATAGGAAGTATTTACGGGAATATACTGAAGATGCATTATATTGTAGTGACGAATATGCTCTTGATTGGTTTTTCGTTCAAGAACTCGTAGGAGGGGAAAATTTGAATTACCAACCCGAGATGTTTCCACAAATGAAGCGTAGAGAAATATACAAGTGTCTGTGGAGAAGGCAGGCGGGTAGTCAGCAAAAATAAAATTAGTGTTTCCGGCACTTTTACCATTGATTATATTGAGCTTAAAGCCAAGAACATCCTTTAGGTTATCATTGAGAATAACCTTTTCGCTGGCAATAGGTGAACTAATGTAGATCTTACCCTCCTCCTTTGAATAGATAAAATGAAAAGCTCCTTTTTTACGAGCGGAAATTCTTTTATTAATAGAACGACATAAATCATTCATACAGGTGAGTTCCTCGTAGGGTAATTCAATATATGGATAATCCATCCAATTGATTTTTTGAATTTGTTCTTGATCACTTGAGGATGGTGGCGGCCAATCATAGGGTCTAATTTTTATTTCATATTTACGATCTTTTCTCAGGATGTCGCAGGTATTTTTGAGAATAAAGTCGACAAGAGCCACTTCATACTTTCCATTGTCGTCGAATTTGATGGTGGGGGAGAGTTTCGTCCAAAAATCACTTGTTCTATTCAAGTCATTGTAGAGAGGATCAGAAATATTGAACATGAAAGTCACATAGAAATCATTGGGCATTGTTAATATCTTCAGCACTGACCCAAGAATAAAAATCTGAGTTGTAACCTAGCCAGAGAACAAGCAACTGTCTCTTGCCCCTACGAGTACGACTCTTTAATATCTTTTCAATTTTATAAATTTCACTAGTGTTTCTAACTTTTTGCAGTTCATATTCATAAAAACCGCCGAGAATCTCATCATCGTTGGTGTCTCGCAGTCGATATGGTGTGGGATCGGTGTCCAGGATTTTGGACACTTTAAAAAGTTCGGTGCTCCATAAATAATTCCCCTTTTCAAAAATATTGGTGGTTCTATTAATTCGAACACTATCATCAACATTGAATTTCTTCTTCACATTTTTTTTTCTTTTTCACCATTGGAATATTGCTTTAGAAAATCATCAAATGTATTTTCATTGTAGTGAACATCCCGAGGGCTTGAGTTGGACAGAGATCGATGAGGTCGATGGTTGTATATCTGCATGATTTTATCTAAATCATGAATAAAAGCCGGTGTATTTTTCAGTGTACAATATCTTGAAATTAATAGACGAATCGTTCTTATTAATCGTTCAGCCAATGCAGCCTTTATTGGGCTGTGACTATGATAAAGTGTTGTATTATATTTCAATAGAACCTTTTGCACATGGGGATTAACAAATTCACTGCCACGATCCGATTGAATTTTTCTATACGAATCCTGTTCAAGAATACTTTCAATGGCCCGAGCAACTTCAACACCTCTCTTTGATCGTAATGGAATGGCATAGGCGTAGCGACTAAAGACACTGATTGCCACCAGAATATATTTATAGGGTGCATTGTGACGCTGTTGAACTGCGTCTAAAGTTAAAAGATCCGTTTGCATTATATGCAGAGGGAAAAAGGCTTTAGTTTGTCGATATTGTTTGTCGCGAAGCCTGTGATTCCGATGCAGTGTGTAACTCGGTTCATTCTCTAAATACTCTTTTGCTTTTTTAAATGTGGTGCCGGAGACAACTTTAGAAAGCGTTTTAGGAGAACTTAAACTTCCCGCTTCACCAATATTTTCATAGACACCTTTCAGAACTTCATCCATTTTGAACGCAAACACTTAGTGTAATGTCCACTCCCCTTTTGCACACTGGAGGGTGAATCAATTCGTCTTCGCTTTTGACTAGCAGCCACAGGTGTTGTAAAATCATTGCTGCTGCTGCTGCTAGTATTTTCAAATATTGAATCTTCTTCTTCTTTTTTAAATGGTGTTGGTGTTGGCGCTGGTGTTGTTGGAGGACTATATTCTCTTAGTTTCTTTAGAAATTGCTTATTGCCAATAAGACTTTTGGGAAAGTTTGATACACTTAGAAAGGTGTATAGATTATTGTCAAAGGATAAAAGTTCTTTACGATTCGTCACCATATCACAAATTAAATCAACTAGATTATTACTTTTTCCCTGAATTATAATTCGTTTCCCTGTGCTGTCGACTTGAACTTGATGTTCACCACCAGTTTCCAACATGAGATATGATAATACTCTTTTACTCTGTTCTCGATAGGTCAGTGGCAATAGGTTTCCAATTTTCGATACTATCGAATTCAATTCTTTCTCCTTTGAATGCACTGCTGCAGAATCTTGAGGAGATGTTTCCTGTTTAGAGGGATCGGCGACAGAGGCGGGTCCCTCACGATAAGGTTTATGCTTGTCAACACGTCGCAATGCATCTTGAAGTAAAAGCAGTTTTTTGTCATTGGCAATATTCTCATCATTAATGAATTTGCTTAGATTGTCTTCAAAATGTTCGATGGGCGAGAGGACAAGTTCAAATGGTGTCAATTTATAGGGTTTAGCCATTCTTTCTCTAGAGAAAACTGTTTACAAGTCCTGCAATTATTGGCAGTAAAAGTATGAAAAAGCTACCGCCCGCTTGAAGGAGACGTTTTCTTTTAAAAATTTTTCCCTTGTTTTTACAAGCCAAGGCGCGTACAGTGGAACGATGTTGCTTTGTCTGTTGTCTAACACCTTCTGGCAGTTGAACATTGCCCTCAGTTAAATTTAAACAAAGTTCAGATATTAGATTAATGAAATCATTGTCAACACCATGTTTGAGTATGGCCTTCCTAAGCAAGGGTTTTGAAGTGCTTAAAACGGAAAATAAATGCCGTTGTTCGTGTAGTTTCTTCAGTGTCATAATGGCAACTAATAGCCTTTTCTACTGTTCACCGGAAGATATACTGTAATTTCATTGTCGAAAATGTCGGTGACTACACGTAGATCCTCGGGTGTGCTCTGATTAAGATCCAGCAAAATGTAACCGTAGGGTTTATTAGTCGCCTGAGTGTACGCTGACAACAGAAATTTAGGGACGCCGGGGTATATCTGTTTATTGAGAGTTATGAGCGAGCTAGAATCACGAACAACTCGACAGATAATATAGATAGTGCAATTCAAAGCAAGGGTTCGCATACATTTTCTCTGATGAAACAGATTGTGTAGAACTAGGGTTATGGAAATTTGTTCATGGTGAGAGCGAACAGTGAACAGTTGTAGCATTTCCTTTGAAAACTGTTCAATGGATTCAGCCAAATCATCAATAATCAGCCACGAGTTCGATTCAATACTATTGAAAACATCAAGTCCCCGTATGAATTGTATTGGTATGGTTGTGGCAATAGCTTTTATTTTATCGTAGGACTCCTGCCAAATACTATAGCGATAGTAGATTTTTTTTCGGTTTTTCCAAAAACATTTTATCGCAATTTTGAATTATTTTAGCTAAAAATGTTGTTTTCCCCGACATTGAGGGACCACACAGAAACGATCTGAAGGGTGTTTTAAATTGATACATGCTGTTGACAACAGTCGGACTATAACTAACTGTAAATCATACGTGTCCAATGAATAAGTAGTAGCAATAATTTTCACATAGATCTACCTACGTTAACAAAAAAACAAAAAAAACAATATTTCATGGCAGCATTTATTTCGGCAACATGAAAACTGAACAATTTGTTCAATATGAACAATGATAAAAATGACACTTTATGTACAGCATAAATAAAAACACTTTTTGTCCATCAAGAACAACACTTATTGTCTTTAAACACTTTTTGTCCATCAACATGAACAACACTTATTGTCTTAAAACACTTTTTTTTGTCCATCAACATGAACAAGAGCAAGAACAACACTTTATGTACATTAGTAGCAAACACACACTTTTCTATGCATCAACAACAACACTTGGAACATGAACTAGCACAGTTGAACATTATGAATTTAAAAGTGGGGTCCCCTCCACCCCCCGGGGGCCGCGGAGCCGAAGGCCGGCCGCGGGCGGGTCGCGGGCGAGACCCCCCCCCAGGGCCAGCCGCGGGAAGGCCCCCCCCCGGAGCCGCGGCCGGCCCTGGGGGGGTCCCGCCCGAGACCCGCCCGCGGCCGGCCTTCGGCCTTCGGCTCCCCCGGGGGGTGGGGGGGACCCCACTTTTAAATTCATAATGTTCAACTGTGCTAGTTCATGTTCCAAGTGTTGTTGTTGATGTATAGAAAAGTGTGTGTTTGCTACTAATGTACACAAAGTGTTGTTCTTGCTCTTGTTCATGTTGATGGACAAAAAAAAAGTGTTTTAAGACAATAAGTGTTGTTCACGTTGATGGACAAAAAGTGTTTAAAGACAATAAGTGTTGTTCTTGATGGACAAAAAGTGTTGACGGGTCATTGGCTGTGCATCTTTCAAACAATGAGGACGATTGAATTTTTTGATCCTCTTGGTCTACCCTATACATTTTACACACCCCACATCACCAACTATATTGAGAGCAGTGGGAAAACTATTATTCAAAATAGGAAGAGGGTGCAGGATCTAACGACTAAAAGCTGTGGCTTCCATGCACTACTATATTTTGTGTTCCGATGTCGCGGCTACACTTACAAGCAGTTTCTCCACATTTCTAGTGACAATCCACGTCTGAACGACTTTCTAGTGGAAAATATCCTCTCAGACGTATACGGTACTGATTTCAGTGCCCTAAGAGTAAAGTGCTTAAAAAATGTTTGTGAATTTGTTTATTAATAAAATGCATATATATATATACAACAATGTCTTTAAATCTTCACTTTAGATTTCTTCTTCTTCGATGTATAGGCAACTGTCGTGAACCACTAATGCCGGTAAATCATTTGGATTCACTGTATATTGATCTTGATTGGCTGCAAAGTCAGGTCACATTTTCTACAGTACAATGTAACTTCACTCTTGTCATATCTCTTTGTATAGTCAATGATACTATTTGCATTCATATTATGAAATTCACGAGTTTCAATCTGTCTATTTGAAGCAATATCACATACAGTGTTTTCAAATGGTGAATCACATTCGGTAACTGCAAAATAAAAATCACTTGGTTTATAGTCATAGTAGGCAGTGTCATCACAACGATGACGTAGAAACCAAAATGTCTTGTTACCCCAACAGTTGAATCGTAGACCAGATTCCTCTTCCCAGAATAATTTAAATCCACGACGATACCAATCTCGTAGAAATAAACTAAACTCACGTTTGGGATTCTTTCCAATCATAGCGGGGTAAGTATTCTCCCACTGATCTTATTTATCATAGTGACAATTGGAGCACAGGTGCCCTCTAGGGTGAGAGTCACACCCCTCCTCAAGACATGAATTACATCCTTTAATTTGTACTGCATAGCCTCTATGTAATTTACATGGATTACATCATTTACACTTTTCACTATAGTCATCAATAATTGTATAATTCTCACATTGAGTCCAACTGCCAAGAGTGTACATGCACAATGGACATGTATAGAACATTTTTTTTCGGTTTCCGATGTCAACTCTCTCACAGTTAAAACGAAACTGATCGTCCTCGCTCGATAAATTCAGTGAGAGGAATGGGGAGAAGAGTAACTCTGTGACGTTACCTCTTTCGAAGGAGGAGCCATCTACATTGAATCTATTGGCAATGTTTTCATAAGTAATCCACGATATGATTCTGCTTTGTTCCAATTAATATATCAATTAAATGAGTATAAGCATTTGAATCACATTTTAAAAGTTTCATACAATATTCTAATGGGGGAGAAACACTCCTCATTATATTGTCAAGTGTTCCCTGATGAGAGAATATCCTGCGTTGAAGAGATAACTCGAGAAAATCATCATCCAAAATCAAATGTTTTTCCATAAACACTAGATTTGATCTAATTCTCTCTTTCTCAAATTTATTCATTTTTCAATCCTTTCACTCTGAATGCTGACTCTAGTTTGACCCTGATTCGTTAGCCCTAACCTGCACCGAAAAGAAAGGGAACATTTTCGATTTCGAAACAATTCTATTGAATAATTACAACAACAACAATAATACTAAGCATGTAGAATTAGCGATAGAGTTTATTGTCTTCGATATGTTTCACTAATGCACTTAAAGCACATTGAAGTCTATTCACATGTGCTATACCAACTTTTGCAGCGAAACATAATTGATCCTCCATTTTAAATTTGCTCAAGGATATCACATATCTTGCATATACTTCATCCCATTCCAGACAAAGCCGTGATCCTCTCATGATTTCCACCGCAATGTTTGGTGCTCTTGTATTATTACCATCAACTCTACTATCAACTTCTAAGAGGGTAAACATTCCACTCATCAACACACAAATATATATCCAAATGAGTAAAGTCAAACTGTTCTCACTCCTTTGAATTCTATTCACAGACTAATAAAAACTATAGCAAAAATCCTTTCTTCATATACCCTCCGCTGCTAATATGTAAGCGAGCCTCTGATTGGCTGAGAGGGGGGATATATCCGACTCGCTGATTGGCTGAGAAGGAAACACGTGAACTTGTTATTGAAACATCCAATCAAAGTGAGAAAAATCCTGTTTTTCCATTCTCACTGACAAAAACCATAAAACATCCATAAATTGCTGTACTCGTCGTCGTTTTTTCATTCTCACTGACAAAAACCATAAAACAGACATAAATTGCTGTTGACATCCATCAAAGTGAGAAAACTCCTGTTTTTTCATTCTCACTGACAAAAACCATAAAACAGACATAAATTGATGTTGACATCCATGAAAAACATCAAATAAATTGACCAACACACATAACCGTCCTAAAAACATCCATAAAAGTGAGAAAAATCCTGTTTTTTCAAGTGAGAAAAATCCTGTTTTTTCATTCTCAGTGAGAAAACCATAAACCACGTGGTTCTCGTGGGACTATAAGATAGCTTTCTACTGACTTCACTTACCTGGGTAGTATCAATCAGTTCGTGGTAACGAACTGTAAATAAGGAGCGACCCGGCTCAATAGTAACCGAAACTCTAAAAAACGGAATTTTGATACCAATAGATACATCAGAAGAATCATATTTTTATGCTGATGTCAAATATATAAGTTTCATCGAGTTTAGTCTTACCTATCAAAAGTTAAGTGCCTGAGAAAATTTGTCTTATTTTCGAAAAAAGGGGGAAACAACCTCTAAAAGTCATAGAACTTAAATGAAAATCACACCATCAGATTCAGCGTATCAGAGAACCCTACTATAGAGGTTTCAAGCTCCTATCTTCAAAAATGTGGAATTTTGTACTTTTTGCCAGAAGAAAGATCACGGATGCGTGTTTATTTTATTTTTTATTATTTTTTCCCCCAGGGATAATCGTATCGATCCATTAGTCCTAGAATATTGTAAGAGGGCTCATTCGAACGGAAATTAAAAGTTCTAGTGCCCTTTTTAAGTGACCAAAAAATTGGAGGGCAACTTGGCCCCCTCCTACGCTCATTTTTTCCCGAAGTAATCCAAGCAAAATTTTGAGATAGCCATTTTGTTCAGCATTGTCGAAAATCTAATTAATATGTCTTTGAGGATGACAATCCCCCACAGTTCCCAGGGGATGGGCTGCAAGTTATAAGCTTTGCCCATTGTTTACATATAGTATTGGTTATTGGGAAGTATACAGGCGTTTTCAGGAGGAATTTTATTTTAGTGGGGGGTCGGGGTCAGAGTAGGGGTTACGGGGTAGAATATTTCCATGGAGGATATTTTCTTGGGGGAAGGAACATTTCTATGAAGGGGGTGCCAGATTTCGCAGCATTATTTAAAAAATATCAGAAATTAAATTAAAAAAAATAATAATAATTACGTATATGAGGGGGTTTTCCCCTAGTCAATACTTCGCTCTTTACGCTAAAGCGTCTTTAGCACTTTCAAAGGAACTATCTATTCTAATTAACCGGCTTTTGTGATTCAGGGGTTTGTGATTCGAACAAAATTTGAACTTTAGCGTAAAAACAGAAGTATTGGCTTGGGAGCGAACTCCCTAATATACGTAATAAAAACATACGAATATAGAAATTCGTTGCGTAGGTTGATTTGTAAGTTACGTCACAACAAAATTTCGAGAAAGCCAATTAGCCAAAAAAGAGAAATTAATATGCGAATTCCGTTTTAATTATTCATGTACGGTGAGCCAAAATCAAAGCTGCATTAATTCAAAAACGTTCCGAAATTAACTAAAAAAAAACCTGTTTTTTTAACTGAAAGTAAGGAGCGACATCAAAACTTAAAATGAACAGAAATTATTCCGCATATGAAAGGGGCTGTCCCCTCCTTAATACCTCGCTCTTTACGCTAAAGTTTGAATCTGTCACACAACTTTATTTTTTAAAACAATAAAAACTTTAGCGTAAAGAGCGAGGTGTTGAGGAGGGGAAAGCCCCTTTCATATACGGAATAGTTTCTGTTCGTTTTAAGTTTTGATGTTGCTCCTTACTTTCAGTTAAAAAAAACATGTTTTTTTTAGTTAATTATTAATAAACACGGTGGGTGCAGTTAAAATGTTAAAAGTAGAAAAGCCTCGACCCAGGGAGTTTCCTTACAGTTGAAAAAAATTTGGAAAAATATCATTATGTACGTGAACCAGGATTAGAATATTGAAACAGTAACCAGTACAAAAAATGCGTTTCAATCCCGCTTTCTCGGGCTATATTAGGAGAAAAGTTGAGATGACTAAGGGTAAAGAATACCAAAGATTGTCATTGTCGTCATCGTCCTTGTGCGAAAGTTAAAAAGTATGTCGTCCCTGAGTGTTGTGGAGGATGCCGTAAAGAAAGATTTAAGGAAAATTGGAACTTTTTGGGGGGTTGTAGAGTAGGAGGGTTTGAATATATCGCAATGGAAGAGCAGCGTGCCTAGAAATAATGGCCTCGGGCATTTTTGCGCTGCTGTGAATTATCATTAATAGTAGTAATATACCA
>CM051271.1:1299674-1404674 GCA_027921565.1 Artemia sinica | reverse complement strand
CCACTAGGAGAACAATAAATATTGCCTATGATTAGATCAATACCATTAGGTCGATTTCTATAAATTGTGACTCGAAAATACTTTCAAAATTCCTTGATAAGTCATCACGCAAGCGATAATGCAAATTGCAAGATATATACATGGCAAGACCTCCTTTAGCCATCTTGCAGCGGTTTATACGTTGTAACCATGGATATCCAATAGCATTTCATTGCCAGAATCCAAAAACGTCTCACATAAACCCACAACATCAGGCTGTCCATCCGAAACAATTTGTCTTAAATTATCTATTGACGAGGAGAGACCCTGAATGTTAAGCTGAAGTGCTGTCAGAGAATAATTTCCTTTGGTAACCTCCTCTCCCCCCAAATCCAAAACATATTTACTATTACAAGTAGGGTTTATATTAATCGGACTTTGGTTAGCCTGACCCACAGAATTATTTACGATACTAATTACATCGAAAGGATTATTTTCAAGCTCGCAAAATCGACTCTCAGTGCTTAAAATATTCACAATATCAGGTTTTACTTGGAGTCAATTTAAGTCACCAGATGAATCAAAAAGAAATCTTTACTTAAATCTATTGCAAAAGAAAAACCTGTCAATGGATTACAAACACATAAATAACTAATTGCACAGCAGGTATTATTGGAAGGAACCTTTAGCACGGAAAGAGAAACAAAAATGAAAAAATAAATAAATAAAATAAAGTAAAAAAATTAAAATCAACGACCTGTGGAAGGCATTTACAAATTAAGAAAAATACTAACAAGTCACATACTAATGCATTCATGCAAATAGTTTATTTTACGTATACGAGTTTCACCCGGAACTTTGGCTAGAACTTGTCCATGATCAGACCAAACACTTCTTGGGCCAAAAGTGCTGCGAGCCGCGTTTAATAGATCGCGACGCTTTTTAGTTAGGTTTTCAGACACAAATACACCTGACTTAACAAGCTTACTTTTTGCTGCAAACACTTTTCGAGCAATATCCAAGTTTGAAAATTTTACTAGGATGGGGGCAATTTTCACGTTCTCAGTTTGAGTAGCAGGCATACGGAATCGATTAGACTTTAAGAGGTCCATCTTTTGAAATGTTGCAAGCCCATTATTTGTGTTGTCACTTCATTAAGATTATCCATCAATTCCACATTTGGGTTTGGTTTCACACCGTAGAAAATTAGGGTGTCAAGTAAGGTATCCTGCTCAAGTTAGTCAACCCTGTCTTCTATTTTAGAAATTTTATTTTCAAGCAGGTTCGCAACATTGTAAAGTCTTTGAAGGGTTGTTACAATTTTTTCAAATTTACCATTATATTCAAGGGAAATAGAATTATAAACTTCGTTTGCAATATCTTCTCTGATAATTTGCGAAGCTCAGCAATCTTTCATTGTGCCTGATACGACACGAGAAATGTCATTCATTAGGTTCGACTTGGTGTTCATTAGTTCCTCTTGAATTTCATTTTTTAATTCCTTTAAAGTTGATGCTGCTGCAGAAGTCGGAGTTGACGGCACTAGGCTGGATTTAGCTTTTGTTTTAGTGGGTAGTGATAAGTAGGTTTTACTCTTGGTCTTGAAAATATCAAGGAATAAGTGCTGCTCTTCAGAAGCCTTATTTTCATCTTTATCTGTCCTTGTACAAGCTTCTTTAAAGTGGTCATTCACTTGCGGATATGTACTTCATCCATATTATGCTCAGAGTGGGTACCGTAGCAAAAGACTAGATATCTACCTTCATTTTTCTGGTCTTTGGTGGTTTTAATAACTACTGATGGCCATAAGGGGCCATCCCTGAAACGAAGCTAGGACAAGATCGAACTGTTTGTATTTTGCCATTTTACAATCTGCAGTCACGAGGGGGGGGGAACTTCAGGTAACAAACTTTAACAACTAAATGTTCCCATCTTCCACTCCAAAGAACTCACGTTTGTAATATGTGCTTGGTTCCTTACACAAGTTCAACAAATTTCAGCAAGGACTATATCCGATTCAATTGAAAACTTGTTTAGCTCTTCACTCGTTGAACTCTGACAATGACATTGAACTCTGACAAAGAACAGTCCCTGTGGTTCAGCTACAACAATCAATCCAGTTTGTGGGGTTCACAAGACCAAGTTTGAGCAGACCCAATTGCAGCTCTATATATTTTCAGTAGAGAGCAAGGCCGTACCCAGAGCGGGGAGCTAGGGGAGTTTGAACCCCTCCCGAAATGTTTTTTGACTCGTAAAAACGTAACAAAAATGGAAATAAACAAATTTTGTATGCGTTTTTTGATGTTTTTTCGTGTACCCCCCCCCCCCCCTCGGAAAAAAAATCTTTGAGTAAAAGTCCCTCCGAAAAAAAATCCTGGGTACGGCCTTGGTAGAGAGTCTATACTTTTGAAAAACTGATCCACTTAAGTCTAGTAATATGGGGGGTGAGGAATACCCATTCAAATTTAATACCATGAAATTAATATCCCTGCCCGCCACATCTCCTTCTGAGAGTGCTTCCCAAGATTGGTCACTCAATCACTGAAAAATGAAATTGACCCTCAGGGAGTAGATAATTAAAATTGAAAAGAATAAGGTTATTAAACAGTATGTAGTTATTTTATTTTGGATATAAATTATTATTTTTAATTGTTTTATTTTAGTATTACTACTGATGACGGTTACTGCATATGTGACCGAGATATCTAGTATTTTTTGTGGAAATTTACCACAGTCTGTTAAAAGGATTTATTATCATTTGAACTTTTATTTATTGACATGCTGCTTTCTTCAAAAGCCAAAAATAGCCAGTAATTTATTTTTCTTTGTCTTGATGCGCGAATAAAATATTTGTACAAAAATTTCTGTGTGTGCGTTGTTTAGACAAGTAAATTCAATATATTTCATTATTTTTATATTATGTTTTTAAACTCAAAGATAATTAGCTTCCGCTTTTTTCTGCTGTAATTCCAAAATTCGATTTGAATTTCTTTTGAACATGCTACTTAAATGGCATTACAGTCAAATTTAATATGATGTTCCAGAAATTTCAATCTATTATCGAAATCAAAACCATTTTCATAAATAAAACCTATCTATGTTGAGAATTACGTTTTTTCTTCTGCAAAGTATATAAATCTTGATAATTTCAACAATTTGTTGGACTTCAAACACAAATCACGGTTTCAACAAAAAATGGATTTTTTTCCTGGTTAAAATTCCAGCAAAAAAGTTTTTTGAAATTTATATATATATATATATATATATATAAATATATATATATATATATATAGATATATATATATATATATATATATATATATATATATATATATATATATATATATATATATATATATATATATATATATATATATATTATATATATATATATATATATATATATATATATATATATATATAATATATATATATATATATATATATATATATATATATTATATATATATATATAGATATATATATATATATATATATATATATATATATATATATATATAATATATATATATATATATATATATACATATATATATATATATATATATATATATATATTATATATATATATATATATATATATATATATATATATATATATATATATATATATATATATATATATATATATATATATATATATATATATAAATTACCAAAAAAAGCCAAAATGCGAAATTTATGCTGTCTATCAAAAGAAAAACTAAGTACGCTAATGAAACAATAAAATTTTGAAACTTCCCTCTGATTCCAGATTGATTTCTGAAGGCTCCAGAAAACATAGAACTTCATATCGTTTGAAAGTTTTATTTATTCAATTTAAAAAAATTTTCTCGAAAGATGGAGTTGTAATGAAGTTTAATCCAAAGTTTGCCAAAATCCATTTTCAATGGCCTTCATTGGCAACTCTAAAACATAATAAAAAAAAAATCAACTTTAACACGAATGGAGACACTCTAATGCAAAACTTCCAAAATATTATTCTCACAAAAAATAAGAATCCTACCTACTAAGGGTAAAATTAAGAGCAGCAACTAATGTTACATAGAGCAAGAAAATCCACTTTCTCGGGTTTACTTTTTTGTTTTGTAGTTTTGGCGTCAAGCCTCAAGCTTTGCAGGCACGATCACAAGCAAGTATAAAAAATCCAAAAATTTAAACATTTATTTTTAACATTAAAAAATAAATAAGTTAAAAGGATGCTTCCGCACTGGAGAAAAATCAATGAGGTTTTTCAGTTGTGCGAAAGTCCACGTAACCACTTACTTATTAAACTAAATATTTAATTAAATATACCAAATATAAATAAAAATAAATCACCTATAAATTAGGTAATAAAAAGAGAAAATAAATAGTAATAAAAATTAACAACTGAATTAGAAATAATAATAGATAAAAGTAGAGAAGAAAATTAACAATAATATATCCAGTATCTATCACTCATCAACACTCAACTCCCCTCTCCCACCTTGTCTCCAATCTCCCTTAACCTGCTTACCCAACCTCACCTCCCCAGCTCTTACTTCGTTCCCTCCCCACTCTATTAACTACAAAAAAATTCGACAAATATCACAAGAAATCTTTTAATTTCTTCTTAAATTGAGGTACATGTTATACCACTCTATTCCTTTCTAATCTCTCTGTTTAACAGAATTATATGAGCACGAAATAAAATGAGGCAATCAAACAGAGCCAATATCAAATTTGTGTGGTCTCCCGAAGTTAAAATTACACATTATAACTGTAAAAAAAAAAAAAAAATGAAATAACCCCTCTATTTCCAGATCATTTTTTGTATGCTTCGAAAATCAGGTTTCAAAATTGATTTTCAAATGCTAACTTTGGCAAAAAATTAGACTTAGGCAAACTAAGTCTAGAATTTAGAACTAGTCCTAAAACAAGAACAAAAAATTGGCCTAATTCGTCACGAAAAGGAATAATATACCTCTTACAGATAATTAGTCGTGATACTTACTAATAGTAGAAAAAAGAATGATCTTTAATAAGAGTGAAAAAATGAGTTAGCCTATAGTGAACCTTCAAGAGCAACTGATCCCTTCACTTGAGTGGTAGAGACAGGCAGGTGGGGGTAATTACTCCCCCAGATTGTGACACTTATCTTTTCGAATTTGCATTAGAGGAAGATTGAAAAAAAATCATTGACCCACCCCTCTCAACTATATTTCGGTGAAATGTCAACCTTGGTTAGAGAAATTTGTTTTAGTTTATTAATTCAGCGTTTTCTGTTTCTTAAAAAAAAAAAGAAGGCGTCAGGTCTATTCAAGGGCGGATTGAGGATTTTTTTTTAGGGGGGGGGGAGGGGGCAAAATACGTTGATCCGATAAACTTACGTTAGGTGCAAGTTTAATTAACGCAAACTTGCGTCAATTAAGTAAATTACACTACTTTAGACTACATTAGGGGGGGGGTGCCCCCTCGCCCCCTGGATCCGCCACTGGGTCTATTTCACAAAAAGATATCTGAGTTGCAAAGTAAAAGGGTCTTGAGACGGCACCCTGCGACACCTAGCTCCGTAATCTCCGTAAGCCATATTGCCAAACTTTTTATAACAGCAATCATATCAATTGGAAATTAAATAAGGGAAACACAACAGGTGAATTCCAAATGCATATGGTCTTCCAATGGAAACACTAAGCAAATTAAGAAGGATTAAGTAGTATTGAATCTCCCTCTCTAATTCTCTCTAATCCTCTCTAATTCAGATCATTTTTTTTTCAAGATTCAACAACTTTACTAAAACTGATTCATGCCGGCTTGACGATCGGTTACAAATAAAGCACATATATGCTTGAAAAACGCAACCAGTACACATTTACTAAATTATAAAACTAACCAAATTATCACTGAAATAAACACAAATACAATAATAAAAAGAGATAATAATAATAATTACTGAATAATAAATTATGAAAAAAATAATAATAAAAAGAAAAATAAATAAATAATAAAAAAAATAATATAATAAAACGAATATATTAATAACAGAACAAAAAACAAAATTACTTAATTTGTCCTCTCTCATCTTCCAGCCCCACACTCACCAATCGCCTGCAAGGAGATGCTTCTTTAACCGGTTTTTAAATTGCGGGACACTTTCCACTTCCCGAAGAACTAAAATATGAGAAGGTAAAAAATGTTGAAAACGTCTTAAAATCCCAAGGCCACGGGCTGCCTTACATGCAACCACATCACCGTGTCTTCTCCAGCTGAGATTCTGATCGAGAATGAATCCTAGGCAACGCACTTCCTCAACCCGCTTTAGTACATCACCATTTATTGCTATTTCACTGGGAAGATTTGGGGATACACCAGTCCAACTAAACAGAAAGTAGTTACTCTTTGCCGCGTTAATGCTAAGTAAGCTAATGCCTACAAGGTCACTCAACCCCTGCAGAGCTCCGTTTGCTTTCTAGACCAATTCTTTAAGAGTCTTCGCTGCCACAAAAAGTGCTGTATCGTCGGCGAAAGATGTCATGGACGCACCAGGAATATAAAACCGCTTACTGTCAACATACACTAAATACAGCAGGGGTCCTAAGACGGAACCCTGGGGAACTCCACAAGAAACAGGAAAAAACTTAGAAAACTTCTCCCCTAGATTTACCCTAACTGACCTACAATTTAAATACGAACTAAACCATCCAAACATCTCCCATTTACACCCAAATCCCTTAATCTATCCAATAAAATACTAAAATCAACGGTATCAAACGCTTTTTTAAAATCTATAAAAATACTAATACAATATACACCCTTTTCCAAAGCTAAATTAACATTTCCTAAAAGATGTTGTACAGCATGCGAAGTAGAATGGCCGTTCCGGAATCCAAACTGGCCATCATACAATGCATGCAGGCTCGTGAGGTGATCATAAATTCCTCCATGGATAACTTTTTCATAAGCTTTCGAAAACACTGGCAAAATAGAAATAGGCCTCCAGTTTGATATATCCATTTGAGTGCCCCCTTTGTAGAGAGAGAGAATCTTTGCTGTTTTCAATAATTTTGGAAATACTCCCTTCTCCATTGATAGATTTATTAGGTGCACTAGCAAAGGAGGAATGTACACCAGAAGTAATCGAATAGTCTTCAGGTTAACACCATCTAACCCGGCACTGTTGGATCCAATCGAGCTGACGATCTTTATTAATTCATATGAATCACAGGGACGAAATTCCATTTCCGTTCCCTCGCCCCTCCCATCAGCACACGAGTTCCTATCAACAAGAGCTTGGGAATTTCTAGTTTCCGCTTGTATCTTCGTTCCAATGTTAGTAAAATAATCACCAAACTTGTCACACAACTCTTGTCTATCCTCTACAATCACTCTTTCGATTTCAATTCGAGGGTCTTGAGTTCTCCGAGGTCCGCTAACCAGTTCATTAATAACTTTCCATGTTCTTTTCATATCTGCTTTATTTTCCTCAAAAAGTGCTGAGTAATATTGTTTCTTTTTTTCCCTTTTCAGTGAGTTCGCCACATTCCGAAGCTGTTTAAAATGAGCATTATCTTCCTCCTTTGAAGATCTCAGATAATCCTGAAACGCACTGTCACGCTGTTGAAATAAGTTAACTAGCTCTTCATCGGCCCATTGTTTTCTCTGCATATTTGGTCACTGTCTGGGTGTCTTCAGCGGACAAGTTTTGTCGTATGCAGTAGTTATGATGCTACTAAATTGCTCAAAAGCTTCACAGGGGTCATTCTGGTTCAATACAGATTCAAAACACGTTGCACTTATTTCTTCTTTAAACTTCCTAATGTTTAGGGAATCGCCGATGGTTTAGGAAGTGAAGTCTTTCACACAGTTCCCAACCATTTTCAGGTTTAGTTTATTTTAGTTTTAATAGGTTTGTACCCTTACAACAAAGTCTACTATAAAGATTCGAAATACAAGTGAAAATAGCCAAATCTTTCAAGAGTAAGAGTCAAGGCCATATCCAGGGGGGATAGGGGGTTTGAACCCCCCCCCCAAACAAAAAAAATGTTGGTCTGACTCGTAAAAACGTAAAAAAAATTGATATAAAAAATTTTTTAATGCATTTTTGAGGGTTTTTGTGTATACCCCCCTGTAATAGATGGTTATAGATGAATAGTGATGGAAGATAGTGAAACATGGTTGCAACTTCGAAAAAAGCGAACAACGGCCCATCTAGGGACAAAAAAAATTGTATTTTTAGCTGATTGCGGAATGGTAACTATTATTTCGATTAATTTTAAAAGTAATTATTATCACTAAAAGTAATGTAAAAGTAAGATACTCTTAGTTCTTAGTTTTATTGGTTTAGTAGCCTGTTTATTTCTAAAAATCAATTAAAAAACTTTCCGAAAACAGAAATTTTCAAAGAAAAGTAAAGGCCAAATTAAACTTAGGATCAGCGAATATATAAACATGTAATAATCGAAATTTAAACGATCAAAAATTACAATTAAAGAATAAATAAAACCTAAAACGAACAAAAATTAAATAAACAATTATAGCTAACAAACATGCAACAGTTTCTGATATAAACCAATAAATAAATCTCAAAACGAGTAAAACTTAAATTGAATATGCAAATCAAGAATAAAACGAACAAAGATCACTACTAACAAGCAGGAGTGTCCCGAGGTTCATTTCGTTGTGGGGGGGGGGGGGGGCTATCTTTGAATTTTTTCTGAATCGCTACCTGATTTATGCCGAATTATTTTTTTGCAGAGATTAAGAATTTTGCTAAATTTCGGCCAATTTTGCAAATGGGACGCCCCTGCTAACAAGAGTGTGTGGGTATTGCCCCCTTCTCTAACTATAAAGGTCTAAAGCCTGCTGCGTCATTTGCGCTTTACTGAAAGCGAATTATAACACAAATATTTTCTTTGTGCAACATAAAAAATAAAAATTACAATCAAATAAAATCTTGAACTGCTGAGCTTTCAGCAATTGATATTATTTTACAGAAAATATTCAGTTTAATTTTATTAGTTCTTTCCATGGACTGTTCAAAACACATACAGCTCTCAATAAAGTGCAAATGCTGCTGTAGGCTTTAAACTTTTACAGTTAGGAAAGGGGGCAGTAACCAAACTCTTGTTTGCAGTGATATTTGTTTGTTTTAATCTTGATTTGCATATTCAATTTATGTTTTGCTCCTTTAAAGACTTATTTATTCACTTATATTAGTACCTGTTGTATGTTTGTCTGCTATGATTGTTTCTTTAACTTCTCTTCGTTTAGGTTTTATTTATACTTTAATAGTAATTTCTGGTCGTTTCGAGTTTGAATTATTATAGGAATCTATTTCTGCTGATCACTTTAGACTCTTAAAAAGGACACTAGAACTTCTGAATTAAAAAAAAAAAATGAGCTCCCTCCGAGGTTTATACGACCATTTCTTCCATATAAAGCGCTTCTGGGGAAAAACAAACAAGTAAATAAATAACAAAACATTGAAGCCTTATGACATCCACTATAGGCAACGCTATGGTGTTACCTATAGTAATACCTAAGTTGAAATATAAAAGGCTTTGGAGCAACAATTTCGACCACTCACTTAGCCCAGTCTCTGTAGGTAGGGTCAAACAACACAACTTAAAAACAATAGGGAAATTTTTTTTCTCAAGACAGTGCAATTTAAATCGGTGAATATTTCGGCCCTATGTCCAAGGGTCTATTGTTTTTAAGTTGTGTTTGTTTGATATGGAAAGGCAGTGTGGTCTTCGTCAATATTTACGTGTAGGTAGGGTCAGTAACCTTCTGCTTGATATCAATATCATGAGGTCGAAAGTAAATGGGCATTGAAAAGGACTTAATACAAGCATCCATGCAAGGGGGGAGCTTGTGACCTAGCCTCTCTCCATTTTTAAGTTTTCTGAGTATCTTCGCCGTTCTTATTCAAATTAGAAGGCAGGTCTTTATTATCAACCAGTCTTTAGGTCTTTATTATTTAATGTGGAATTTTACATTTATTGCCATGACGGATGTGTTTTTTTTTTCAGGGGTGATCGTACCGAAGCAATGGTTGGAGAAGGTCGGGAGAGGGCCACTTCTACGGAAGTCAAAAGTTGTAGTGAGTTTTTAAGTTAGCAAAAAGACTGGAGGGCAACTACCCCCCTGCCACAACCCTTTTCTTCTCAAATACATCTGATCACAATTTTGCGATAGCCATTTAGTTCAGCATAGTTGGAAGGTCCAATAACTATGCGTTTGGGGATGACAAAATCCCGAATGGGGCGGGCCATCGTTCAAAGCTTCCCTCTTTACACCTACCCGTACAACTCAAATTTCCTTTTAGCCTTTCCATTCAGGAGCGACTTATTTTTTGCTGGGGCTCAAATGAATTTGGGTCCTAATTACCTTAACCTTTCTTTTATTTTAGCCCTTAGCCCTACAAAAGTGTGACAGAATATCGTTTTTCGTGTAGCTTATTGTTTGATATACGGTGATTAAAAAGAATAGTTAAGACTCATTAGACAATTCCTCAGGAACAAATTTAGAAAATATTCCATAGCAGTGGCGTGATTTCTTCAAAATCATAGGGGGGAGGTGCAAAATTAGAGCCAGTTTTCCCAAATCAAGAAAAGATGATAGTAAAAACTGAAAAATGAGCCATTTGGTATATTAATGCATTATAAAGATATTTTATAGTATTATAAAAGTATATACTAAAGAAAACTTATCCGTTTCTGTTGATGCTTGAATTATGCAGGCTTATTTTACTTTTGACAATATTTTTGAAGAAACTAAATTTCAGTTGGGAGAGGGGGGGGGGAAACTTGGGTCTGGAAGGGGCAAACCAAGGTCTAGGAGTGGCAGCTGCCCCCCCTGCCCCATAGCAAATTATGCCCCTGTTCCTCAGTCTTTCTATGGGATGTCTGGAGAGTTCACGGCTAAGCCAATTCCCACCTAACCTCCGAATTTCAGATACCCGGTGAGTCAGAAAAACACCTGAACCTATTGCAAGCACAAGTTAGTTTCGGAGCAGTTGCAAAATCATAATCTGCATTATAAAATTGCCATTCCACTGATGACACAGACAATGAAAATACTGTTCCACAAACAATGGGAAATCTCGATCGTAAATTCGACACCTAAGCTCGAAGAAAATGTTTGTCAGGTTTATTAATTTTTTGCTTAACATTTTTCAACTCGACAATCTAGCCCATACCCTAGTTCCAATATAGTTCACCCAGTGGAAAAGCTCGATTCCAACAATGCATTTATTTTGCAGAAAAAAAAACACATTAAATACTTGGAAAATTGCAGATATGATGCGAAAGAGCGCTACTGCCTTTACCGTATCTTACACAAAATGAGTTCAAGTCCAATTCCTACTCTGAATGACAGAATTTCTGTCATTGCTACGAAGAAGCAAAGGAATGGAAAAAGAGCAAAAGAATTGAGTGGAATGGAAGAAGTAGCACAGGAATGGAAGAAGAAGCAAAAGAATTAAGAAGAGTGGAAGAAGTGAAAGAATAAGAAAAAGAAATAAAAGAATGGAAGAAGAAGCAAAGGAAGCAAAATAATAGGGATTATAGGACATAAGCAATTAAACAATCAGCTGTCTATTTGATTCTCGAGTAGGTGTTCATAAATTCGTGAAAAAAATCCAACGCATGCGGACTTGTGTTTTATTACAAAAAGCCTGGTAGACATCGTCCGCAATCCACAAAATCGTTGCGGTTTTCCGAAAAAAGCCACATGTGGGAACCAAGTGATAAACCTTGCTAAAAAAAAGTGATAAATCTTGCTTAAAGATTCTGATTTGTAAGTGGAAAATACATGAGACTCAAAGTGACCTTCAGTCGCTTCAAAAACATTAGTAACTATATTTTTATCACATACTTTATTGATCGAATGAAAACAAAAGAAAAACCACATCAAGGCTAATATCGCAACTTGAAAAAAAAAATATATAAAATTAGAGTGCCTACAGTAAAAAAAAGAAGAAAAAATTGGCAATGACTGGTAAATTAAGCTGAAAGCAAGCACTAAAAATTAAATCACTAAGCTGAATTACTACAATACAAGTAAGGGTTAACATACAATTTTCAATCAATTCTGAAACGCCTAATGCTCGAATTTTCAAACAAAGCCCGTGATACTTTGCTCTAGCCCCCAGTGAGATTTACGAAAAAGAAAATAAAACATACCAAAAGACAATACCCCCAAAGAAAACCAAAAACCAAAACCTAACCAAACGAGGGTAATTTTAAACCACTCATCCTCCAACAATGAAATCATTCACTGACTCAAAATCATCATCCTTTCATATTATCTTTTTCCTAATATGTTCCGCTCTTAATTGTTTTCGCACCCAAGGTCTCAAAACGTATTTCCCTAGACCTGTGGCGTTTTGTAAAAACGGCCAAAGTCCATGTTTTTTTTTTCGAAAATGAGTTAAGCACATGGTTTGAAGCTCAAGTGATCACTCGATTCGTCTATTCAAAATGGGTTTATCTTTAATTCTGACTGAGTTATAAATTGTTCCAAAAGGGCTTAAGTAAGAGTGCAAGTCCCTTATCTTTTAAATCATGAACTGTTTGGGAATTTGGACATTTCCATTGAATTCCGATTGAAAAGTTAGCTAGGAATCAATATTTAAATTTTCAAGTTTCTTAAATTCTGATTTCTGAGAAAGATTTTTTCTTTGTGCGTTTTTATTTTCATTTTGCTCTCCTGTAAAATTAGAAAAAGTGGACTTAGGCCCTTGTTGCAAAACATCACAAAAATGAGTTTACTCATTAAATTCTAAAATTTTTTGGGAAAACTGTAAGGAAGTTAGACAAGAAAACAATATAAAACCCATAAAAAAATTGAAACACAAAAAACGTGTCATAGGAAACTGAATATGTTTAAAAACTAAAAATGTTTAATGTTTTTTGTAAAAAAAAAAAATTATTAATACTATGGACGCTCTTTGTCGCTCAACTCAAACTCGATCAGGACACCTATTAAAGAATTCTGCAAACCAAGTCTTTAGTACTATTAGAATTTCAAACTGTGGCTATGGTCCTCAAATTAGGGATGTGTGCAAAAGACAGACCCCAGGGCTTCCATTTAGTAATCCTAAATTTTATTGGATTTCTGGGCACTTCTTATTCAAATTATCAAATGAACTCTGCCTTATTTTAATTATTAGACGCCCCCTCCCAAAAAAATTCCTGGGTATATTCCTGCCATCAGTAACTTCGGCGCTTTAACATCAATTAAAAGAAATAAGAGCTAAAAAGATCACTCAGAGCGAGAAACACTCAAAACAAGATAAAATCGAGTTTAATTTCATTGAATTAGAAAATCTGGTCTCAATTCTGAATAGAATTCAATGGAAGAAAAAGTCCTACAAACATTACTTTTTTTAAGTTTTTCGAAATTTCAAGTTGCTGTTTGGTAAAGTAAGCAGTACAAACATACAATATTTCTGATCGAAGAGAACAATATTATGTTATATAACGATAGTCACGCCATCTACTCAAATCGCTGTAAACTCTTAACACTTCAAACGACGAAAAAACAAACAATCATTTAGTGTTTTTATTCTCATCCTATAATCAAGTGACGAGTGACATTAAATTTCAGAAGTCAATTTTACCAAGACCATAGAAAGACAAATGAAAATTAAGAACAAAATGATAATTGTTTTCGATTCAGTATTGAGCATTGGATATGGGACAAAAAGGTAGGAGGGACAGGTATGGGCATGAACAGGTATGTTACACAAAAAGGTATGGGTAGCAACAAGAGACAAAAGGTAGGATGGATGGAGTATATAGCTATAGGCAGGGATTAGGGTAGGACTTTTTATATTGTATATCGACTCTTACAGATCAATATTGGGTAAAATACAAGTTAAAATACAGCAACATTTTGCATAAAAAAACATCATTGCACTTCGTACAAAGCTTTTGAGTTAATAATATCCCTTCCATTCATAGATTTAGTATCTTAATTTTCGGTTTGTTTTCTCTTGGAGGGGGGGGGGTAGGCTGTTTAGTGGGTAGAATATGCTTATTAGAATTGTCAAAATGTTACTCTTTATGCTAAATTAAAACCTAATCTTATCTGTTTTAGCACCCAGCAATTTGAGCAATAATAATTAATTGATATTTATTTGCTTCTCTTTTTGTCAGTAGCACCAAAAATTTAACAAAAACAATAAGTTTAAAAACCCCGACAAAACAGTTGGGTTAGACAAAACATATGTAGTAGAGACATCCCACTGGAATAATTTTATACTTCCAGTCACTTTAGTGCTGGTGCTCGTCTATCCACAGTTTCTCAGGCTTCTGCCCCACATTAACATCATCACAAATAGCCTTAATGTACCCGGATACATGACGCTTTCCTATAATTGTAAGATAGGGCACAAAAGAATGCATCATATACTTTTTATCTAACTTAGCAGCATAGCGTTACCAAGTTGAATTAACAACGCAGAAATGACAATAATATAAACGCCATGAACAAATTAGGTAGAATCCCCCCCCCCCTCTTTTCATCTGAAGCTAAACAATTTTTAATACAATTTTACATTTTCAGAAAAAAGTGTATGAATGATGGTTTTTAGGATTAGCCGACCACAACTTCCAAAAGATTCGACTCCTATCAGGATCTGGATTAATCTCTCTAACTTTTGTAATGCGCGATAAAATTGTAAAGACGGAAGTGAAAACTACCAAAGAACAAAGAGAAATCACCCTCCTGGCATTTACGAAGTGCCACCTTTGCTGCAGACGTGAATAACGTTTTTGTGTCAGAAGCTACCTTCCAATATAGCACCATTTGCACCT
This sequence comes from Artemia sinica, assembly GCA_027921565.1. Lineage (NCBI taxonomy): Eukaryota > Metazoa > Arthropoda > Branchiopoda > Anostraca > Artemiidae > Artemia > Artemia sinica. Next base: position 1,389,891 of record CM051271.1, on the reverse strand, counting down.
TTAGAGCAGGGGGGTGGGTAGGTGAATACTTTCTGCCGAACTATGTCTTTTTGCAAGATTTATCTGAAATTATTCGATTTTAAAAAAAAACACGTTTAAAAAACATAACTTTTATGTTTTATGTATGTATTATTCTTATAGTTTTTCGTTCTCTTTGTATTTTATCGTAAGTCATATATAACTATTATGGTTTCAGAACATATTTAATAACATCTTCAAGGAGTTTTTGCTGTGGTCACATGTGCTTCATGGAAATTCTCTTCTTGTTCAATCCTTTATGGATTCACAGTTCTATATATTTGCACATTAAGGGAGTGAGGGTTACTTTTAGGTTAGGTTAGCTTAGGTTGTTAGGAGTGCTGTCCAAATACTTTATAACTTTATAGTTATTTAGAAGTCAACTTACGGAAAGTTACACAAATACATACAGGCTTTCGCAAAGAAGGGAATATTTCTTATAAATATTTTATTAATTAACTAACCTATGTACTGTTAATGTTGAAAGGTCTCAGTCCTAAGTGCATTTTGTGTAGTGCGTCTGGGTGTCATAAAAGTCATCTGTGGCTGAACATTTATAAAAGGAGAAAGCCATATCAGATGTCATTTTTTTTTCTAATTTGAGTAGAATTTCGGTCTTAAGAAAGACATTCTGCTGGTCATAATATATTTCCACTTTTATTCTAATTAAGATTTATCTCCAGAGACGTTTTCAAATGGCAAATACCAGAGACGCCACATGTTCAGCCACAGATGACTTTTATGACACCCAGACGCACTACACAAAATGCACTTAGGACTGAGACCTTTCAACATTAACAGTACATAGGTTAGTTAATTAATAAAATATTTATAAGAAATATTCCATTCCTTGCGAAAGCCTGTATATATTTATGTAACTTTCCGCAAGTTGACTTCTAAATAACTTCTAAGAAAAAAAAATTGTTCAAAACTGAAGAGCGGACAAAAAAAAGGCATTTGAGGCTACAATCTATAAACGGAGGAATGTGGGGTAAATTTCGGGGTGGTTTTTTCCCTCTATTTCCCCGCCTCTTGCGTAAGTATATTTTCGCTTATGCTATATCCTGAAAAGCTCAAAATACTTAAGCTGAAATTTTCAGAATGCCAGTTCCAGTTCCAAAATTTGTATCAGGGTATATGAACTACCAATTAGACGTTTCAGCCCTTTGACTCCCCCAAAAGTATTTTCAGGTTATCAGAAAGCCTTCATCCTCGTCTCAAAACAAGCCGCAAGATATAAAGAAGTCTTCCTGTCACTTAATAACCCGTAATCCCAATTAAAATTCTTAATTCGATTGATGAGTTGTGGGTATTCGAGCCACATATCCATTGAACCTATCATCCTATATTCCAAGGCCGTATCCAGGGGGAAGTTACCCGGTTTGAATCCCCCCCCCCCCGAAATTTTTGACTGAGTCGAAAATTAGTCTAAAAAATACCAGTAAAGACAAAACCTTACCAGAAAAAAGATGCTATAAAAAAAAAATCGGATAACCCCCCCCCCCCCCCCCCCGAACAAAAATCCTGGATACCTGCTTGTTATATTCAAAAGATTCCGACATTTACAATGCAAAAATGTCTAATTGACGTTATTATTCAACTCTAGGCCGTCCTTCTACAACCCAAGTAGAAATGAATAACGTCATCAAAATAGATGTCATGATATTTAGTTAAGACAATTTTATTCTCGAGCATATAGAAGATGTCATTGATTGGATAGACTTTTATCAATCTAAATGTAGACCTTATTCTTGAAAAACTAATTGAACAAACCAGCAAAAATCGGCGAAAATATAAAAATATATAAAAAGAAATCGTGGCAATCAATTTCAGTCAGGTAGGTTAGAATACATCCTATAGACCAGTGGTTCTCAAACTTATTTAGACACTGTACCCCTTTTTACGCCTATACCCCTAACCTCTACCCCTTTTTATGCACAAAACATTTTAGGTACTCAGTTACCTCAGGTACCGGTACTAAGCAAACTGTGGCTAAAATAGAAATAAAATTGCCAGCCCTAAAGTTAAAGGTTTGTTTAATTTTTTTGTTGGCCGGGCGCGTACCCCCACGGGATGCAAAAACCACAGTTTGAGAACCACTGCTATATACAATCCTAACAGAATAACCCGTGAATAATATATGAATTGATTTTCCATCAAGCTAAAATGGACATTGCAATCAGAAAGGAATCTACCCACTCGCTTAAAGAAATGAACAGTACAGGGCCATCTCTTTTTCCTCTATTTTTCAAAACACTTAATCAGTTTCAATTTTTATAGTGATATAATTATTTTAATAATTTATAATTCAATTTAACAAAATTTACTTTCCCAAGCGAACTTTGAACACTTTGTAGATATTCTGATTCAGAAGATGTTATTAAAGCTATGAATTTTATAGTAGAGCGAAAACATACATTTTTTTTGCGAAAAACTTTTTTGCGGAAAAAATCGCCCAAAAAACTTTTTTAAGCAAAAAAGTATTTTCTTTCTTAAAGGAATTGAAAAGCAGTGGTATATATAAAGAAAACTTCCTTATAAATCTAAGATATAGCAGCAATTTAAAGCAGCCATAATCAACCGAAACCAAAAAATTTAATGAAATATGATTGTAAATTTTGATTTTATGTATATCCTTTTCACTTATCGTAGCCCATTACCACAATTCAAGTTTTATATCACTTATTCATACATGTCAATGCAATGCAATTTAATATGTTCAAGCTAACTTTCGAACAACAATCCCAGCAAGTTTAAGCTTTTCGGTGACAGAATTTTCTTTTCGTTTTTGAATAGGTATTGCAAACAGTTGCTCGTTTTTGTAGTCGAAGTTCGTGTTTGGAACGATTTTTTTTTAACTTACTTTTCTCAGTTGCAGTCTCATATGTACTGGTGTTATTCGTTGCATTAAAGGTTTAAATAGAATGATTTAAAGTGGCTCAAATAATTCAATATTTACAGAATCAGAAAAGAGTCCAAGGAATGCAGCCCAGATGTTAAAATAATTTAAAAAATGACTAAGTAACGCGCTATAAAAAATAAATGACCTCATCCCATCTAACCGAGCAAAATTTTTTATGAAACACACACTATTTCTTCCTCGAAATTGCCACGTTGAACTTCAGTCTTTTGACGTTACAAAGTCGCATGTAAGAAGAAGAATAAATCTCACAAGCGTTAGTAGGAGGGAGGACAGCAAAGGGTAAATATAATAAGTAGTAAATTGAGCCATGTTTGAGCTCGAAGTAATAAGCCGAAATTTTAATCCTTAGCGTCTGATTTATACCTTTTAAGTCGGCTTGGAAAAAAGTATCGAATACATTTTTAGGCGGCAGTTACAAATATTGTACTGCAATACTAATTAATAAAAAAATTAATTAATATTAATTAATAAAATATTAATAAATAAATAGAATAATGATATTAATTAATTAACAAAAAAAAAATTGTCAGCTTAGTAAGCTTTTGTTAATAATGTTTTCAACTCTTATAATTTGAACGTTTTGATGCACTGTTGCCAGATACAAGTTCCTTGAAACATACCCTAGAGCTTACGACACTGAAACACACAATGAAAAATATTTTTAGGGATATCTGTTCATTTATCATAGCAAAGCTTCAAATTAGCAAAATATATGTAAAAGACAACATAGGCACTGTATTTCTGATAACCCTCACTGAATGTCTAATTTTTTACATCAAGTTGCATCTTATAACCTAACATCTTTGGGGGAAGGGAGGGGTGTTTGATTGAAACTTGCACGTGTTAGTGAATACACAGAGATCAAAATCTCAAAATTCCTATTTACAAGACTAGAAAAGGGCTCAAATAAATTTACAAAACTATATAAGTAATGCTAAAATACACAAATAAGCAACAATATATACCTGCCAATTCAAGTAAACTTTGGAAAGAAATAATAGCTAATTCTTTTAATGTATCTAGATCCTAATTGTTTAATTCCCAACAAAGTTGCCGACACAAACAGCCATTTTAACTATGTTGTAAAAGAAAATGATAAAAAAGAAGACAAAAGTTTAAAATAATTGTTTTTCTTTTTAATTTAACCAATTAGTATGTTTAATACTCAAATATAATAAAAAGCAACAATTAGAACTGTAAAAAAAACTGCCATTTCAAGTAAGATACAAAAAGGAAAATAAAAAACGGAAAGAAAGATATGTGAAATAATTCAAAAAGCGCAGATACAAAAAGAATAACGTTTTAAAGAGATAAATAAAAGAAAAATAGTCAAAAGAAATAGCTCCTTCTACATTGGCTAAGTAGAAAAAAACCCACACTTCGCAAAAACTTTAAAACCCATCTTGTAATCCCCCCTCTTTTACTGGAACAGTATTTCCCAAAGGCACCAAATCACCTCGCACTCATTCACTGCCCCTAATACTCTCCAAATGAGCCGTTACTTAGTCTACACTTAGGAAAGAACTTTCATATATCTAAACTTTTCTATTAGGATAGACTATCTATTAGCTATCAATCATAAATGACCTTTAAATGATTATCTTAAATAAATTTTGAATGGCTACTTCAATACGCCATAACATATTTGTAAATATTTTAATATTAAAGAAAAAGTCTAAGAACTTTCCGGATTTACATAGCGTGTAAACTCAAGGAAATCTTATAAGAAATATTTTTAATTTGCTCATAAAAACGATATATAATTTACAGGATGTATACTATACTATTTAAAGGAGGGAGTGTATCCTATTTAATAGAGGGAGTGTATCCTATTTAAAGGAGGGAGTGTGCACAATTACCCAACATTCCCTTTCCAGTAGTTTTAATTGTAATACCTTGTAATATATTAATCCACTGGTTATGTATTATGAAGAGGAGTAATACATTTTTACCACATAAATTACCACAAAAACTACTACGACCAACTTATTTCGGCGATGGTTCCGAGTTTCCATTTGTGTGTGTATATGTGGGGGGGGGGGGGGGGGGAGGAAAATTTGGTTTAAAGTTCAATAAGCTTTATCATTTTAATATGGAAACCATCAAATTCTTTGCATAGTAATTTACTTTAGCATTTTGGCTTCACAAGAAACCAGAATCAACAGAAAGATTTCTTTTATATTTGTACAAACAAGTAAATATCCATGCGGTATATGAGTATCATAGGTAAAACTGATTCCAGTGCAATTAATAAATAAATGAATAACCCCACTCGTAAAAAAGAAGTTACTCCAAAACCTTTGGTTGTTTATTCAAAAAAAAAATATGTTTTTAGACTTTAATGTTTAAAAACGCTTTCGACATGTCTCAAACCAATGTTTTTCAGACTCTCACTATTTTTTTTTCATATCTATAGTTTAATATTTTTAAAAATAACATTCATATTTAAACCTTTGATGTAAAATATTTTTTTAAGCAATCAGATTTTAAAAAGCCATCTTCCAAATAATAGTCTCCCCCAAAATTTTGTTTCCAAAAATAAGTTATTGTATGATTACCTTGTGAAAGCTGCAAAATTTTTACACAATAAATAGTATGAAAATTAAAAACGAAAAGTTTACTTTATATTATAACTTGCTGTCGAATAAGCGACCTTCTACAGGTTGAAACAAGAATATAATAGCACATGTGAAATCAAAATATTCGCAGAAAAAAATTTAGAAAAACAGAGATCTCATTATAAGAAATTTTACTTTGCCATTTTTATTAAGAAATTTTTAAGTAGATGGCAGCAGTAAAAGCTGCCATACAATACATTTACTATGGTATTTATACACTCATATATTGAATTTTTTTTTTTTTTTTTTTTTTTTACCCCTTTTTGGATTTTATGTTAGAACCTATTCTCATACTTTATGGGGCACTTTTTTCTAGTTAGTCCTATTAGAAAAAGCTTTGCAAATCGATTTTCGCGAAAAACTCAAAAATAGTGCCTACGATCAATGTTGCAAGAATACTTTAGAAAAGATGTTGCCACAATGCCATATCTTGTTAGCCATGTAGGACATTACAAAGATAATCGAAAACCAAAACAAACCAATAGAATTAAAGCACCATGTTTAACACAGACATCGCTATAGGAAGTCTATACTGTCTATAAGACAGTTATCTACCTTTTTCTCTAACTGTCTATAGAACAGATCTATTTCCTTATTTTTCTAACTGTCTACTAGATACTTATCTCTCTTTTTCTCTAACTGTCTACAGGGGGGTTATCTATCTTTTTCTCTAACTCAATAAGACAGTTCTCTTTCCTTATTTTTCTAACTGTCTACAATACACATATCTCTCTTTTTCCCTAACTGTCTAAAGGGCAGTTATCTCCTTTTTTCCTCTAATTGTCTATAAGGGGGTTATCTATCTTTTTCTCTAAAGGGCTCGGCACACGTAGCTGATTTCGGGAACCGATTTCAGCATCAGTGGACGAACGATAGCGGTAAGAAAATTTGTTGAAAGAAAAATTTTTACGCGAGATTTTCAAAACAAAAAATCATGGACACAAACAGTCAACTGAAGTTTATTAATAGTTGCATGATTGATCTCAGCTTAGTTCTCTGTTTAGTTCTCAGCTCAGTAGCGGGGTCTTTCACCACAGACACCTCTGGCTGACTATTTATTGGTATCCCAATTTTTTTTTGTGATGCTCATGATGAAAATCGGCGCTGATTTTGTAAATTGGCGCCGAAAACAAGAAAATGTTTCGAGCTCAAATCGACGCCGATTTTTTTTAAAAATCGTCGCTGATCTGGAAATCAGTTCCCGAAATAAGCTACGTGTGCCCAGCCCTTATCTGTCAATAGGACAGTTATTACTCATTTTCTCTAACTGTCTGTAGGACAGTTATCTCTCTTTTTTACAAACCGTCTATGGGACAGTTATCTCTCTTTTTATCTTCGCCGTAGCTATCATTAAAAACAGATTAATAAAATCTAATTATTTATCACTAGTTGCCATATAATCAATATTGCACCATACCTGGGATATCAGTCATTTCTGCAATACAATGACTCCTTTAAGTAGTAAAACAAACTACAAGAATTTTGGCAAAAAACTATAAGAATTTTGGCTTTTTTGTTTTTCAATAAATTAAAATAAATTAAAAGGTCAAAACAACAGAGCGACGATTTTTTCTGTCGTTATTTAAAAAAAATGATTAAAATTCTTGAAACACTGACCAAATAGCTGCTTCAATATTGGACATTACTAGGAAAAATATAAACCAATATTTTAAAATAACAACATAATTTTTGTTGTGGGGGGGGGGGGGTTAAGAGTCTTTTAGACTCCATTTTTTAACGATTTACGAGTCGGGGAAATACTCCGCCCGGGATTTCAGAAGAAACCAGACCTTTTTTTTATACAGTAGATATACTTAAAACACAAAACAAAACGGTTAAATTCTAGAAAAAATATAAACAAAAATTGAAATCTGGCCCCAAAGCTCCCCCCTCCTTCCTGCGTAAATGCCTGCTTGACATAAATACGGTTCATTTTAGCAGATGCCACGCAATTTCTTGAAAATTATTTTTTGCTCTTTAGCTATAAAAATATATAACATTACCATTCTCATGATTTTGCAGTAAGAGGTCGCCCTCGAGACTGATACGAATTAGCTGTTATTTCCTTCCAAGTAAAGAGAATAAACTATCACACTTAAGAGTTATTTCTTCCAAGCGGAAAAATAAAAGCATCAAAACTTCTAAGACAAGCTGATTTTTTTTTTGACAAAATTCTGCCAAATGGACAACCCTGACTTCGGAAAAAGTCACTACCAAAGATTACAAATTTCAAAAGAAGATATGACGATATGGCCGGAAATACTTCAACATAGACGGCATTGTTTTAAACAATCTACATTTTTTCTTCTCGATAGAGGATTCTGAAATTGTGTTATAAGTTATTTTTACATACCGCTTTTTAAAACCGCTTTTATGATGATGAACAATAATATAAAATATTTTATTTTCAAAGAGTATTTTTTAATCATTGCGAATGTGCCTGATCAAGTTGTTTTATTTTTGAAGAAACAACTTGACGAATTACAGATACATTGGCAATATTTGTCGCATTTATCTCCTTTTTTCACTAAGAATTTTATTTTCATTACTTTTCTGGCAATACCCTGAAATAGTTGACCCTTTTACATATATATTTATTCCCTGAGGCCAACCTGAATCTTCTACATAATAATAATTGAATTTGAACCTGATGATGACAGGCATAGGTCCTATCGAAATTATCGTTTGAAGAAAATCAATCACCTGACATCAATAGCTTAGGTAAACTTATTACTCCTCATCAATTATGGTACCATAATTACCCCTCATTATTACCCATCTACCATAATACTATTATTATGACCTCTTTACATATTCCGTAGGTGGGGGGGTGGGGATATAAAAACAAGTTTTAAGGTCAAAACTTTGCGTTTTCAATGGAGGGTTGCTCTAAAATCTTCTTAATAGGGGAAAAGTATAGCACGGCTCGGTTGCGAAGAAATGGAGAGCCTAACCCAAAACAATCCCTAAATAGTACTGTATACTTTATCCAAAATTTGATGGGAAATAGCAGAGCAAAATCAAACGACATTCCCTGAAACTCGAATTAGATGCACCGTAAATAGATATCCACCTAAGTGCATCACCCATCGGTGCTATATCACATGAACAAGCTCAATAGCCCTTTTTTTCATTCAGCCTTGTACATTATTTGTAATCATATTCTAATAACCTTGTAGCTTGAAATTAAAATTTCTGGCTCAGAGCCAGTTTTTTGCAGGGAACATGTTTTGTCGTAGGACCACGAAACATATGTCAAATCTTCCTTAGTTAACAAATATCTTTAGTCCTTATTTAAAAAAAGATATGAATAGAATTGGAAATTCAGCTTTGAATAGTGGGCGGCACTGCTCTAATAAATTGCGGATTTGCTATGTTCTGTCGGGCAAATGGCTGCGGTGGATTGGGTCGTGGCAAAGGCCTAATTAAATAAAGCTTCTCTCCCTTGTCGCTCGTAAATATTGGAGAACGTTGATAGTGCTCCACAAGTTGATCAAGAGAATGGAACCTTCGTTGGCCAATACAAAATAGGAGCTTGTCAACTTGAACTCGGAAGTGTTTATTTCGACCGGGCGCTTTTAACGAGATTGAAAAATCGCCAACCTAAAAAAGGAAAATAAAGAGTTAGGGTCTTTTTTTAAATCAATTTATTTATTTATTAGTTCTACAAAACAAGAATGAGTGCAAATTATGATGTAATTTTCCAGGGGTCAGAGTGAGAGGGTTAACTGAACAAGTCGTTTTGAAATCTAACCTTTAACCCTTGTGCACATGTTACCGTTGATCCCTTTGTAACTGTTAGTTTGTGCTGTCTTGTCTGAACACACCGTATATAGCGATGAAGACCACACTGCCTTTCCATCATAAACAGCAAGTAAAACGATAATTTTTTTTTTTCAAGACAGCGGAATGCAAAGATATCATAGGTCAAATGCTCCCCATAAGCTAGACGTAAATAGCGACGAAAAACACACTGCCTTTCCATCACTGTCTTGTACAAAAATTTCCCTATTGTTCTACTTGTTGTTTACACACCATATACACCGTATATACAGCGTACACCAGCTTATGAACTGAATCATCCTTGGCGCTTCAGGCTTGACAATAGCACCCATTACCATGAAAAGAGAAGTAGTTAAGAGAGAGTAGAAGTAGAGAGTAGCAAACATCGCACGGATGGACTGCGGAGATTAACAGCAATAAGTATCCCAATCTGGCAAAGATTCCCACAAATTCACTTATTAGATATGGGAGAATGAATTGTCAAAACCCAAATATCTGGAGACAAAACTGAGACTAGATACGGGAGACTAACCATGATTAAAAAAAACGAGAGTCTAGGTTCTTTAATTGGTCAGAAGTACCCCCCCCCCCCCCCTATAAAAAAAATTCCACAAAAATGCAACTCTTGGGGTTACAACAATAAGTAGAGCAATTTCAATATTTGGGACATTAAAGGACATAATGAATATATTTCGCTCAATTTTTTTTCGAAACTAACCTTTTTTCTTCATACTAGCTAAATCCTAACTATTTTATCATCACTAAAAATAAGCTAAAACCAAACAATATGCTTACTCTCGCGAGATAATTTAAAGCAAAAATTTTAAGAAATTAAAATAAAAGTTATCTTATTTTTTCTAGTTCTGTCACATAACATTGCAGGGTCAGTTCTTTTAGGTCTTTGACAAATGTACTTGTTTAGTACAATCATTCGGAAAACTGTTCCCCTCAATCAGTGCAATTTTTCATTAGTCCTTTTGAAATTACGCCATTGTTCCCTCAGCGCCCTCAAAAGTCAGCCTACTGCTGCTATTGAAGTAGGTGCTATTCAAGTGGTAGTAAAGAAAAGTAACTATTTAACAAACACGCTACTTGATGAATTTAAAAACATTACGCAATACTTAATAAACAATAAACACATATTAAACAAAAATTACACAATTCAAAAATTAAACAAATTCAAAAAATACACTTTCTGAGGCTTCAGGTCCCTCTATACGCAAGAGGATTTTGCTAATGGCCCCCATTCAAGAGGAATAGACCCCTTCCTTGATATTATTTTAGCCTAATAGCCCTCTAGCTCTAACTATTTCATAAAATGCTTAGCATTAGTATTTCATCAAATAGTAAACTCAAGCCATATTATTCAACCATAGACTATGCGCCATTTTTCAAAAAACAGTGATTAAATACATTTAAACGTTAATTGAACACTTCTAATTGTTAATTGGACTAATTGGCCTTCTTGGCCAACTAGCATAGCTGTGTTGGCCTCAGGCGGCGTGGTGCTGCGATGAGTTGTTAGTAGTGGTAATAGTACTAGGAGTCATTTTATGACTAGGCCAATAGTCAGCCAACACCCATTACTAAAAGATGGAGTTTCTTAATACATGTTTTTCAACTGAAGAGGGTAGAGTTGGAAGTGCCTCTTTGTCCAGTGGTGAGGAACTCGACAGAAATACGATCATTATATGAAAACCAGAGTAGCCAATGGATTCCGAATATCACCTTTCACTCTCCAAAAACATGCCACCGTAAGGTGGCCATTTCAGTCCTAAACGCATGCACTGTGCCAATGAATCATACATTTTACTGCAAAATGCATATCTAAAAGAATCAGGGATGAAACAAATATAAAGTGGTAGCACAAAGCGGAAGCAAAATTTAAGTGGCATTAACTATACTTTGCATAAGAGTTGGTGACTACCCTACAAAATTTCTCTTTAATTCCTATAAAAAGTTCGATATTGATAAAAAGGCAAAATATCAAGAAAAAATAATGCGTGTCTTATAATTTTTATATTTTAGATGCTTCATCCCATAGTTTTTAATCTGCATTCCTTTTTTTGCTTCAAAACATGAAGTTCTTGAAACCGATTTAATAAAAAGATATATCGTCAACTCTTATACCTTCACAGAGAGCCACATTGTTTCTCAATGTGGCTCATTGTGTCACAGCCAAGATTGTGTCTCATTCGAAAAAGCACACCCATACAGAATATGGTCACATAAATATACACTTTAACATACTCCCCCCCCCCCCGATTTCTTTCTCGTAATCTGCAGGGGGAGGGGGGCAAATATAAAAATGACTCACATAAAACGACATTTTTTCGTTTATTGCAGGAGAAAGTGTTAGGCTAGTCTTTGAAGCCCCTTTCCCAGTCCAAAAGGATTCTTCGAACAAGCCAGTTGATAACATATTTCTGAACTCTTTGTCTTGACCTAACTGAAAAATTTTTGGAAGAGATGCTTCCCTGATATTACAAACACAAAAATTCCAATAATCATTGAAGATTCGATAGTCATCTAAAAACCTCGATATAAGACTAGAGGCAAATCAGATATTTAATTGTACCTGGCACCACAAACTTAGGAAACTACTAGGATGTGAAATGATCTGTCAGCAAGTGTATGATCCCCCCCCCGGACAGGATGTGCGACCCCCCTACTCCCCTCCGAACAAAAACCCTGGATACGACCCCACCAGGAAGCATACTCCGGCCAGGCAAAGAGCCATTTCTCCAGCTAGCTATACTATTTCTTCCGCCAATGAGCTTTATTTTTGTGCTATATACAAATATCTAAAAACAAACCATAAACAATTTTGGTACTGGTGCATTATAACTAAACCAGTGCTATACACTGTACAAGGAAACCAGGCACGAAACCTGTCAAATGGCTATTTGCAAGAGATAAACTGCTCGCAAAGCGTGGTTTCTCATTGAGTTAACAATATTTAAACGATTGTTTTTTGGGGTTTATGGGGGGGGGGGGAGGTACCTAAGTTAGGTTAGGTTACTTATTTAATATATGCTATGCTTTACCCCTCCCCCCTAGCGTGCAAATATATAGCCCAAATTTGTTTCTGAACTATTATATATTCATCCTATTTTATTTTATTTCATTAGCATATACCAAACTTGACTTCTTTCGTGCATAGCGTTGGTTTAGTTATAATGCACAAGTACCAAAAATTTATTAGTTTATATTAAATCGTTTATGGCGATGGGCAGGAAATAAAGAGCAGCCCTTATAATAGTAACCGAGGCAGAGTTATGAACTATGTAAACATAAAACGAACCTGGTTTTTGCAGTGACCGAAAACTAGGTTCTGCACTGACCTGGTTCTGCAGTGACGAAATGGTTATTGAGTTTACTCTTATTAAGGTTTTCAGTATACCAGTTTTTCGCAACCCCTCCCCCCCACTCAAGGCTCTCTTAATACCTTTCGCGCTGATGAAATCATAGAAACCGCTCAAAGTAAATAATTGACACATCTTTCTGGCCAAATTATCCACATTCTGGATATTCAATTAACGGGTTAGTTAATTACGAATTCCGTCATCTAACACACTCCCGAAATTTACAATTCTCTTAATCAGTAAACTCTCTGAATAATGGTATTCAACAACACTTTTCAATTTAAAAATACTCGTTATCTTACGCAGGGAGAAAAGTTTTCGCGGGGAAGGGGGAACTTTGGGAGACGTTTGGAAGGGGGGGGGGACGTTTGAAAAAATCGATGTTGGTGTTTATACATTTACTGGCTAGATTCCCAAATGACGGGGAATTGTCGGGGGAAATTTTCCGCGGGAGGGGGGATTTTCCGAAAGGAGAATGGCATGCAGGGGAAATTTTCAAATACTTTTAAATTTACAAATGCGATCGTTATTAACACGCAGGGGGAATTTTCCACGGGAAAGGAAGGGGGTGGGGTGGATTTTACGTGGGAAATCTTCTCTGTGGGGAATTTCCCTTTAATTTCATTTCTTTGAGATCGCAGGAACGCGCGACGACTAAGCTAATGTTAAGTATAAAAGTAAATTTAATCAGGTTAAAAAAAAAAGTTTTACTGATTAAAAGGGAGGAGAAAAGGAAGCATTGCAGTTTCATTGATTATTTTGAGTAGTTTATGCTTTGATTAATTCTGTTACTACTAAAAGAATAATCAGGCAAAAGTTTAATGACATTAGTTCTTTTCATCAAATCATATTAATAAAACAAGGCGAAATTCAATATGAAAACGAGGCTTAAAATAACAAAAACTGAAAAAGAAAGTAATTTGCCAAAGATTCATATTCATAAACAAACAAACCAAAGTCAAACGGAGAGACCTTAGTATCTTGTTTATTCAAACAGAGACAAAATACATAAAATAAAATAAAGTGATTTTTAGCACAATTTTCCTTTGAATGGTTAATTAGCGTTAAAGAAACGAAGTCAGGGGGTGTAATGAGCTGGCATGTACGCAGGGAAGGGGGGAATCTGCCCCCCCCCCCCCCCCGAAATCTCATGAGTTTCCCCCCATAATTTTCTAAAACTTCTCACAGAATAAAATTTGAAGAATTTGGGCCTCTCCAAAACACATTGCTGCGTACGTGCCTGGTAGTGAGTATTCGATATAAACAAATAAACTAAAGCTCTTGAAAGAGTGAATTGAACTCCTTGGTCTTAGAAATTAATACATAATAAAAACATTGACAATTGAGTGGCAAACGATGAGGAAAAATGATTTTAAAGCGATCAGAAATCCATTGCCACTGATAATTGTCATTGCCACTGACAATTCAGTGGCAAACGATGAAGAAAAGATGATTTTAAAGTGATCAGAAATCCAACCTGACTGCTTTTGGGGAAAACAAAATAGACTTTTTATCATCGAAAGTGGATTATAGCTATTTATGACAGAAACTAAGGAATAAAAGTTGACTGGATTTAAACTACATTTTAACGCTTGACTAATTGCATCTGTGTTACCTGTTTGTGGATATTTGCCAAGTGAAATACCAATTAAGGTAATCAGAGTACCATTTTTCATGGAATAAACTAAAGATTTCACTTGGCGGATTTTGTAGTATTTAAAGATGTCATAAGTCAGTCAGTCGTCATTCGACAAATTTGCTAATTTATTCGGAGAAAAACTGGACAAAATAATTGCGTCTCAGGTGGAGTTTTCCAGCAAACTAGACTCAATTTCGGCGGAAGTTGTGTCGTTAAAAAGTGATGCTACAACCCGTGACTCACGAATAGTTGAACTAGAGTCTACACTAGAGGAGCAGAAGCTTAAATTTGAAGCTCTAGAGAAACGATTGCTTGCTTTTGAAGTAAAAGACCGAAAGCTTAACTTGTTGATTCACGGATTACCGGAAGAAAAATCTAATGAAACGCCTGAAGCTAATGTGAAAAACCTTTTTGTGAATAAGCTAGGAATTGATGAGCCAGTAATGATAACGAAGTGCTATCGCATTTCTTCTCGTTCGGCAAATATTACTGACTCCCGCCAACGCAAAAGTAAGCAAAAGCAAGTGAAGCCTTTGCTTGTATCGCCAGGGTCCGAAAATGAGATTCAAGCTATAATGCCAAACGTCGGTAAACTTAAGGCCAGTGGTATCATTATTTGCACAGACTTGCCGCCTGAACTAAATATCCGAAGAAGTGAGCTATTGGCCAAAGCACGTGAGATGAAAATGAAAGGCGAAATAACGTCTTCTCGGGTTCGTCAAAACGGCATGGACATATGGCTTGAAATTTAAAGGTTCTGCTTCGTCTCCGTGGTCTAGCGTCCGGGTTAGTTAATGGATTAGTTGTGACATCGATTTTGACTTATTATTATATTCCGTGAGTGAAAAAAGAGATTGGAATATGATCTCGTCATGGTGTTTTTTGTGCCTTGTTATTATGTGTGATTATTTTCATGTTTTCCTTCTTTTCTGTCTAGCTCTAGTTGTGCAAAAAAAGTTCTCGTTCTGCTCGTTTGTTCACTCTTCGCATGCTGGGAATTATCCGAGGTACCACCTTTTACTCATTAGCCTATCATTTCATATTGATTTTGGTAAGTTTTATGTGTATGATATTATTATGATATAAATTGTTAAATGAGAGAACATCGGACCGGCTCCATGATTTTGAGAAAAAACAACTTGACCTAAATGAATTATTTAAATCGGTAGGATCAACTGGTGATGAATCTTCTGATCTTTTTATCCAGTCTTTTCCTCGTAGTAAATATATAAATAATGACAAAATCCCTCCATTTAATCAGTTAGAATCCTCCCGTATCGCGTTTTGGAATTGTAGAGGAGTGCTTAGTAGTTTAGATTTTCTATCCACATTCCTTTATAGTAATCGTATTGGTATTCTGGGACTATGTGAGACTTTTCTTAGTGATGGTAATAGTTCTTTGGTTGGTGTATCTGGGTACAGGATAGTTACTAGAAACAGGTCTACCCGTTCGAAAGGTGGACTTGCCGTGTTTATTGACCAGAATCTCCCTATCCGTAAAATTACGGATTTTAATGATTTGTATCAAGAGATGGAGTTTGAAATTTTAATGGTTGAGATCGAGTCTGGTAAGGAGAAGCTTCTCCTAGGCTTATTTTATCGACCACCGGGATCAAGTGCGTCAAATTTGATTGGTAATTTGAATGATCTAACACAACGGATGAATTTTAAGAACCATAAAGTGGTCTTTATGGGTGATTTTAATATAGATTTGGGACTGGTGAGTTCGGAGACCCAAGAATTAAGATCTCTACCTGTAGATTTACTAACTACTTGCTTTTCTGCCGGATTGGTTCCAACAGCAAGAATACCAACACGTATTAGTGAACAGTCGGCATCAGTTATTGACAACATTTTTACGAATTTCAATCTACATTCGAGTTATGTCGTATTAACTGATGAATATGAACACTCTATGTTACTTGGTGAATTTTTGATAAATAGACTGAAATCTAAGCCGAATATAAAAGTAAAAAGGACTATTGATGATAAATCATTACAAAATTTGAGAGCTAAATTGACTTGTAGCGACTGGATTTCAGTTTATGAAGAAACCAACCCAGATTCAATGGCTACCCAATTTATTGAGAAATTCTCTTCTGCCCTTGACTCTGCCTGCCCCTTTTCGAAAAAAGCGCTCCAGGTATGCGACCCCCGAAAAAGCCTTGGATCACCCAAGGCTTACTAACCAGTATTGAACACAAAAATATGCTATTCATGCAATATATTGATAATCCTGATGTACTTGGTACGCAATTCAAAAATTATAAAAACACTCTGACAACCCTGCTCAGGAAAGCTAAACAGACTTACTACCATAAGCAGTTTCAAGAAGCAGAAGAATCGCCAAAGAAGTCATGGACACTGATAAATGAATGCCTGAATAACAAAAAACTAATACGTTTCCTGAGACCATAACCAAGCCTGATGGAACATCTTCAACATCCAAACAAGAAGTAGCCAACACGTTAAATGAATTTTTTGCATGCATTGGAGAAGCAACCGTAGAGGAAGCTTATGGCCTTTCAACTGTCGTCACGGATAATTACAAAAAATACCTACCTTCGCCGTCTTGCTCCTCTATGTTTCTGTTGCCAGTCACTGAAGACAAACTGCTGAAGATTGTTCAAGCCATGAAAAATGGTCACTCCGAAGGTCCAGATGGGTCGTCAAATTACCTCATAAAGAAGACCATCGATTGCTATGTCGGCGTTATCACATCGTCAATTCTTCATTTAAAGATGGCATCTTTCCTACTGTCTTCAAGTCAGCGAAGGTTATACCCCCCCACAAAGGTAGCGACCCCAAGCTGCCTTCAAACTACCGCCCTATCTCTATTCTCTCTGCTTTTTCGAAAATTTTGGAGCGTTGCATCTACAACAGACTGATGAATTATCTGACTAGGTCTAACTTCTTCAACAAGTATCAGTTTGGATTTAGGCCTGGGCATTCAACCGAACATTCTATATTGGTTTTGCTAGAGTTTTTGAATGATGCGATGGACCGTGATGTGATACCAGCTACAATATTTGTGAATGGAAAAAAAGCGTTTGACACGATTTGTCATCTGATTCTTCTGGATAAGCTTGACAACTGCGGAATAAGAGGTGCAGCAAGATCGGTAAAAATGCCATGTTCTGAAAAGGTACGAGTATCACAAGGTTGAATTCTTGGACCACTACTATTTTTAATATACGCCAATGACCTTCTGGACACTATCACCGATGATGGACTTGCTTTACTATTCGTAGATGACACGGCTAATTCTGTCACAGGTTCAGATGAATCATCCGTCAGAGAAAACCTCTGTTTTGGTCTAAAGAAGCTATTGCAGTGGTTTGCTGAAAACCTCATGGTGTTAAACTCTTCGAAGACCCATTTTATCATCTTCTCTCGAATTTCACATGCCGTACCGTCGATTTCCCAAATATCTGTCCGTTTTAACGGAAAACTAGTTACCATTGCCAGGAAGGAGTCTTGTAAGTACCTACGGCTCATAGTTGATGAAAATTTATCTTGGAAACTTCATCTTGATAGGCTAAGGATACAGCTAGGAAGGAATGTGGGGTTACTGTGGTATCTAAAATTCCACCTCCCTTTCCCTGCTCTTAAGTCAGTTTATTATTCTCTAATCCATTCTTATTTTAATTATTGTCTGATTGCTTCTTTAAATACTTTCAAATCTCTAATTAAGCCCCTTCAGCGTCTTCAAAATAATGCCCTTCGTACGTTAAAAGCACTCCTTCCTTCCCCATCTTCCCTCCCCGATAAATCCCCTACTAAAAGCCTTTATATATTTTTAAGAATATTGCCAGTTGATCTAGTCCTTCCTGTACATTGTGCCCTTTTCAGACTAAAACAAATAAAAGAATTATTACCATTGGCTTTAAATTCTATTAAATTCTCTTTACTTTCTTTTGTCCAGAATAATTATTGTTTAAGAACAAGTTCAGCCAAATTACCTTGCCCTAGAATTCGAACTGATGTAAATTAACATTGACATATGATTCATATTATAAAAGTGTTATTTTGTCTTGTAGTGATTTAATGAGAAATTAAATGAAATTAACTTAACTAAATGAACAAACACTTCCGACCCTTAATGAGACTAAATAAAAAAAACAAGTTTTTTTAACTGAAAGTAAGGAGCGACATTAAAACGTAAAACGAACAGAAATTATTACGTGTATGGAATGGGCTGTCCCCTCCTCGACGCCTTGCTCTTTACGCTAAAGTTGACTCTTTCTCACGACTCTATTTGTTAAAACAATAAAAATCTTTAGCATAAAGAACAAGGCGTTGAGGAGGGGACAGCCCCTTCCATATACGGAATAATTTCTTTTCGTTTTAAGTTTTAATGTCGCTCCTTACTTTCAGTTAAAAAAAAAATTGTTTTTTTTATTTAATTTCTGAACGTTTTTTTTAAATAATGCTGGGAAATCCGGGGCCCCCGTCATAGAAATGTCCCTTCCCTCATGACAATATCCTCCATGGAAAGATTTTCCCACGTAGCCTCCTCCTCTGACCCCCCTCCCCACCAGAAGAAATCCCTCCTGAAAACGTCTGCATACTTCCAAGTAACAAATACTATATGTAAACAATGGGCAAAGTTCATAACTTGCAGCCCTTCCCCCGGAAACTGTGGGGAACTAAGTCATCCTCAAAGAAATATTTATTAGATTTTCGACTATGCTGAAAAAAAGGGATATCTCAAAATTTTGATTGTGTGACTTTGGGGAAAAATGAGCGTGGGAGGGAGCCAAGTTGCCCTCCAATTTTTTTTGGTCACTTAAAAAGGACAATAGAGCTTTTAATTTCATTTCGAATCAGCCCGTTCATGATATTCTAGGACTACTGGATCGATAAGATCACCCCTGAAAAAAAAAATAATAATAAGCACGCACTCGAGATCTTTCTTCTGGCAAAAAATGCAAAATTCCATATTTTCAAACAGTTCGTGATAACGAACTGTAAGTAAGGAGCGACCCGGCTCAATGGTAACCGAAACTAAAAAACGGAATTTTGATACTAATAGATACATCAAAAGAATCAGATTTTAATGCTGATTTCAAATATACAAGTAATCTTACCCATCAAAAGTTACGCCATCAAATATAAATGTTTTGACTTTTATAACTTTAATTAATCAAATAATATTAACATTTTGATTACTAAATATCAGTGTAAGTAGAATGCTAATAATGAATTCTACGAGACATATAGCAAATACCATGTTATTCTACGAGACATATAGCAAATACCATGTTATTCTACGAGACATATAGGAAATATCATGTTATTCTACAACGCCCCCGTACAAACAGGTTTTTCTAGTAGTTTACAGGTCATCACACTCTTTGCCAAGAGGAACGTGTATGACTTGATTGGTGATTAGGATTTGAATATAAGGAATAGTTTTCTTTACAATTCATATTAGTAAAAGAATTGGATTCAAAGAGAATAGTTTTTATTTGAGAGGATATTAGTGGAGAAAAAAATGAGTGATGCATTTACACTATTGGAGATTAATGATGGAACCGACAGCAGCAGCAGCAACGATATACGAGTACCTAATGTAGCTGTGGAAATAACTGCTGGCTGTAGACTATGTCTTGAATGGGACACTATGTATGCTAGATACGTGATATCATTAAGCAAATTTAAGCAGGAGGAACAGCTGTGTTTTGCTGGAAAAGTAAATATTCTCCATATAAATAAACTTCGGTCAGCATTAGATGTTCTATCGAAATATATTGATGAGAACAAAATGCATCAGTGAATATTATATTGTAATTATGTTCAATAAAACTGTTTCTAAATCAATGGTATTTTTTCTTTTTTTCTATAGTAGACTAGCGTATATTTTGAGTACAAAAAAGAGATTCTGATTAGTCTGAAGTTGGTTGTGAGAGAGTTAGGACTCTAAAAAATGGATAGATTCGAGAAAGATCGAATCATGAGGAATCTAATTCTTATGGAAAACGTTTGATTCTAGATGATGATTTTCTAGAGTTGTCTATTCAAAGGAAGATATTTTCTCGGGGAATGCTTGTCGATATAATGAAAACTGATTCTCCATCATTAGACTATTGTATGAAGCTTCTACATCGTGGTCCAAATGCATTTACACAATTTATTGATATATTGATCACGACACAGCAAAATGATATTGTGGATATGCTTTTAAACATTAGTTTTTAGAAATTTAGGACTTTTTTTCATAAGAAAGATGGTGCTCAAGGATGATTTACTCCTCTCTCTCTCTCTCTATCTCAGACAATTTTTTGATGTTGCTAGCTCAGTTTCATTGTGACAGTGAGAGCGTCAACACATGACAAAATGTTTCATACATGCCCACTATGTATGTACTCACTGGGCAGTTGGTCATCATGTGAGAATTGCACAATGATTGAGGAGTATGATGAAAAGTGTAGATTATGCAACCCGTGTAAATTGCATAGAGGATATGCTGTACAAATTAAAGGTTGTAATTCCTGTCTTGAAGAGGTGTGTGACTCTCATCCTAGAGGCCACCTATGCTCCAATTGTCATTATGATAAATGTAAGCAGTGGGAGAGTACATATCCCGGTATGATTGGAAAGAATCCTAACCGTGATTTTAGTTTATTGCTACGAGATTGGTATCGTCGTGGTTTTAGATTGTTCTGGGAGGAGGAACCAGGTCAACGATTCAACTGTTGGAACAACAAGAGAATATGGTTTCTACGTCATTGCTGTGAAGACACTGGGTGTTATGATTATAAGCCCACTGATTTTTATTTGGCAGTGACAGAATGTGATTCGACACTTGAGGACACTGTTTGTGAAATTGCTTCAAATACACAAATTGAAACATGTGAATTCTATAGAATGAATGCGAATAGTATCATTGACTATACAAAGAGATATGACAAGAGTGAAGTCACACTCTACTGTAGAAAATGTGACCCTGACATTGCAGTACATCAGAATCAGTACACTGTGAATTCAAATAATCTACCTGCACTAGTTGTTGTCGACAAATACCTAGTAGTGGATGAAATCTAAAAGAGTAGAAAAGTCGTTTTATCATGTATATAATTTTTTTTTTTTATTAATAAACAATTTCACATACATCTTTAGAACATTTTATTCTTAGGGCACTAAAATCAATATTAAATACACTTGTAAGTATATTCTCCACTAGAAAGTCATTCAATTGAGGTAAGTCAACGTAGATGTTGAGAAACTGCTTGTAGGTGTAGCCACGACATCTGAACATGAAAAAGAGTAGTGCATGAAAGCCACATGTCTTAGTCGCTAAATCCTGTACTCTTCGTTGATTTTGAATAATGGTTTTCCCACTGCTTTCAATAAAGTTGCTGATGTATGGAACGTAGAATTTATACGATAGGCCAAGAGGATCAAAAAATTCAATATTCTTCGCCGTTTGAAAGATGCATAGCCAATGACCGGTCTTCAAAGTCGATGGACTGCTATTAACAATGATTAGGGTATTGTTAACACTTGGAATTTTTTCAATGAAGTCCGAGGGTATGCAATAGGACTTGTATTGGGACATGTATGGATCCATACTAAATACATTGATTATTTGATTTGTGTTCATGGTGCAAGGTCTAGTAGAACACTGCCGTCGGGTGTGATTTCCCAATAGGTTTCAAATTGGCTCAGTGATATTAGCGTGATACTCTCAGTCAGAGCATCGGCAAATGTACACTCTAAACGTACATTCCCAGTTCGTACTATGCTCATATCCTGTGTGCCTGACAAGTCCAAAACAATAACCCCATGATTTTTTGAAAACATTGATTCGGTTATTCCATTTTCAAATAGTTGAGAGTCATGATCTAGGGATTGCATGGTCAACTCGTACAGAGTTCTATAGGATTTTTTGTCAAATGATAGAGTGTACAGTGGAATACCATTCACTTTGCACACAAGACTAGATAGACCGAAAAAATTAAAATCATGGGGGGATTCGGTCCAGGATCCAACGGCACTGCCACTCTTCACAAAGGCCAAAGCCAATTTTGAAGGGATTTCTCCATTGATAAACGATGAATCGCTATAGCTACGAGAACCGGTGGCAATGTGACGTTGATTGGTGATTGTATGGGGGACAAGAAGTTTAATGTTGTTACCATTGGCTCTTAGCTTTTCCACTGCCAATGCAACAGAGCTCATAACTTGTTGTTTTCGGACGTGGAGAATTGCCGATGTGATAATAACATTTGCATCGGGTGCTGCAGGAAGTGTTTTTTCTCAGAATGAAATTCGATGGGGCCATCTGTAACTTTATGTCAATCTTGACATTGGGGGGTAGCCATTGGGATACATTGAATATCTCATGATTTAATTTTCCAACTAGATGATACTCCTGGGTCACTGCAGTAGTCAACTCACCGTCAGTATCAACACCTGTTCGATATTCATAGCCCAATGATTGTCCTCTCATCTCCTTGTACGCCTTTGGCGTCATCATCATAAATTGTATGTAGCTTGCATAGTTGGATAAATTATTGCTAGTGCTCACCAATGTCCATTAATAAATACATTAGTTTGTTTGAATAGGTTGTGTAGAATACAGTTTTCATAGGAGAGACCATCGCCGGCATTTGGAGTTGTATTATCTGACTTTTTCTTCACCACAATTTTTAAATCAATAAATGTTGACGACAAATCAATGAAATAGTCTTCATTGGAAAATATTTGAAAGTGTATATTTTCCGAGAGGGGTTGTTGAGGGTGAAATTGTTCATAGTAGCCATACTTGACACTGACGTCAACATTTTCAGCATTGAATAGATTCAATGAGGAAGTGATTGATGGATATGATTCCTTGTGAGGGAGATAAGTCATCTTAAGAGAAGAAATCCTTCTTTGATCTAACAATCTTTTCTTCTTCTTCTTCTGCTGCTTATTGGTCTTTGTTGTTTTATTTCTCAAAGTCCTTGTTGATGTCCTTTGCTTCCTGCCTGGGTGGAGACTGATGAGTGAATGACGCGAACGCATCCTTTTCAATCCCTCCCCATTTTGTCGAGATTTTAATTGTTCGCCAACGGCTCTTGCTGAAGATCTAATATTTTCTTTAACACTCTCCTTGAAATTCTTGCCCGACCCCCAGTCCTGTAGTGTGGAGGCAGCAAAATTTGATGCAGCAGGTACAAGATATTTTCTGGCAAGGGGTAGTGCAGAACGAAATAGCTTAGCAAACCAGCTACCAAGACCATAGCCAGACATTGTAGTACGCCCCTTGTAGTAGTCCAATCCATTGCCTATTTGACGTGGACTCAAAGCACCAACATAACAGTCAATATCGGGACAGACAAATGGAATTCTTCTATTGTTCATTTTTTAGGTGATTGTACCGTCTTTGTCGTTGACAATAGGTCGAAAATGACATGTAATCACTGCTAGGCCCTTTGAAATTGCTATTGGATCACCTAATTCGGTTCTTAGTGTTAACTGACAGAGTTCCAAATAGGAAGTGTTTACGGGAATATACTGAAGATGCTTTATATTGTAGTGGTGAACATGTTCTTGATTGGTTTTTCGTTCAAGAACTCGTAGGAGGGGAACATTTGAATTACCAACCCGAGATGTTTCCACAAATGAAGCGTAGAGAAATATACAAGTGTCCGTGGAGAAGCTGGGTGCATAGTCTGCATAGATAACTTGGTCACTACCACTGAAATTTTCTGTCCTAATAATACGTTTTTTAAAACCAAGAACCTCACGTAAATTCTCATTGAGGAAAATTCTTTCATTCTCAAATGGATTGGTAATATAAATTCTCCTTTGTTCCGTCGAGTAATTGAAAGTGAAACCACCTTTTTTTCGACTTGCAATTTTTTTGTTGATAACTCGACACAGTTCATGCATGTTATTGTATTCTCTGTAGGGGATGTTAGCAATAGGGTACTGATTAGAGTCAAAAGTTGCCATTGCACCTTCATCACCGAATTCAAACGGTCGTATTTTTATTTCATATTTACGATCCTTTCTCAGGATGTCATAGGTATTTTTGAGAATACAGTCGACAAGGGCCACTTCATATGCACCGTCAAATTTGATGGCGGGTGAGAGTTTTGTCCAAAAATCACTTGTCGTATTCAAGTCATTGTAGAGAGGATCGGAAACGTTGGACATGAAAGTTACATAGAAATCATTGGGCATTGTCAATATCTTCAACACCAATCCAAGAATCAAAATCGGAGTTGTATCCTAGCCAGCGAACAAGTAACTGTTTCTTACCCCCGCGAGTACGTGTCTTTAATATCTTTTCAATTTGATAGATTTCACTAGCATTTTTAACTTTTTGCAATTCATAGTCATAAAAGCCGCCGAGAATCTCTTCATCTTTGGTATCACGCAGGCGATAAGTTATGGGTTTAGTGTCTAGGATTTTTGCCACTTTAAAAAGTTCAGTGGACCACAAGTAATTCCCCTTTTCAAAAACATTAGTTGTTCTATTAATTCGAACAGTATCACCAACCTTGAATTTATTTTTCTTCTTCTTCTTGACTTTTGATTCATTGGAATATTGTTTAAGAAAGGTGTCAATTGTATTATGATCCGAATGATGAACTTCCGTTGGTGTAGAGTTGGACAATGAGCGATGAGGTCGTTGATTATAAATCAACATGATTTTATCTAGATCATGAATAAAAGCCGGCGTATTTTTCAATGTACAATATCTTGAAATTAAAAGTCGAATAGTTCTTATCAATCGTTCGGCCAATGCAGCCTTTATAGGACTGTGCGTATGATAGAGCAGTGTACTATATTTCTCTAGTACTTTTGCAACATGAGGATTAACAAATTCACTACCGCGATCCGTTTGAATTTTTTTATATGAATCCTTTTCGAGAATACTTTCAATGGCCTGAGCAACTTCAACACCTCTCTTTGATCGCAATGGAATTGCATATGCATAGCGACTAAAAACACTGATTGCAAGTAGAATGTACTTGTACGGTGTATTGTGACGTCTTTGAAGCTCATCTAGAGTCAGGAGATCTGCTTGCATTATATCCAATGGGTAAAAGGCTTTAGTTTTTCGATATTGATTGGCACGAAGTCTATGATTTCTATGCAGAGTGTAACTTGGTTCATTTTGTAGATAGTCTTGTACACTTTTAGTGCGAACACCAGTGACTTTGGAAAGAGTTGTGGGGGAACTTAAACTCCCCGCCTCGCCAATATTTTCATAAACACCTTTCAGAACTTCAGCCATTTCGAACGTAAACACGTTGTGTAACGTCCGCTTACCCTTTT
Source organism: Artemia sinica (assembly GCA_027921565.1). Lineage (NCBI taxonomy): Eukaryota > Metazoa > Arthropoda > Branchiopoda > Anostraca > Artemiidae > Artemia > Artemia sinica. The sequence goes on along the minus strand of CM051271.1, from coordinate 1,364,268 downwards.
GTATACTGGCTGCTGCTGGTGGCGGAGACGTCGACTTGATACGTCTTCGCTTTTGTCTAGCTATCAGTGGTGTGCTAGTATTTTCCAAAATTGATTTAAAATCTTCTTCTGCTTCAAGTTCATCTTTTAATGTTGATGATGATGCACGTTCATTTAATTTTTTTAGAATTTGTCTATTGCCAATAAGACTTTTTGGGGAAGTTTAATGTATTTAGAAAGTTGTATAGATGAGCGTCAAATGATAATAGTCCTTTACGATTTGTAACCATGTCATACATTAAATCAAGTAGATTATAGCTCTTGCCCTGAATTATAATCCTTTCCCCATTGCTCTCAACTTGAATTTGACCACTTTCCAAGAGATAGATTAGGAGTCGTTTACTTTGTTCACGATATGAGAGGGCATTAGATTTCCAATTTTCAATACAATTGAATCCAATTCCTCCTTCTTTAATTGTGTTCCAACAGCAGGAGACTCTTGAGGAGATGATTCTTTTTTGGGATCAGCAGCAGCAGTGGGCTTTGATCGATAGTGTTTGTCCACTCGGCGAAGTGCATCTTGAAGTAAAATCAGTTTTTTATCATCATCAATAGTTTCATTGTCGAGGAATTTACTCAGATTGTCCTCAAAGTGTTCGACGGGTGAGAGAGCGAGTTCTATTGGAGTCAATTTATAGGGTTTTGCCATTCTCACTAGAGAAAACTGTTTACAAGTCCTGCAATTATTGGCAGTAAAAGCGTGAAAAAGCTACCGCCCGCCTGAAGAAGTCGTTTCCTTTTAAAATTCTTTCCTTTCTTTTTAGAGGCCAATGTACGTACAATGGAACGATGTTGCTTTGCCTGTTGCTTAACTACTTCTGGTAGTTGAACATTACCCTCGGTCAAATTTAAACAAAGTTCAGATATTAGATTAATGAAATCATTGTCAATACCATGTTTGAGTATTGCTTTTCTAAGCTGAGGTTTTGAAGTGCTTAGAACTGAAAACAAGTGTCTATTTTCATGTAGTTTCTTCAGTGTCATGATAGCGACTAATAGGTCTTTTTAGTGTTCACCGGGAGATATACAGTAATTTCATTCTCGAAAATATCTGTGACTACACGCAGATCCTCGGGTGTATTTTGATTAAGATCCAGCAGGATATAACCATGGGGTTTATTAGTTGCCTGATTGTATGCCGAGAGCAGAAATTTAGGGGCACCTGGATAGATTTGTTTATTGAGGTTATTAGCGAGCTAGAATCACGAACAACTCTGTAGATGATATAGTAGGTACAGTTCAAAGCAAGTGTTCGCATACATTTGCTCTGATGAAAGAGATTGTGTAGAACCAGAGTAACGGAAATTTGTTCATGATGAGAGCGAACAGTGAACAATTGCAACATTTGCTGGGACCATTGTTCAATGGATTCAGCCAGATCGTCAATGATCAGCCAAGAGTTTGGTTCAATAATGTTGAAAACATCAAGTCCCTGTATGAACTGTATCTGCATCGATCCCATGGCAGCAATTGCTTTTATTTTATTGTATGACTCCTGCCAAATACTATAGCAATAGTAGATTTTTTTCGGCTTTTCCGCAAACATTTTATCACAATTTTTAATTATTTTAGTTAAGAGTGTTGTTTTGCCCGACATTGAGGGCCCACACAGAAACGATCTGAATGGTGTTTTAAATTGATACATGTTCCTTTCAACAGTTCACCTGGAGAACAACTAACTGTAGACCCTAATTGTCTAATGACTAAATAATTTTTTTTTTCCCTACTACTCTGTTCTTCCAGAAGACAAAGACAAAAGACAAAGAATCATATTTTTTTTTCTTTTATTATATGCAGATAAAAAAGTAACAATACATTGAAAAAATACACTTTTTTTTTAAATTTATTCATAATAAAAAAATACAACAACAACAACAACAACATTTACATAGGTACACACAGATAAAAAACACTTTTTTTTTTACAGAGAAAAAAAAAACATTAAATTAGAGAGAGAGCACTTGAAAAAACACATTTTTTTTTTTAATTTATTTATAATAATAAAATACAACAACAACAACATTTACAGAGAAAAAAATATTAAATTAGAGATGGCACTTGAAAAAAAAATCTGCTCTAAGTCCAAAAAAAAAAGATAACTTTGGTGTCGGTGCGCCTCCCGCGCTGGCGGCGGCCGGCCCCCCCCCCCCCCCGGGCCGCGAGGCCCCCCCCCCAAAGGTTTTTAGGAAATTAGTTACAGGACTTTATTTAAACCGAGACTTTCACGGTGGGCAATACATTCGATCCGGTCTGAAGTTAAATAGTGACCAAGGGGGAGGGTGGTCACACCATCTTGACAAACATAGACCTTGTCGGAAATGGTACTCATGGCTATTTTCTCTACATTTACAGTATAGTTCTTGTACTTCAATGAACGAATTGCCAACAATTTGGCTCGTGGAATTGCATTTTCAGTAATACAATTCCTATAAATGTCCATATTGAAATTCTTGTCCACATAGCGCGTGGGTACTCCTTTGCAACGTTTCTTGATTTCCTCGTCGTGTGTCTGTATAAAGTACACCTTCGGACCTACAAACATACCACGGGAAATCAAGTCGCTACCCGTTTCAGATTTTAAAAATAAAAGTTGATTGGGCGCCCGACATTTTACTAGCTCAGGGTAAAGATCAACACTCCAATTGGTGTAGTCCATCCGTGAGCTGATAATTTCACCGTGCGCCAAATCATCGATTAGATTTGATGTTTTTACTTTGAGCAGTAGAGAATCCGTGTCACCGTAGCAGACCTCTACTTGCCCCTTTTCCGGCACTGTACCCTAGCCACATTGTAGTAGAATTCCAACATGAGCTTTTTTGAGATCTCCAAGATAGCACTGCCTGCAGCAATATTTTTATTCAGGACAATGCGTCTTTTTTTCCTATTCAAAAGTACCATGTCCGGGCCAATGATTGTAAAGGAAGTGTAATTGGGATCGGCAATAATTCGAGCACATTGTTCTGGATCGGTCACAACGTCGCAACGATTCCTATTACGAACACTCTCACACATTTTGCCGAAAGCTGAATTCAAAATGAGTTTATAAATTTCTTTTTCAGCTTTCGTCTTTGCTGCAGAACGTTTGCTGACAAAGTGTCAACAAACGTTTTCAAATAAGGCTTTTGACTAAACTCGAGTGCTCGGTGAACCTTTGTGACGTTGAAACCATTGTTACACATCCATTTTAAACGCTACATGATGTACAACTATGTTTTTTTTCGGCAGAAGGTCAGCAATAAGTTTTTGTTTTGAAGGCGCCCAATGCAATCCGTCCACCTCGACTAAACGCCTATTGCGAGGACTCAAAGAGTCCTTAGTCACAGGTCTATTGATACACGGGAAAACAAAATCCTTTACTGAATCGTGAAGCTCGACTGGTATCTCTCCATCAATTTCAAAAAACCATCCAACCGGTCCATTCTCCTCAACACCACTGTCAATGTTGGGGAAATGGGGAGCTTGAGGGTCATTGAGCCATTTATAGTCGCCGCAAGGTAGTGCATAATGGGACATGGCAGAGGGGTAGAGAGAATTCATATCGAGGAAAACTGCATTTGATTTTGTCCCCGTCTTCTCCCCCGTAGGATCAGTTTCCAAGATACGGTCTCCGTGAAAAACAAAACCCCCCCTCATTGACCTCTCGATGAACAGATGCTGATCAATGTCAGTGATTAGCCCGATTTTTTCCCCACTAATTTTCAGGATGAGGTCCATCACTAGATGAGGCGAAGAAAAATAATAGCCCAAATCAAGATTAAACTCCTCATAGATTTTATCCGTATTTTTACACATAATGTCTAACAAAGTTAACACGTCACTCGACAAATACAGCTTGCAGTAGTCAAATCCATTTTTACACCCCCCGCTGCCCAAACTTTTTTAGCAAAACTGTATTCCTCGGGGGTGCAACTACGATCGTGAAGACTGTCGTAAAACGATTCAATTGGAGGAATAGCCTCCTCGGCGAATCTCGACATGGAACAATAAAGTCATAAGGATATATGCCCTTGACCGTTAACAAATCATATAAATCGTTTGGAAATCGTTGCTTGAGAAGGGGGAAAGCATTGCTGCCGTCATCGTTTTTCTGCACTTGAATTAATTCGCTCAATGATTTGGGAAAAAAACTGTAGGAATCTAAAAAGCGAATTTTATTCGTGTACTCAACACCGGCTTCAACAAATTTCCACATAAATTCCAAAACAAGCAACTTTTCCGATGACTTAGGTATGATTTTGTACGTAAAGCTGTCTATCACCCATGCATCATCATCCACTGTTCCATTTCTTTGAAGATGTGCCAATGCAGGTAGCACAAACTTCAGATCGTAGTTAGAGTTATGTATAAAAACCGGTAGAAAAAGTTGTTGTTTAATTTTTAAATTACATGAATTGTGAGCCCACCCCCGAAAGTTACTTTTTCCCGTTGAATTGGGGTCAATAAGGTGATCGTGGTCCTGCACCGCGTCTTTTGGGGCAAGGGCACCCCTACACACCCAGCAAATTGTTCCCTTTTCCAACGCCAATTGCTCTTTATCCGACAATGTCATCGGATAATTAGTATGACGTAATCGTGAAATTGCCCTGTTTGCTGTTTTTATTAAAGAAACCAATAGCTTTTCCATACTGCCCTCCTCGTCCATAGTCAAAAAAAACTCTTCCAATAGCATTTTATTGTTGGCGTCGCGACGGGCGTGCGCATAGGAACACGCAACTAGTTTGTGTTCCTTGACTATATTTGGCCTTGATGGGTCTGATACCTCAACCAGTCTTGTTTCACAGTCTAAAGACACTTTATCAGATTGCAAAAGAGAATTTTGAAAATTTTTAAATTGTAAAATGTCTTTGCCTTCTGCCGGCATTTCTATTCTTTGATTTCCATGAATTTTGCAATGCCCCATGTGATCTGAAAAAGTTCGCTCAGATCTAAATGAGGAGAGGCACATGGGACAATAGAAACATTCTCCTTTGTTCTTGCCTTGAGAGAGGAGTCGACTTATCGCCGTAACGGGGAAAAATGACCATAAGAATTTACATCTTTGGGAGGTTCGTAAATAACCCATACCCAATTTTTAACATTTTCCACAATCGGTGTCCTCACTGAGTACAAAACTCCTTTTTTATTCGGTTTTTTTCCCCCCATCTACAAATTCAGTGTCGTACTGGAGAACAACTACCCCCACCCCAAGATTTTCATTTGCTTTCTCGAATATGCTTATTTCTTTAAAGGACACCGGATATTTCCCTCTAAACAATCAAAATTTACTTTAGGGAAATTATTTCCACCGTTGCGAGCAAGTTTGTCGAGATTTTTCATTGTTGACTCATTATATAATGTCTTATGGGCCGCCGCTAAAATGCATACTTAAAGCATTGAAGTCCAGTGTCAAATCTGAAACCCTGAACTCCTTTGGTAGCCGACAAATCTGGGTGGCATTTTATTTTGTTACCCCTCCCACCCCTTAAAATAAAGTTTTTTTTAAATCTACTGAGATTCAGATCCATTCGTTCAATGTATAAAATGGTGGAACCACTCCCTCTCTCATTAAATGTATCCAAAGTTGAAATTAGTTTATTTACCCAGTTGAAAAAGTTGTCTTCAAATCGTTTAGACCTGGGTAAAAAGTCTGGTTCCCCGTCGAAAAATGAAAATAAAAAATGTCCCCAGATGTCCCCTTTTGTAAATAAACTTTTTGGTTCACTGATGCTTTAATTCCCCCTTGACCTCCCCATTTCTGGATCTGAATATCAATAAGTGCTCGAATTTTGTCGATATAACTATGGAGATTTTTCACGGGGTCAGTTAAAATAATGCCAGCGTTTTCCTCGGGAAGGCTAAAATCTACCCTGTACGTTTGCAAATGACCTAGAGCAGATTCTAACAGATAAAAATCAGACAATTCCGGGGACGTAGTACTGTTTTGATGTCCTGACCCTGTTTGTTCAGGACTCAATTCACTAATTAGAAAGTTCTCATTAAAAATGTCCCCGGAAGAATTAGGGCCAACAATTTGAATAAGACTGTCCATTTCTTCAGCTGTAAATTGAAAATCCAGGGGGATATCAAATAACATACCTTCACTAACATCTGGCGAGAGGGGGCAATTACCCATAATACTTTGAAGTCCTGGACCAGGGAAGGCAGAAGTTTTCACAGCTTCCCCCTGAAACTAGAAAATGAATGGATTAAGTTTTTTTTCTTTTGACGAAAGTTTTATCACAATTATAATACACTTTTTTTTTTTTTTTTTTTTTTTTTTTTTTTTTTTTACTTAAAAGTTACCCCCCCCCCCAACTGAAATTTAGTTTCTTCCAAAATGTTTTCAAAACTAAGAAAAGAAACTAGAGTATTTCACGTAAAAAAAAAAAAATCTATCAAACGTTACTGTCATTGATCAAACAGTTCAAGTTATCAAAAAACCTTGCCCGTTAAAGCTCGAAACAAGACATGCTGGTTTTATAATACAGGTTTAATTAATTACGTAAATCTCTTGACAAAGAAAGAAATCGCTTGAGTCCTCTCGCAATAGCAAACCAAACCAGATTATACCCACTTAACCAGCCTATACCTGTATGGAATGCCATAAGACACATTTTTTAAATACGATACATGAAAAAAAAAATTCAATAAAAAAATACAATTTCAACTATTAGCTACGTTTGAAATTTATTCAGAATATTAATGGGGGGGGGATTGCACCCTTCCCCCCCCCCAAAGCCCACTCCAAATACATTAACGATATTGTTTGTATTTAAAGGAGACGTATTTGCACCCTTCCCACCCCCCCCCCCCCCCCCAAAGCCCACTCCAAATACATTAACGATATTGTTTGTATTTAAAGGAGACGTATTGTTCAATTATAGTCTTAAAAACGAGATATTTCTGTAAAGTACATAAGAAAAATTTAGAACCAAATAGCCTATACCTGTATGGAATGCCATAAAACACATTTTTTAAATACGATACATGAAAAAAAAAATACAGTTTTGTTTATTTATTTCATCTATTATTTATTCAGAATATTAATGGTGGGGATTGCACCCCTCCCACCTCCCCAAAGTTCTTTGTATTTAAAGGAGACGTATTGTTCAATTATAGTCTTAAAAACGAGATATTTCTGTAAAGTACATAAGAAAAATTTAGAACCAAATAGCCTATACCTGTATGGAATGCCATAAGACACATTTTTTTTTTTTTTTTTTTTTTTTTTTTTTTTTTTTTTTTTTTTTTTTTTTTTTTTTTTTTTTTTATATTTAGAAATGCATGATAAGCACTCCATAAATATCATTAATTTGGTTAATGAAAGAAAATTAAATAGCTTAGAAACAAATTTTAAGTTTTTTAAAAGCTATGCGCCTGAGAAAATTTTGTCTTATTTTTGAAAATAGAGATAGAAAAAAAAAAAATTATGTATATACTTACAAATTCTGATTGGACTTCTATATCTGAACTCCTTTGTAATACTTGAGGAGGGTTTGCCATGGAGCCAACGCGGGAGTCAGAGGGTTCTGTCACTATAAGTTGAGTGCTCGATGCATGGTCCAAATCACGTGTAACTTTTCTAGCGAATTTGATAACAGACGCTCTTGTGGGCTGTATTAATGAAGGTTCGCCATATCTAGCTTTCTTCTCAGAAGGGGGATTATTGCACGTCTCTTCTTCCTTTAAAAAAAGACAAAAAAATTTAGCATGTAGCAAAAATGCATTTTGGGTTTTTGGAAAATAATTCAGTTTATGTTAGACATCTTGATTTCAAAATCAGAGGTTTTGATAGTGGGATGGAGGACCTTTTATAAACTGCTCCTCCCCCCCCCTCTCCTCCTATGTCCATGTTTCCGTGACTGTATTTGTAAATTCAAACTTAAAAAGCAGTATTTGCGTTCCTTATTAAACAATATGGAGAAGAATTGCATATGACAGTCAAGTAAAACTATCAGATTTCAATCAAATGTAGACATAAATAGAAATTTAAGAAGTGGAAAAGTTAATTAGCACGGCTCAGTCAATCCCTCTTATGAGATAATTAGGTCCGTTAAATAAAAAGGATAGCTAACAATGTTATTTATTAAATAGGGTTATAAGGTAACAAATTTTATTTTTGAGGAAATGGGGGGTGAGGGTTTTGAACGCATTAAATTTCAGGAAGAGATTCTTCAACGCAGACTGGTCAGGAAATATTTTCAAAAAAACATCCCTAAAAAACCACTGATCGTGATAAAAAAAAAAAAAATCGCACTGTAATAAAAAAGGAAGCTTTTGTAACAATTAATACATTAAAAGAATCAACATTTTATTCTAATCCCAAATTACCGATCGAAAAGCTAAGCACTTTTTTCAAAAACATTCCCTAAAAAGACCACTGATCTTGATAAAAAAATCACACCATAAATGCAGACTGGCCTGGAAGTATTTTCAAAAACATCCCTAAAAAAAAAAAACACTGATCTTGATAAAAAAAAAAGCCACTGATCTTGATAAAAAAGGAAGCTTTTGTAACAATTAATACATTAAAAAATCAACATTTTATTCTAATTCCCAAATTACCGATCGAAAAGCTAAGCACTTTTTTCAAAAAAAACATTCCCTAAAAAGACCACTGATCTTGATAAAAAATCACACCGTAAATTTCAACCTATAAGAGAATTAGAGGTTTTTTCAGCTCCTAAAAACAACAAGCTTCTAAGTACATAAGTACCCTTAGTTCTAGTGTAAGGAAAGAATTTCTTCCTTAACTTAATGACAGTTTCTTTTTAATAATGCGAATATTTTTTACTCACCAGAAAAAGGTTAGAATTATCCATTTTTCTATGTAATTACAAAAAATGCTTGTAATCTCGAATATAAACGATTCGAAACTGATGGAGAATCAAATATGGAACCTGATTATATACAAAAAATAATAGGCGAGTAAAAAAGAAGAGACACCGGTTTTTTGAACTAAAAAAAAAGACATTGAACTTTGAAATTGCGCCATTCTCAGAGTGTAAAGACCTATAGACCTGTTTGTACGGGGGCGTTGTAGAATAACATGATATTTCCTATATGTCTCGTAGAATAACATGATATTTGCTATATGTCTCGTAGAATAACATGGTATTTGCTATATGTCTCGTAGAATAACATGGTATTTGCTATATGTCTCGTAGAATTCATTATTAGCATTCTACTAGTGTATGTATATTAAACTGACAATGCACATTCATTTGTATTTTTTCAGCAAAGTGCAAATTTGTTCTGGCCTTGGGAAGGCATAGGGTTTTTGCGCCCAACTTATGTTAATTTCTGCTCGTTTTGAGTTTGACTCGGTTAACAATTGTAATTTCTGTTCGTTTTGGGTTTCATTTATTTATCGATGCTGATTTGTGGTAGTTTCACGCTTGGTAGATTATTTGATTTTATTTTTGCTCATTTTTTGCTTAATGGAGTTCTTTACTTTTCTTTGAAAAACTTATTTTGTGGAAACTTTTTTTAAATTAATTTCTGTTCATTTTATATTGACATAGTCTTTTCAGGGAAAAAGAAAATAATACTTTAAATCTTTTCGTTTTTTAAGACTCTATAGTTTGGCCTGCTATTTGTATGCTGGAAAAAAATTTTCAGCAAATTTTAACAGCATACACACTTTTAAAAATCTGGCACAAATAGTACTGTTTAATTTAGTTTCATACCTCCTCTAGTTGACCTGAAATGGAAAACTTGATACCATCCGCAAAAAAATCTGGTTACTTTCTTTGATAGCTTGGATACACTTACGCTATTTTGATTTGGTTAAATTTTAAGAGCAGAAATGGGAGGGTTGGCGTGGGAGGGTGGGAGTGGAAGGGGGATTAGTTGCCCTCAAATCACTTTTGACTATTAAAAAGGGGCATCAGCCCTTTCTATTTTCAATCGAATGAGCCCTTTTCGAAGTTCCAACGACAACTCCTTCGATACGAAGTGCCCTGGTCTAAACAACAACAACAACAAAAAATAATATATTATACCCACATCGATCTTTACTATAAAAATGTCAAGCCTTCCAATCACTTTCGACTATTAAAAAGGGCACTAGGCCTTTCGATTTCCAATCGAATGAGCCCTTTTGGAAACGACAACACTTTCTATAAACACCTTATATGCTCCGAGGGCATAAATTACAACCCTTACCCTAAGGTCTGTTAGGGTGGTTGTCTTCCTCTAAGACCGAATTTCCAGAACCTGCAACTACGTTAAACAACATGGCTATCTCAAAATTTTGATTGGATGTGTTTGGGGAAATGGTGGGCGTGAGAGGGGGGTTAGTCACCTGCCAATCACTTTCGACTATTAAAAAGGGCAAAAGCCACTCCAATTTCCAATTGAATAAGCGCTTTTCGAAGTTTCTACGACAACTTCTTCGATACGAAGTGCCCTGCTCTAAACGAAAAAATAAATAAATAATACATTGCGCCAACATCGTTCTTATATGTCCCCGTGCATAACTTAAAGCCCTTGCCCTGAGGGTTGTGGGGGAGTGTCCTCCTCTTTAATTAGTCCCCGTTTCTCGTCTCGTTCTCGAGTGTCCCCGTTCTTTACTTAGGCAGCGCGATCGTGCTGCCTATGATTTATATAACAACTTTCTATATAAACCTTATATGCCCCCAGGGCATAAATTACAACCCTTGCACTGAGGGCTCTGAGGGGGTTATCATCCTAAAAGACCTAATTTCCAGAACGTTCAACTACATTGAACAAAATGGATATCTCAAAATTTTGATTGGACCTGTTTTAGAAAATGGTGGACGTGAGAGGGGCGTTAGTAGCTATCCAATCACTTTCAACTATTAAAAAAGGCACTAGACCTTTCAATTTCCAATTGAATGAGCCCTTTTGAAGTTTTTACAACGCTTTCAATAAAAACTTTATATGCCCTAGGGCATAACTTACAACCCTTGCCCTGAGGGTTGTGGGGGGAGGGGTTGTCATCCTTAAAGACCTAATTTCCAATACTTTCAACTACGTTGAATAAAATGGCTATCTAAAAATTTGGATTGGATGTGTTTGGGGAAAAGATGGGCGTGAGAGGGTGGTTAGTTGCCCTCAAATCACTTTCGACTATTAAAAAGGGTACTATCCCTTTGAATTTCAAATCGAATGAGCCCCTTTTCAAGTTTCTACGACAAAGACTTTAATAAAAACCTTACATGCCCCAGGGCATAGCTTATAATCCTTGCCCTGAGGGTTGTGGCGGAGCGTCCTCCTCAAAAATATGTTTTCTATCTGGAAATCAACTAACGCTGAACAAAATGGCTATCTAGAGATTTTTAATTGGATTTTTTTGGGGGAATAATGGGTGTCTGGGGGGGGGGCTAGTTGCCCTCCAATCAATTTCGACTATTAAAAAGGGTACTAGTCCTTCAAATTTCCTATCGCATGAGCCTGTTTTGAAGTTTCTATGACAACACCTTCTATAAAAACCTTATATACCCCCAGGGCATAACTTAAAACCCTTGCCCTGAGGGTTGTGGGGGAGTGTCCTCCTCAAAAACATATTTTCTATCTGGAAATCAACTACGCTGAACAAAATGGCTATCTCAAAATTTTGATTGGATGTGTTTGGGAAACGATGGGCGTGGGGGGGATAGTTGCCCTCCAATCACTTTCGACTATTAAAAAGGGCACTAGCCACTTTCTAATCGAATGAGCCCTTTTCGAAGTTTCTACGACAACTCCTTCGATACGAAGTGCCCGGGTGGAGAAAAAAAAACGCATTGTGCCCACATCGTTCTTTACTTAGGCAGCGCTAGCGCGCTGCCTATGAAACCACTACCGACCGCCATCCTATTTTTCAAAATTCGTTTAATGATTGAACCCAAGGCCGTATCCAGGGGGGTTACCCGGTTTGAACCCCCCCCCCCCCCCCCCCGACATTTTTGACCAAGTCAAAAATTAGTAAAATCTAGGTAAAAATCAGTATAATTAGTCGAAAACTGAGTCAAAAATTAGTAACCCCCCCCCGAAAAAGTCAAAAATTAGTACCCCCCCCCCCCCGAAAAAAAAATCCTGGACCCGCCCTTGATTGAACCAATGCATTATCAAGATTAAACTGACATACACTCGTTGTACTTCCTGTCAGCATGTCTGGCGTCAGGCATTGTAAGACTTTTCGACCACTTATCCACTCTCACCTAACAAAAAAAATAAATAATCCTAAAACCCCTCCCCACCTCTTTAGTTTTGGCTGAGCACAACAATGTTAAAACAGGAGCAAAGAGATTCAATCCCAAGGTAAAGGTAAAGAATTCGGCATTGGACTTTACAGTCCCTACCGGCGGTGCTGATCTCTGTTTCTCGGCCCTTCAGCCTAGAAGTGCAACGGGGGGTTGGGGGCCAACCATCCTGTGCTTTCGCACACCCTTCCTGTTTACCTCCCACAGATTTCTCCAGGTACCCATTTAAAGTTATTATTCTTTTCTGGCATGTTGAAAATTAGATTAATATGGATTACTTTCGGGTAAAACGTCAAGAATGGTGAATAAAAATTCGCTAGAAATCGTGATAAAATCAAATGGCTGACCGTCAAAGCCACTTATACCTAGAATATGCATCCATTCTTCTTTGCATTGCTTTTAGTTGCGTACTAATATAGGAGTCCCCCTCCAGTTCACTTTAGAGAAGAGGAGTGGATTCTAAAAGAATAGATAGATAGACAGATCGTGTATTTCCAAAGCCCAAGAGCCATATACACACAAAAATTTATGAAAAATAAAGAAATCACAACAGAACAAATTAGGAAACACACAGAAACATGATACATAGCAAAAAATACCTAATGGTAATTTATCGAGAAAATAAACGTAATTCCATAAAATAAATAATAATTAATTGTAAAAACTTTTCCTTATTTCTAGTCCCTTCACTAAGTACGCACAAACACGAAATATTGTGGTTGGATTACTACTTTGTAAAATACCAGGAAGCAGCAAAACAATCCCATGTAAGTATTTTTCCCTTAAATCAGAGACTATCGGGCACTTTCGGAGAAAATGGTCCAAATCTTCGTCCTCATCTCTACAAAGAGGACACACATACCGACCTTCAGGATCAACTATCCCCCTTTCGAACACCATTTGCCTGCTCTGGATTGGAAGGCAATTCGCCCTAAGCTGAATCCATCGACAAGCTGAATTCGAAAAGAATCTGACAAACTGATATATTATACGAAAGAGAGAGGATATTATTGAACGATTCAGATGCATGTGGGACATTTTAAGGGGGGGGGGGGGGGCTAGCGGTTTCTAAGAATCCTGAGTTACATCTATTTTTGATTGTGTAAGCTACCTATTTTGGTCAACAGCGCAAAAGCTGTAGGCCTACTACAGTAATACAATCAATCAGTTCCTGGTAACGAACTGTAAGTAAGGAGCGATGCGGCTTAATAGTAACCGAAACTCTAAGGAACAGACTTTTGATAACAATAGATACATCAAAAGAATCAAATTCTGATGCTTATTCAAAATATTTAAAATACATCAAGTTTAATGTTATCCATCAAAAGTTACGAGCCTGAGAATAGCTGCCCAATTTTTGAAAAAGGGGAGGAAACACCCCCAGAACATCAAATGATCTTAATAAAAATCACACCATCAGATTCAGCATATCAGAGAATCCTACTGTAGACGTAACAAGCTCCTATATACAAAAATAAGGAATTTTGCTTTTTTTGCCAGAAGCAAGATCACAGATGCATATTTAATAGTCTGTATATATTTTTTTTAGGGGTGATCGTACCAAACCAGCAATCCTAAAAGTTCGAGAGGGCTCATTTGATCGGAAATCAAAAGTTCTAGTGCCTTATTTTAGTGACAAAAATATTGGAGGGCAGTAGCCTTCCCTCATGCCCCTTTTTTCCAAAAGTAGTCCGATCAAAATTTTTAGATAGCCATAATGTTCAGGGTGGTCAAAAGATCTAAACTATGTCGACATAACTACTCGGTAGTCGAAATAACTATGTGTTTGAGGATGTCTTGACCTTCACAGCCCCTGAAGGAAGGCCTGCAAGCTATGCACTTTGTCCATTGTTTACATATAACATTGGCTATTGGGAAGTATAGATATATTTCTTTGGGGGGGGGGGGGGGGGGGGAGGTGGAAGGATCTTTACGTGGAGGAATTTTTCGTGGGCGAAAGGAATTTTCCATGGAGGGGAAGCTGAACTTCCCGGCATTATTTGAAAAACAGCATTTTAGCATAAAGAGCCAGGTATTGAGAAGGGGGCAACCCCCCTATTTTAAGTTTTAATGTTGCTCCTTACTTTCAGTTGAAAAAACACGTTTTTATTTCATTTAACACTTAACAGACAAGACAAGACCACTTTTTGCAATTCGAAGAAGACCAGGTCGAAATGAGACAAGCAAGGTAGCCTTAGGAATTAACATTGATTTCGCTTTCCCTAACTAGTCATTATCAAAACCGAAGGCGTCATGCACGTTAATGGACAGATTAACGTTAATATTGATAAGCCGCTCTACAAGCTGTGTCACCAAATTGTTGATATTTATAAGGAGACTGGTCCATTGATAATTAAACTTCAATAAATTGATATTGGATAAAATTTCGGAATCAGAATTTGGATAAAACTTTTAATAATTAAGGAATGGCAAAGAATAATTTAGAAACACAAATTTAGAAATAAACACATTTTTCAAGAAACCATAAAAAGAACAAGCGTAAAATCAAAATGAAGCGTTCATCTAACATAATGATAATAATGTTGAAATTTATAAGGAGACTTACATTTGTTTCGCTGACTCGAACTAAAAAATCGCCATCTGCACCAAAATCGTTGAGAAGCTGTTCGCATTCATTCCGCGAGATGGCACCAAAAAACCACTCCTTATCAGCTAGCTGGGGGTGAGATGAGAATTTCGAATTATTTAATGCTAAACAGTCCATACTTCGAGCCATAACATTATCTACTCCATTATTCGGCCTCGGAGGGACAGCATTTTGAAGTGTCGACCGAGCTTGATTATTCTGACCTCTAAATGGCTCTGTTAAAAAATCACTAATTTCTTGTAAGTAGTTTTTAGGAACAAGTCCTATTTGCCCTTGTCCATTCCTAGCCCTAAACCAATCAGGGTCTGCAGGGGGCCTGTCTAAAATTTCAAGTCTTTCACCTTTAACAAAACTAAGTTCTTGTTCGTTCTGACTCTGGAAATTATATAAAGCGACTACAACATCTAAGACGTTCTCAGCAGCGGAGTACATATGCTGCTGATCTTCAGCGGAGGCTCCAACATTAGTAGTCTCTTGTATTGTATAATTACTAGGGAACCAGCCCACTTGATTATTATACTGGCCTTTCCACCAGCCATCACTACTTTTTTCCAAAATTAGCACTCGGGTTCCTTTTACCAAAGAGATCTCGTCCATCTGCTGGGCTTGATAATTGTATCTAAAAAATAATAGAAGATCTTTATCTAGGACTTGTGGAAACGACTTCTAAAAGAATGATTGTAAGTATGGTTTGTTTCATTAATCTCGAGACAGACTCAGACAGACAGACTTGATAGACTAAAGGTTTCCATCGGGCTTGATAAAAATAATTACAAGTTCCAGAAACTGAAGTAATCAAGCCTTTCCAACCGAAGGACAGGCTTGAGTTACTGATGCTAAATCTTTTCGAGAGTTCTTAATATTGCGATTAATTTATCGTCTGATATTATATTACATATATACATATATATATATAAATATATATATATATATATATATATATATATATATATATATATATATATATATATATAATATATATATATATATATATATATATATATATAATATATATATATATATATATATATATATATATATAAATAAATAAATATATATATATATATATATATATATATATATATATATATATATATATATATATATATTATATATATATATATATATATATATATATATATATATATATTATATATATATATATATATATATATATATATATATATATATATTATAATGAATGTCAGAAATCCTAGTTAATGTCGACATTCACCGGTGAATGTTCGAAATTACTTTCTCTCTGCTTGGATTCAATTAGCTTTGGGAGTCAGCTTTTTCAGTGTTATGCAACCTATGATGGTAAAAGTCAAAGTTAGGTTATGTTAAGTTCGATTAGGTTAAATTTGGTTCTGAATATCAGAAGTGGGTTAAAAACCTAACTTAAACTAGCCTAAGCCAACCTAACCTCGTCTAACAAAACCTGATCTAACCTAACCTCCCATCATCAAACCTTGCATTAAACTGAAAAAATTGACTGGCAATGGTGACTAAATCCGAGGAGAAAAATAGGAATTTCTGACATTCACCGTAACATCATGCCAAAAACAAAAACTCTGATTCTTGGTTGGGGGAGGGGCTTACTACACTAAAGATGTTGATAATTCACCTAAATTGAGCGGAAAATGGCATTTAATGTATTTTCCCCTATATTTTCTTGATGGGAGGGGGAGTCCATAACCCTAAAGGGGTTGATAATTGATACTTAACCTAAATACATTGTTTTGATGCATTTTTAAATCCCAAATTTGAGAACTAAGAATCGATAGTCAAAATTTTGGTCCAAAAAATAAAAGAAGAGATTTCCAAGCTCTTTTTCAGTCAATCTGAATAAACACGAAAATTTAAAAGTTTCCCTTCTGCACGAAATCACTATGGATATGTAATATTCATTATCACAATCCATAAATATAATAAAGTATCAATAAAAATATAATTTGTTTTTGCTTTATTTTACCATGGATTTATAGTAATTAATCTTGTATTCGCCGTCCTTATATATGACCATTTCTTAGCTTATTTATCTTAGATTAATTAAAAAAAACTTTCCGAAAAATAAGTTTTTCAAAGAAAAGTAAAGGCCATTTTAAACTTAAGCTCAGGAGATACAAATACCTATTAAAATTCAAACTCAAAACGACCAGAAATTACTATTAAAGAATAAATGAAACCCAAAACGAACAGAAATTAAATAATCAATCATAGCAAAAAACATACAACAAGTAATAATATAAATGAATAAATAGATCTTAAAGCGAGTAATGCTTAGATTGAATATGAAAATCCAGCTTAAAACGAAAACAAATATTTTGCTATTAAAGTATAAATGAAACTTAAAACGAACAGAAATTAAATAAACAATCAATAAGAACAAACATACAATATATATTAATGTAAATGAATAAATAAATCTTAAAACGAGTGAAACTTAAATTGAATATGCAAATCAAGTTTGCATCGAATAAGAATAACTACAAACAAGAGTTTGGGTACCGTCTCACTGCAGAAGCCTAAAACCTACTGCGTCATTGGCGCTTTACTGAAAACAATTCTTTGAAATATTTTCACTTGTGTAACTTTAAGAAATCAAAAATTAATTAAGATTTTAGGGAATAAATATCAGCATATGTATATTAAATTGACAATGCACATTTTTTTTCAGTAAACTCATTAGAATTTTTTTCAGTAAAGTACAAATTATATTCTGGCTTTTAGAAAGCATAGGGGTTTTGGACCCTACTCACATTAATTTATGCTCGTTTTGAGTTTGACTCTAATATTTATTTTAATTTTTGTTCGTTTTGGGTTTCATTTATTTATTGATACTGATTTGGGGTAGTTGTATGCTTGGTAGATTATATGATAGTCTGGACGCCAGGTGTTGAAAATGTGAACCATACCACGACGGAATGGGGCTGCTACGAGAATTAGCCTATCCTCCACCCCTAAATTGACCATGCGGATTCAAAAATACTAATGGCACTTGCTTGCGAGTGGTGGAACACTCCGAGACTTGACATTTTATTATATTTTGGTGTTTCATGCAAGAAAATGCACGTTCCACAAAGTTTGAGGTGCAGTTTTCCGCTCAAATAGAAATGCCTAGAAGCGATAGAATGTTCTCATAATAAACTAACACGATTAGTTACAAAAAATGGCAGAGTTGAAAAAAAATTGCAAAACTATATGAGTCTTGAACAGTCTTGGAAAGTATAAACAAAATCAAATTGAATATTAGATATATAATGATGTTAATTGTTGAAAGATCCATCAGTTCAAGATTTATTTTCACTGTAATTTTTATTTTCATTTTCAATGCTGTAAGAACTGGAAAATAATAAATCTGTAATATACAAGTAATTCGTTTTCAGTGAAGAACCAATGACGCAGAAGGCTTTAGGTTTTTACAGTTAAAGAAGGGGGCAGTATCCAAATTTTGCTTGTAGTGAAACTATATTTGTCTTGACTAATCTTGAAAAGAACTAATAAATTAAACTGAATATTTGATGCATAATGATATTAATTGCTAAAAGCTCATCAGTTCAAAATTTTACTGTAATTTTAATATTTATTTTCAATATTAAGTACAAAAGAAAACCTTTGTAATATAATTCGTTTTCAGTAAATCGCCAATGACACAGTAGGTTTTAGGCTTCTGCAGTGAGACGATACCCAAACTCTTGTTTGTAGTTTATTTTTATTCGATTCAAACTTGATTTGCATATTCAATTTAAGTTTCACTCGTTTTAAGATTTATTTATTCATTTAAATTTATCTATATTGTATGTTTGTTCGCATTGATTGTTTATTTAATTTCTGTTCGTTTTAAGTTTCATTTATACTTTAATAGCAAAATATTTGTTTTCGTTTTAAGCTTGATTTTCATATTCAATCTAAGCATTACTCGCTTTAAGATCTATTTATTCATATATATTATTACTTGTTGTATGTTTTTTGCTATGATTGTTTATTTAATTTCTGTTCGTTTTGGGTTTCATTTATTCTTTAATAGTAAGTTTCTGGTCCTTTTGAGTTTGAATTTTAACAGGTATTTGTATCTCCTGAGCTTAAGTTTAAAATGGCCTTTACTTTTCTTTGAAAATCTTATTTTTCGGAACGTTTTTTTAAATTATTTTTTTTTTCGTTTTTGATTGCAAAAAGTTTAAAGTTTTTTGGCATGGGGGGGGGGGTGCTTACTGTCCGATTATTCTTGACTTTAAAAAACGGATCTAGAACTTTCAATTTAAATCGAATGAGGCTTTTTTCAAAGTCTATACGATTACCTCTTTGATAAAAACCTTATATATGAACAATAGACAGCTTGCATAACTTGTGGACAGCGATTGACAACAGTGAATGGATTGAAAAAATAGCTCCAATAAGGGGGTTTAGACCATTTCACCTGCTGAAACAAAGGGATCACGACTGTTTGGAATTGACCTTAATAGGAATTTGTGTGCCAAAGCAATTTTGCATCTATCACAGAGTATGTATTTTAACCTTATAATTGGATAATTATAATAGATTTCCTATGTGTTTTTCCCATACAAAACCCCTTCCCATAAGTTATGAAACCCCCTTAATAAGTTATGCCTCAGGGCATAACTTACAACGCCTACCCCTGGGCCCTGGTGGGCAGTGTCGACACCGGAGTTTTTTGTTATCAGAACTTTAAACTATTTTAACAAAATGTCTATCTCAAAATTTTTATCTGATGCATTTAGGGCGTGGAGGGGGGAGAGGGGCTAGTTACCCTTCAATCTCTTTTGACTCTTAAAAAGTGAACAAGAACTGTCAATTTTCAATCAAATGAGCCCTCTCTAAAGTTTATACGAGCATCCCTTCCATAAAAAATAATATGAAGGATTCGGAGAATCCTTAAATTACAACCCTTGCCCTGAGGGCTTTGGGGGAGTTGTAATCCTCAAAGACCTAATTTCCAGAACTTAAAACTACGTTTAATAAAATGGCTGTCTTAAAATTTTGATTGGATGTGTTTGGGGAAAAGGTGGGCGTGAGAGGGGGGTTAGTTGCCCTAAAATCACTTTCGACTATTACAAGGGCACTAGCCCTCGGAATTTCTAATCAAATGAGCCTTTTTTGAAGTTTCTACGACACCGCCTTCTATAAAAACTTTATATGCCCCCAGGGCATAACTTAAAACCCTTGCCCTGAGGGTTGTGGGGGATTATCCCCCTCAAAAACATATTTTCTATCTGGAAATAAACTAAGCTGAGCAAGATGGCTATCTCAAAATTTTGATTGGATGTGTTTGGGGAATGATGGGCGTGGGGGGGGGGGGCTAGTTGCCCTACAAGCACTTTCGACTATTAAAAAGGGAACTAGCCCTTTGAACTTCCAATTGAATGTGCCAGTTTTGAAGTTTCTACGACAACGCGTTCTATAAAAACCTTATATGCCCCCAGGGCATAACTTAAAACTCTTGCCCTGAGGGTTGTGGGGAGTGTCCTCCTCAAAAACATATTTTCTATCTGGAAATCAGCTACACTGAACAAAATGGCTATCTAAAAAGTTTGATTGGATGTGTTTGGGAAAATGATGGGCGTGGGGGGGGGCTAGTTGCCCTCCAATCACTTTCGACTATTAAAAAGGGCACTAGCCCTTTAATTTCCAATCGAATGAGCCTGTTTTGAAGTTTCTACGACAACGCCTTCTATAAAAACCTTATATGCCCCCAGGGCATAACTTAAAACCCTTGCACTGAGGGTTGTGGGAGTGTCCTCCTCAAAAATATATTTTCAATCTGGAAATCAACTACGCTGAACAAAAATGGCTATCTCAAAACTTTGATTGGATGTGTTTTGGGGAATGATGGGCGTAGGGGGGGGGGGCTAGTTCCCCTCCAATCACTTTTGACTACTAAAAAGGGCACTATCCCTTTGAATTTCCAATCGAATGGGCCTTTTTTGAAGTTTTATGACAACGCCTTCTATAAAAACCTTATATGCCCCTAGGGCATAACTTAAAACCCTTGCCCTGAGGGTTGTGGGGGATTGTCCTCCTCAAAAACATGTGTTCTATCTGAAAATCAACTACGCTGAACAAAATGGCTAGCTCAAAATTTTGATTGGATGTGTTCGGGGAAATGATGGGCGTGGGAGGGGGGCTATTTGCCCTCCAATCACTTTCGACTATTAATAAGGGCACTATCCCTTTGAATTTCCAATCGAATGAGCCTTTTTTGAAGTTTCTAGGACAACGCCTTCTATAAAAACCTTATATGCCCCCAGGGCATATCTTAAAACCCTTGCCCTTAAGGTTCTTGGGGAGTGTCCTCATCAAAACATATTTTCTATCTGGAAATCAACTACGCTGAACAAAATGGCTATCACAAAATTTTGATTGGATGTGTTTGGGGAAATAATGGGCGTGGGGGGGGCTAGTTGCACTCCAATCACTTTCGACTATTAAAAAGGGCACTAACCCTTTAATTTCCAATCGAATGAGCCTGTTTTGAAGTTTCTACGACAACGCCTTCTATAAAAACCTTCTATGCCCCCAGGGCATAACTTAAAAACCCTTGCCCTGAGGGTTGTGGGGGAGTGTCCTCCTCAAAAATATATTTTCTATTTGGAAATCAATACGCTGAACAAAATGGCTATCTCAAAATTTTGATTGGATGTGTTTGGGGAAATGATGGGCGTGGGGGGGGGGGGCTAGTTGCACTCCAATCACTTTCGACTATTAAAAAGGGCACTAACCCTTTAATTTCCAATCGAATGAGCCTGTTTTGAAGTTTCTACGACAACGCCTTTATAAAAACCTTCTATGCCCCCAGGGCATAACTTAAAACCTTTGCCCTGAGGGTTGTGGGGGAGTGTCCTCCTCAAAAATATATTTTCTATTTGGAAATCAACTACGCTGAACAAAATGGCTATCTCAAAATTTTGATTGGATGTGTTTGGAGAAATGATGGGCGTGGGGGGGGGGAGGGGGGAAGTTAAACTCCAATCACTTTCGACTATTAAAAAGGGCACTAGCCCTTTAATTTCCAATCAAATGAGCATGTTTTGAAGTTTCTACGACAACGCCTTCTATAAAAACCTTATATGCCCCCAAGGCATAACTTAAAACCCTTGCCCTGAGGGTTGTGGGGGAGTATCCTCCTTAAAATTATATTTTCTATCTGGAAATCAACTACGCTGAACAAAATGGCTATCTCAAAATTTTGATTGGACGTGTTTGGGGGAATGATGGGCGTGGGGGGGGGCTAGTTGCCCTCCAATCATTTTGGACTATTAAAAAGGGCCCTAGCCCTTTAATTTCCAATCGAATGAGCCTGTTTTGAAGTGTCTACGACAACACCTTCTATAAAAACCTTATATGCCCCCAGGGCATAACTTAAAACCCTTGCCCGCCCTGAGGGTTGTGGGGGAGTGTCCTCCTCAAAAATAAATTTTCTATTTGAAAATCAACTACGCTGAACAAAATGGCTATCTGAAAATATTGATTGGATGTGTTTGAGGAAATGATGGGCGTGGGGGGGGGGTGGCTAGTTACACTCCAATCACTTTCGACTATTAATAAGGGCACTAGCTCTTTAATTTCCAATCGAATGAGCCCGTTTTGAAGTTTCTACGACAACGCCTTCTATAAAAACCTTATATACCCCCAGGGCATAACTTAAAACCCTTGCCCTGAGGGTTGTGGGGGAGTACCCTCCTCAAAAATATATTTTCTATCTGGAAATCAACTACGCTGAACAAAAATGGCTATCTCAAAATTTGGATTGGATGTGTTTGGGGAATGATGGGCGTAGGGGGGGGGGGGGGGCTAGTTGCCCTCCAATCACTTTTGACTATTAAAAAGGGCACTATCCCTTTGAATTTCCAATCGAATGAGCCTTTTTTGAAGTTTTTATGACAACGCCTTCTATAAAAACCTTATATGCCCCCGGGGCATAACTTAAAACCCTTGCCCTGAGGGTTCTGGGGGATTGTCCTCCTCAAAAACATGTGTTCTATCTGAAAATCAACTACGCTGAACAAAGTGGTTATCTCAAAATTTTGATTGGATGTGTTTGGGGAAATAATGGGCGTGGGGGGGGGGCTAGTTGCACTCCAATCACTTTCGACTATTAAAAAGAGCACTAACCCTTTAATTTCCAATCGAATAAGCCTGTTTTGAAGTTTCTACGACAACGCCTTCTATAAAAACCTTCTATGACCCCAGGACATAACTTAAAACCCTTGCCCTGAGGGTTGTGGGGGAGTGTCCTCCTCAAAAATATATTTTCTATTTGGAAATCAACTACGCTGAACAAAACGGCTATCTCAAAATTTTGATTGGATGTGTTTGGGGAAATGATGGGCGTGGGGGGGGGGGAGGGGGCTAGTTACACTCCAATCACTTTCGACTATTAAAAAGGGCACTAACCCTTTAATTTCCAATCGAATGAGCCTGTTTTGAAGTTTCTACGACAACGCCTTTATAAAAACCTTCTATGCCCCAAGGGCATAACTTAAAACCTTTGCCCTGAGGGTTGTGGGGGAGTGTCCTCCTCAAAAATATATTTTCTATTTGGAAATCAACTACGCTGAACAAAATGGCTATCTCAAAATTTTGATTGGATGTGTTTGGGAGAAATGATGGGCGTGGGGGGGGAGGGGGCTAGCTACACTCCAATCACTTTAAACTATTAAAAAGGGCACTAGCCCTTTAATTTCCAGTCAAATGAGCATGTTTTGAAGTTTCTACGACAACGCCTTCTATAAAAACCTTATATGCCCCCAGGGCATAACTTAAAACCCTTGCCCTGAGGGTTGTGGGGGAGTATCCTCCTCAAAATTATATTTTCTATCTGCAAATCAACTACGCTGAACAAAATAGCTATCTCAAAATTTTGATTGGATGTGTTTGGGGAAATATGGGCGTGGGGGGGGGGCTAGTAGCACTCCAATCACTTTCGACTATTAAAAAGGGCACTAGCCCTTTAATTTCCAATCGAATAAGCCTGTTTTGAAGTTTCTACGACAATGCCTTCTATAAAAACCTTCTATGCCCCCAGGGCAAAACTTAAAACCCTTGCCCTGAGGGTTGTGGGGGAGTGTCCTCCTCAAAAATATATTTTCTATTTGGAAATCAACTACGATGAACAAAATGGCTATCTCAAAATTTTGATTGGATGTGTTTGGGGAAATGATGGGCGTGGGGGGGGGGGAGGGGGCTAGTTACACTCCAATCACTTTCGACTATTAAAAAGGGCACTAGCCCTTTAATTTCCAATCGAATGAGCCTGTTTTGAAGTTTCTACGACAACGCCTTCTATAAAAACCTTATATGCCCCCAGGGCATAACTTAAAACCCTTGCCCACCCTGAGGGTTGTGGGGGAGTGTCCTCCTCAAAAATATATTTTCTATCAGAAAATCAACTACGCTGAACAAAATGGCTATCTGAAAATTTTGATTGGATGTGTTTGGGGAAATGATGGGCGTGGGGGGGAGGGTAGCTAGTTACAATCCAATCACTTTCGACTATTAAAAAGGGCACTAGCTCTTTAATTTCCAATCGAATGAGCCTGTTTTGAAGTTTCTACGACAACGCCTTCTATAACAACCTTATATACCCCCAGGGCATAACTTAAAACCCTCGCCCTGAGGGTTGTGGGGGAGTATCCTCCTCAAAAATATATTTTCTATCCGGAAATCAACTACGCTGAACAAAATGGCTATCTCGAAATTTTGATTCGATGTGTTTGGGGGAATGATGAGCGTGGGGGGGGCTAGTTGCCCTCCAATCATTTTCGACTATTAAAAAGGGCACTAGCACTCTCGATTTCCAATCGAATGAGCCCCCTTTGAAGCTTCTACGACGACCCCTTCCATATGAAGTGCCTCTGGGAAAAATAAAAAATAAATAAATAATAATAAAACATTGGAGCCGTATGACCTTTACTATAGGCAACGCTACAGCGTTGCCTCTGATAATCATTTCCATCACTCCTACTGAAAACTCATCACACGACCAAAACCACTGCACATGTTCCCCCCTGCTAAATTATGCTCAGAGCTTCATTATTTGCTTAATAAGTTATTTATTCAAACCTAGAAAGTTTTGAACGGAACTAGAAGGATGGTACTTTGGTCAGACTCGCACTCAAGTATTTTGCTTGGAAGAGGGAACACAGCGTAATAAAGGCCCAAAAATAGGGAAATCATTTGAAAACGTAAGAAATAATAGGCAAGAACGAAAACACTAAGATATAAAGGGAGTCGAAGACCCCTCACCAGGGTTGTATCCAGGATTTTTTTTTCGCCAGAAGGGAAGAGGTACAAAAGGATTTTTCGGAGGAGGGGGGGGGGGGTAAAAAAAAACTAAAAAACGCATCAAAGATTTGTGTATATTCATTTTTGTTACATTTTTAGGAGTCGGACAAACATTTCGGGGGGAGGGGGTCCAAACTCCCTTACCAGCCCTTGGATACTGCCTTGCCCCTCACGCCTGGATTTAGTGGGCAAGATTCGGGGTATAACGTAGAATATTTTAGGCATTTTCAGTTTTTTTTATAAATTTCTTGTATTAAGTTCCAAAATATTTGTCCACAATGCATATGCTGACAAGAGAAAATCATTACATTTTTCAGTCATGAAAAATTGCGTCGGTAAAACTACTCAGCAATAAAATTTCGTTTTTGGAAAAGTAAAAAACAAACAATTTTTTTTTTCAAAATAAACATTTTACTTTTGGGGGGCAGCGTATAAAAAGGGCCAAAAATAGGCAAGTTATTTGAAGACATGAAAAATTACAGCAAAAATAGAAATACCAGGATTTTTAGGAGCAGGACTGAAGACCGCTCGTGCTAGTGTGATTGGGGAGGAGCAAGGGAATAGGGCAGGATTTTTCAAGCACTTACAGCTTTGTGCAATTTTACTATTTTTTAGGGTTTGAAAACATTTTCAGCAACAAATATGCTGACAAAAGAAAATCATTAAATTTTCCCGTCAAACATGAAAAATTGCATTAGTAAAACTTTCCTCAACGACAAAACGTCATCTTTTAAAACTTGAAGAAAACGACAAAACTATATTTCTACAAAAGAAACATTAAACTCTGGAGAGAAGAATGCAGTGTAAAAAAAAGTGCCGAAAATAGGTAAATTATTCGAAAGACATAAAAATACATATGCGTCACATAGTTTGAAAGAGTCCATATAGCCATTGGGGTTCGTATCATAGTTTAATGGTCGAAACGAAAATAATAAAGCTAAATACTAGTAATGCAAACAACTCCGATCATAAATAATTATGAAAAACAAGCATATATTTTAAAGGAGATAGGTTTGGGTGAATAAAGCGGTAAAAGGGTAAGTTCAAAGATTTTATTTTGCATATTTAGCATTAAATATATTCTCCTCTTCTGCAAGAAACCCCTATGGAAACATTATGTTCATTATCACAATCCATAAAGATAATAAAGTATCGATAAAAATATAGTTTGCTTTTGCTTTTTATCATAAATTTAGTCATTAGTCATGTTACTCCCCGTCCGTAAAGGCCAATTTTTTTTATTTTTTATTGCGTTCAATGCAGGATTTCATGATGTTTCGTCTCAAAATTCGATAATATCATTACGGGGCGGTGTTTCTTTTTCTTCATCAATTTGAATGATACACGCGCACAGAGTGGAGGGATTCTCGCTGGAAATTGGCTCGAAGTACCTCTCCCCATAAAAATCGAATTTGGTGGCCTAAAATGGCCCTATGTCTGCTTTAACTTGGACTACCAATACCAAGAAAAAAACCTCTCCCCATAAAAATCGAATTTGCTGACCTAAAATGACCCTATGTCTACTTTAACTTTGACTACCAATGCCAAGAAAAAATGCCATACGGCACAAAAAAACAGTACCTTCGATTGCCATGATGCTTTTTTTCTTTATCCCAACACCAGTAGTCTACTGAATAGTTGTGGATTGGAGATTAGGGTCTCATTTGATAGATTATTTGCTTGGATTATCAGTTTTGAGATTACTGCTTTTTATAAGCCCATTCTTGCCAATGCCTAAACAAAGTGTCATCTTGCGCCAAAACGACAAATTTTGGTAAAGTCGTTTTTTTTTCACTTGCGCCAACAGGCATCCTGCAAGACGGCACACAGCCATCTGGGTAAAGGTAAAGAACTCGGTATTGGACTTTGCAGTCCCTACCGGCGGTGCTGATCTCCGTTTAAATGGGGAGTTGGGGGTCAACCATCCTGTGCTTTCGCACACCCTATTTACCTTCCTCAGATTTTTCCAGGTACCCACTAAAAGCTGGGCGGACTCTGGCTGAACTTACAGAGTCACGCACTAGCCCCGTCCCAAACCTAATAATTGAGTACACTAGGACTCGAACCCCCATCCTCTCGGACAAGGGATCCTAAATCCAGCGCACCTATCCACTTGGCTAGGACGGCTCCATCTGGCCATCTGGGACTGAGCATTATTGTATTGTCTATTTATTCTATTATTACTTTTATATTATTATTATATTATATTATGCTTAATTGATGAAGCTAAGGGGGTTTGGGGAAAAAGGGTTTTCGGTATTTTGGTGTTCAAAGAATGATTAATTAAAGTACACAAAGAGTTCTTTAGCGTTCTGGTTATCTGGACTGAAAAAAAAACAATTTTTTTTAAATAGGACCACCGCTTTCCATCTTTTAACACTATTTTATCTTCATAACTTCATAACTCTACACCGTGGGGGGGGGGGGGGTGGGGAGAGGTCATACTCACTCTGGACAGAAAAAGCTAATTTTTTAAAAATAGACCACTCTCTTGCACAATAACTATTATGGTAAGTCTTAAAAAATTAGCTCTTATCTTCAATTTATAAGGCAAAATTTCATATAAACGTTACCTATACTGGCTCCATTAAAACCGCAACACAAATTTTTGTTGTGTCCCTCCCTGCTCTAAGCCACATTTTCTTTTTCTTAATGTCTACCAATGCTGAAGAGTAGTTTATATTTAAATCAGTCATTATTTTCACTTCTTGATAACCCATTTTTGGTTCTTCTAATGTATAATTCAATTTGTAATTTGTTTCAAAGACGTACTATATTTTTTAGTTCAATTTATTGTTTATTTTGTGGATGGCATATATTTATTAAAACGACTCCCATTTAAAAAGTAAATAAATATTGATAATTACACACCATTTTAATCCTTAATTTAAGCTAAGAATAGCCATTTGTTAAGTAACAGCTAAAAAACTACAATCAAAACTAGCAATATCGTAATTTTTGCCGTATCGATTTTAAATTAATGAAAGTCAACTGTACCTCTTAACGTCTTAGCCCAATTTAATGTTTTGATAAAGAATGAACCTGGCAAGACATAAACCAGTTTCCACTGTATAAATTATAAGATTATAAATTATAATACACATATTTACATAAATATATATAAATGTATTTATATATACATTTAAATAAATTTATAATCTAAATAAATATATATAAATTCAAATAAATTGATAATTTAAATAAATAAAAATAAACAATAAAAAAAAATTTATATAAACATATATAAATTATAAGAATTTCCAAATAATTGGGAGGCAACTGCCCCCCCCCCCAAAATGACACCTGTGCATATAAAGAAAGAAGAAGACCGTAGCGTATATTCTTTTTCGAGATATGGAGAAAAAATCGTTTGTCTTATGATTATTCCGTTGTCCTTTAAAAACATTTGTAAAATATTCGAACCGAAGAAACAAGAAAAATATATTTTCACTGTTCAGGTTCTATCTTTCAGTTACTATTAGTGAATTCCCCCCCCCCCCCCGAAAAAAAAAAAAGGCTCCTCAACTTCAGCCCCCCCCCCCCCACCTGAGACAAACCAAGAACTATTTATTCAACTGTAGATAGAATTCGTCACCTTAATTAAAGTAATTGACTATACAAAGGTCAAATAAATTAAATAGATTTACCAATTATATATGTTTATTGTTAGATGACAATTTTTGTTGGGATGGTGGAAAAACGACTTTTATGCAAGTATCCCGTCAAAAATTGTATCATATCTGTAGCCTTATTTTGTTAATTAAAGAAGGCACTATATATAGCAATTTCCTATCGAATGAGCCGTTAAGCAACTCTCTTATAATATTCCAGTGCTATGTCAGCAGTGAAGAAAAAAAAGAAAAACAAAAAAAGGTCTCATCAGCGCTACCCACCCAAAACTTCTATTTTTTTGTGAAAGGGGTTGAATCTCTCAAATAGCAAGTGCTTTAGGTTTTTTATTTACATTTGATTGATAACATTTTGTATGTAACTTTTCCTTGTTGTTCAAGCCAGGGGACTGTATGTTTCCTCTATCAAGTTTTCAGCTCAGGCAATTCCAAAGGTGCAATTTTAATTTTGGCCCCAACACCATTTTCGAGGATTTCAGACTATCTTTCAAAATTTCAATAACTTAGATTTTGAAATAAATTTTACCACTGAGATTAATCAGAATCATAGAAACTATTTAGGATCAGCTTTAAATGGCAATTTTTACCACTTCAAAGTGGTAACTTTTACCACTGAGATTGATCAGAATCATAGAAACCATTTTGAATCAGCTTCAATTGACAATTTTTTCCGGTTGACGTTGTACCCCCCCCCCATCCCTTATGGCGCCACTTCTTAAGATGAAAAGCTCTGAAGTACAAAACAGGTATCATTATAATAGTTATGTTCCAGAACCCTTAACTGGAGGTTCACAAGAACCCCTCCTGTACACTCCGCTCCCAACCGTCTTAGTAAGTTTCATCATAAATTGTCTGCTCATCAGTAAGCTACTGAAACATTAGCAGGCTACCACACCGTCGTAGATAGATGTTTAATGGCTCAATTGTAAGACATTGCTTATATTTACTAGGTTTTAAAAAAGTCTACCATCTATAAGATGTCACATAATTTAATTTTAACTAGTTTTCTGAGGAGAATTTGCGTTTCAGAGAAAAAACGGTCGTTTTTTCTTCTTTATTCTCGGCCTATTGGGTTACTAGAACATTATAGAGAGATGCCTCAGGGACCTGGGATGGTACCCTCAGGGACCTGGATGGTCCCCTGAGAGAGGGATTAGTTATAGGTCAAATAAAACCCCTTCAAAGTTGCTACATCCTAATAATTCAGACTGAGGGGCATACAAAAAAAATTTGTATGGAAGATTTGTTACTCTTTAGCCTAACATATTGTTATAGTTCCTACTTTCTTCAATTACTCCATGGGTCCATAATAATCATGAGTTCAGTAATGCATAATTTATTAATAGTTACCATGGTGGAACGGTTAATGGACTCTCCTTCTAAATTGAGGGATACGAGATCAAACCATTCTGTGGTAACCATTCAAAAATTTTAGTGCACTACGTCATAACTGTGGAGAAGTTCCAATCCACGAGTCACTTGGAGTAAAATAGAGTTCATATTTACTGGATGAAGAGCGTCACATTTTCGTTCAACGAATGTCTTCAATATTGATTTACATAGCTTCAAGGCAATGTAACAAAACTTTTTGTCTAATTCTCTCTCTATATATATATATATATATATATATATATATATATATATATATATATATATATATATATATATATATAGATATATATATATATATATATATATATATATATATATATATATATTATATATATATATATATATATATATATATATATATATATATATATATATATATATATATATATATATATATATATATATATATATATATATATATATATATATATACATATATATATATATATATATATATATATATATATATATATATATATATATAATATATATATATATATATATATATATATATATATATATATATATATATATATATATATATATATATATATATATATAGAGAGAGAGAGAGAATTAGACAAAAAGTTTTGTTACATTGCCTTGAAGCTATGTAAATCAATATTGAAGACATTCGTTGAACGAAAATGTGACGCTCTTCATCCAGTAAATATATATATATATATATATATATATATATATATATATATATATATATATATATATATATATATATATATATTATATATATATATATATATATATATATATATATATATATATATATATATATATATATATTATATATATATATATATATATATATATATATATATATATATATATATTATATATTAATTCAACGTAGCATAATTTCCATTATAAAGCAAATCTCTCTGTCCAATATTTGCAAAGTTGGTCGGGTATCTTGCCCATGACTTGACGAAGACCTACAGGCACCTCGTTTAAGTAGTGAATGTGGTTCCTTATGCACCTCAGTAAATCACGCACCTGTCAACCCTCATATTTTTTAAACTTCTGGATCCCAAGACAATCTAAGACAACTGGTTCCAATCCTGTCGTCCAGTCTTTATCCATTATTTTTGGAGCCAAGCCATCTAAAGAAGTATTGATAGCTAGTTTACTACATTCTAGATTGAGTCTATCACTGGTAACCTGATAAAACTCCAGAATTTTTTCTGTCCCAAAACACTGGATGTTTGCAAATGGCCGTAGCTACTGGTCTTTTGTCAGGGTCAGATTCCAGCATAGGGTTATTAGACATGTGGCTGGGAAATTGATTAAACAAGACAAGTTATACTTTCCTCAAGCAAACTTCTCTTGGCCAAGTTGGTTTTTGTCCTCACCAGGCCTTAACTAATTAGGGATAAATGGGCGACTTCCCCCAGGCTATGCATAGTAGAATAAGCAATCTATCCCAAAGACCTCAATAGATGATGTGCAGCGTTTTTCGGCCTGCATCTCTGGAGCGACCCATCCAAATGTTCCAAAAACAGTGGGACTTATAAAAATGATGTTTAATGACTCATTTGAAAGCCATCGCTCTTATATACGTGTTTTTTTTCCAATTTTACATTCGTAAGTGCGATATAGCACTGAAAACAAATCTTATGGTGCCACTTCTTAAGTTGAAAAGCTCTGAAGTACAAAACAGGTATCATTATAATAGTTATGTTCCAGAACCCTTAACTGGAGGATCACAAGAACCCCTCCGGTACACTCCCCTCCCAGCCCCTTAGTAAGTTCCATAAATTGTCTGTTCATCAGTAAGCTACTGAAACATTAGCAGGCTACCACACCGTCGTAGATAGATGTTTAATGGCTCAATTGTAAGACATTGCTTATATATACTAGGTTTTTAAAAAGTCTACCATCTATAAGATGTCACATAATTTAATTTTAACTAGTTTCTGAGGAGAATTTGCGTTTCAGAGAAAAAACGGTCGTTTTTTCTTCTTTATTCGAGGCCTATTGAGTTACAAGAACATTATAGATAGATGCTTAAGAGCTCATTCAAAAGCTATTTCTCATATGTACGTGGTTTATATATATTTCACCATGTGCGTGTGCCATATGGCACGAAAAAAGGCACTTCTTATGCTGTTTCTCGAGGGGTGCGGCTAGCCGAATACTAGAACATCTTAGAACGTTTTGATAGCTCATATAAAAGATATTGCTCATATTTACGTTCTCCCTATAAATTCCACCATCTGCTAGTTTCAAATAGCACTAAAAACGGCACTTTTGGTGCCACGTCTCTCGTGGAAAAGCTAGGGTGAGTGGGCTGCTAGAACTTGTTATAGTGATGTTCGAAACAAAATCCTGGGTACGGGCTGGGACAGGAGGGATGGTTCCCTTAGGGACCTGAATGGTCCCCTGAGGGAGGGATTAGTTATAGGTCAAATAAAACCCCTTCAAAGTTGCTACATCCTAATAATTCAGACTGAGGGGCATACAAAAAAATTGTATGGAAGATTTGTTACTCTTTAGCCTAACATATTGTTATAGTTCCTACTTTCTTCAATTACTCCATGGGTCCATAATAATCATGAGTTCAGTAATGCATAATTTATAAATAGTTACCATGGTGGAACGGTAAATGGACTCTCCTTCTAAATTAAGGGATACGAGATTAAACCATTCTGTGGTAACCATTCAAAAATATGTACAATACCTATGCGTGCATTCATCTTTAATTTGAAGTTTGATTTCTCTAACTGTTGAATGTCCAAGTTAGCAGTGGTAAACAGTAGCAGATGCTGTAACTCACAGTCTATGAAATGTTTTTTATTGCTAGCTTCTTCAAAATCCACAGTACTTAAAACTCATTTTATCTGTAAATTTTCTGATATCCTGTTTTAGGTCAAGGTAAGAAGGAAGCATTTTTGGAATTTATGGTAGGATTGATGAAATATTTCTTATTTCTTAAAAATAAGGAAGCAACCGTTCACATTGAAAGAGGAAGAGAAGGGCATCTGATCGACGCAGTTTGGGTCAAACCCTTCATTAACGACGGCCAAAGAAATGAAAGTAAAATCAACTGAAATGAAAGCAATACGAAAACTACCGATTAAAACAAAATCCACACCAGCAGAAATAAGGCACTGAGTTTCAGAGGAACCTTTCTAAATGGAATTTAAAAAAAATGTAAAAAACTCTCAATGGGCATATTAACAAAATCCAACTGTTTTCTTATAGTTTCTTAGAGTTTTGGTTACTATTGAGTTGCATTGTTCCTTACGTACTTTTCGTTACCATGAACTGTTTTAAACACACTGGTAGGAACTGCATGAAGCCAAGATAGTCAATTTTTTTTAGTTTCTCCTTTGTGTTAAAGTTGAGTTGGAAAAATAGATTTCTTATCATTTTCTTTGTAGCTAAAAACTGTATCATCAAACTTTTAATCATTATTTCCCTAATTTTTTAGAGTAAAGAACAAACTCTAGTCTAAAGCAACCAAAATATTAAAACAAAAGGCTATTTTCATAAAAACTGAA
Organism: Artemia sinica; assembly: GCA_027921565.1. Lineage (NCBI taxonomy): Eukaryota > Metazoa > Arthropoda > Branchiopoda > Anostraca > Artemiidae > Artemia > Artemia sinica. The sequence continues at coordinate 1,330,589 of CM051271.1, read as the reverse complement.
TCATATACATGATAATACAATACACTTATCTATAGACAAGATAACATAAAACAAGTATTTTTTGAAAAGTTGCTTCTCTGGGATAAGGTGCCATATTGGAATGACGTTGCTGCCTGATACCCTGGGGTTTAATCGTTTTGCTTATCTGGGGTAAGGTGCCATAATGGAATGACGTTGTTGCCTGATACCCTGGGGTTTAATCGTTTTGCTTATCTGGGGCATGATGCCATATTGGAATGACATTGCTGCCTGATACCCTGGGGTTTAATCTTTTGCTTCTCTGGGGTGCGGTGCCAGACGCTGCTGCCTGATACCCTGGGGTTTAATCTTTTTGCTTCTCTAGGGTATGGTACCATATTGGAATGACGTTGCTGCCTGATGCCCTGGGGTTTAATCTTTTCGCTTTTCTGGGGTGCGGTGCCAGACATTGCTGCGTGATACCCTGGGGTTTAATCTTTTTGCTTCTCTAGGGTATGGTGCCATATTGGAATGACGTTGCTGCCTGATACTTTTGGGTTTAATCTTTTACTTCTTTGGGGTATGGTGCCATACTGGAATGACGTTGTTGCCTGATACCCTGGGGTTTAGTCTTTGCCAGTTCCAACTAAGAAAAAGCCGAATTCCAACAAAGCAAAATGTTTTTTCCTCTGTGCAATATATACATAAATTGTAGGTGCCCCTCAGAAGCATACATCAATTTGATGAAGAGAGCTATATTAAAGATAGTTTTATAGGGCTGTATATGACATGATAGCACCATGAATTATAAATCCCTGGATATATATGTATCCTTCATTATTTGAAAGGTTATCACCAGTGGCTTGCTCCCTTGCCCTCCAATTTTTGATTCCTTTATTGCAGGATACATTAAATAGCCCTACCAAAATTGCAAAAGGGCGCCTTCATAGCTTCCCTTTTATAAATGACGTTGTGGAGGTTATGATGGAATCAAGAGATGATAGTTTGTTCACGTCTTTTTGGTCATAACTAGTTTCAAATCCACCACACTCCTACAGTGTCAGCAACTCTGCCAAAAGTGCACCAAAATTTTACAAGTACCAAGTCCCAGTTTACTTTTCATGATAAGGTTAGACTGATAATCCAGAAAGCTTGCCAAATTCAATTGATATAAATCTAGTAAAGAACAAACTCCAGAAAATCAGCAATAGATTGTATATATATATATATATATATATATATATATATATATATATATATATATATATATATATATATATATATATATATATATATATATATATATATATATATATATATATATATATATATATATATATATTATATATATATATATATATATATATATATATATATATATATATATATATATATATATATATATATATATATATATATATATATATATATATATATATATATATACTCATATATATATATATATATATATATATATATATATATATATATATATATATATATATATATATATATATTTCCTTTCAAATGAGCCCTTAAGGAGCTCTCTAACATGCTCCAGTGCCCTGTCAGCAGTGAAGAAGGAAAAAAAGGAAATAAAAAGAGAAGACATCAGCAAGAAAGTGATTTTCCTTGTTGTTCAAGCCAGGGGACTGTAACATTTCCTGTCTAACTTTTCGGCTACGGTGATTTCAGCGGCGTTTTGATCCAACGCCTTTTATGAAGGGTTCAAGGCAATTTTCCGAAATTGCCATAAATTTGTTTTCGAAATGACATTTTACTATTAAGAGCAGTCGAGATAATAGTTACCATTCCTGAATTAGCTACAAATGGCAATTTTTTTATCACTAGACATTTCAAACGAGTTTTTTTTTTTAATTACTCGTTATTGTGAGCCGTGGTTCATTCTTTACTAGGTTACAGCTCCTGTTGCAACCAGGATGAGCTAATCAGATCTTTCCCAGTAGAGTTCTGCGTGTAACATGGTTCTTTTGTTCTTTTGCAATTGGATTATCCTAAGAACCTAGAAGGAGGTTCATACCTAGTAACGTAGAAGAAGGGCGTGGTATTGCACTAAAAAGATAATATGCTATCTGAGAATTAATCCGTAAAATGACAAAGGCCTGAGGGGGTTTAATGACGTCACTAGCTGATGGCAGGTTTTTTAAACCCAGTCCTGTCTTTAGTTGTTTTTTTTTTTGTAGCCAGGCGACGTCAAAATGGGTAGTAAATAAGGGTACACTGAATAGGCTGTTTTGGATTAACCTCATACAAAAACGTCTCCAGAGTTTTGTTTCGGGGGGGGGGAGGGGGGCACAAACAAAAATTAAAAAGCGCATCAAAAATTAGTTTACGTTAATTTTTGTTACGTTTTTTGCGAGTCGGGCAAACATTTCTGAGAGTGTGCAAGCCCCCTAACCCCCCTGGATACAACCTTGACAACAGTAGACATAGCTTGGTTATCATGCTGATAACGCCTGGCCAATTTCGCTTGAAATAGGCAAATAAAGAAGACTATACAATCTTTCAGTAAACCTCAGCTCATGGTTTCTCAGCTTTTACAGCGTCGCAACCCCACATACAATATGTCCTAAATTAAGGCAGTCACCGCATGGCATTTAAATAATAAAAATAATTTTGTTGCATTAATGATTTTTCCAAAACGTCCTAATTACTTCATATAGTATCCTATTGATTGATCAACGGTTATGTATTTTTGCAATTCTATCTACACTTCAGTGGAACCTATCAATTACTAAAAAGAAGGCCCTTTGGAAGTCCACAACTCCTTGTCCATGAGATGCCCCCCCCCCCAGTTATGAAACAACAGCTTAGGCTATAAGACCCACCTGACTAGAGCATATCCAAGCGCATCTGATGGCAATATAGGTTCAGCTGGCATTCGTCGATTAATTCCCGGTGAATCAGTTTCACGAACAGGCGAACCAGACGGAAGAGTCTTGCTACTTCCTATCGGAGCTTTCTTCACTTTTTTCTTGATGCTGAAAAACAACAGTACAGCTGAGTTAGGTATGTATGTAAAGAATGGGGTAGGGAGGTCTTTAAGTCTATACCTACTGAAACATCGCGATTTTTTGTGATATCGCCTATATTTTTTCGCATAGATCACATGATGTGTGTTTTTTTTTAGCATGAATTTTTTAACCCATGAGAGAAGGGTTAACATGACTAGGGCATGTTCTGCGGATGAAGGAAGACAGGTTGCCAAAGAAAGTCCTTTTCGGCCAAACGTCTCGGGCTAAACGGAAAGAAGGTCGACCGCAGTTAGGGTGAAAGGATGTTGTAAAGAAAGATTTAAGGGAAATGGGAACTTCCTGGGAGGTCGTAATAGGGAGGCTTTGAATAGATTAGGATGGAGGAGGAGCATGCGTAGCTGAGCTGGCCTCAGGCGACTTGGTGCTGCGGTGAATTGTTAGTAGTAGTATACCCTCTCCCCCGACCAGCATACATACCGAAATTGAGGTTTCTTTTCATTCTAAACTAAAGATCTAAAAGGACCTAAAACAATATTATTTACTACAGAATAATATATTTGCATCATCAGGCTTTTGTGTATCACTCCTTCTTTGGGGAAATTCATCTTTTCTTCTTATTTTTTTGTGTCTTTTGAATTAGCCCCGTCTAAATTCATTCATTGGACTTATTTGTCACCGCCTTGGGTAAGATTGATGTGGGATGTCTACTGCAGCGTGGTGAGTACTAATATTATGTTTTTTTTTTCTCTTTCTTCTTTCTTTGATTGATTATCCATATATTTTGTTATTTATCATTTTTGTTGTTTTATCCGTGCAAAACGAGCTTGTTTCTCTGTCAGATATTTGTATACTTAATATGCTATGTATATGTTACCGTGAATGTCGAAATTCACCGGTGAATGTCCAAAATACATTTTTTTTCTCCTCGGATTTAGTCAGCGCTGCCAGTCAACTTTTTCAATTTAATGCAAGGTTTGATGATGATAGGTTAGGTTAGGTTTTCAACCAATTTCGGATATTTAGAACCAAAATTAACCTAACCTAAACTAACATAATCTAACCTAAATTTAATTTTTACAATCATAGCTTGCATTAGACTGAAAAGACTGACTCGCAAAACTAATTGAATACAAGCAGAGAAAAAGAAATGTCGAACATTCACAGGTGGGTGTCGGCATTAACCAGATATCGGACATTCATGGTAACATATATATGATTGAAAAATAAATGAATCTGAACCTGAAACTGGATTGGTTTCTGTTTAGCAAGGTTTGACCTCCGTCATTATAAACATAATCTAAAGTTTTTTTTTCGTACTACAGGATTTTTACACAGGGGGTAGGGAGTCTTTGGATTGTTCTTGTAGGGAATCATTTCTTTAATTCATTAAAGAAGAGGTAAAAATATGTCACTTGTTAAAATTCTGAATACAAATAGGCATAAAAAACTCATAATTGCAGGTTCAACCCTTAGGATTGATATAGAACAGTTCTGCATTTTGAAGACACTATCTTTCTTTATCGAAGACTGGTCCTCTCTGAACCAATCCCGGGAAGGGGGAGATACAGGAAAATAGCGCAGATTTAGCCACTAATTTTTTCCATGGAGGCGAGTCAAACTGAAGGGGGGATATGGGTTCCTAACTATGTCCCTTCTATCTGCAGATGTGATAACAACATCTTTCTGTAATAGATTAGGCCTTTTTTGGTAAAAGTAATCAGCATTAATATGCTTTCGTTGCATCGTTTATTCAAAACAAGACTAAGGAGGGCCATTTAAGCAGTATTAATAAGTGGCAAAGCATGATACAAATCCGAGTATAATCTTTGAAGCTTTGATCAAACGGTTTTCAATAGCAAGTATAATAAACTCTTATTTTGGTCGGCATTTATGAGAAGGAGATAAAGTTGGAGCCCATAGCCAAAAACTTCCCGTTCAAGGGTTCTAAACTTTTGGACCACATACAAATGTTTACAAAAATACGAGGCGTGTTTTTAAAGTAAGGTCCGTTTGAATATAACTACACAACGGAAGATTGTTTCAAAAAAGTATATTTATTTGCAGAAAGTACATACTTTACTCTATTTAAAGGCATAGTTGCCAAGCTCGTTCAAACACTTATCACACCTCTCGACTAATTTTAAAGTAGCCCCTTCATGAAAATTTGCCGCCTGATCCGGTAGCCAAGAGTTCACTGCTGTTTTTTACGTCGTCATCACCATTGTAATGGTTGTCACTGAGATGGCAACCGGTTGAACTGAAGACGAAAAATGGGTTTCGCATATCACGCCCACATTGAGGCAACAGAACATGGTATGGAAACAAATACACTCCCCTTTAAAGTTGAAGGCCAAAAAGACTGGAAAGTTAAAGTTGAAGGCCAAAAAGACTCTGTCCCAGCGCAAAATCATGGCGTTAGTGTTTTGAAATAGGCATGGTGTTTTGTTGGTAGACTTCATGCAACGAGGAACCACTATCAATGCAGAAGCATACTCCCGAACCCTCAGATAGCTCCGCAGAGCGATTAAAAAAAAAAAAAAACTTGGCATGCTGAGACACGGAATTATCCTTCTTCATGACAATGCATAACCTTATACTGCAGGTTAGACATGCAATTTGTTTCGATAGTTTTTCCTGGGACGTTTTAGACCATTCACCCAACAATCCTGATCTTTCGCCAAGCGGTTACCATCCGTTTTTTTTCACCTCAAGCAACACCTCGGTGGCAACGGTTACAATGATGACGACGACATAAAAATGGCAGTGAATATATATACCACCAAAATATTTTCCCCTGGTTTAAGTTTAACATTGGTCCCCAAAACACTTAAAGGAAAGCAATTTTACAATTAATTAATTTTTTATGTACAAGCTATAAAAATATAATAATATACAGTAAATGATGCATCTATCACAGTTTGAGAGCCCCAAATGCCATAATTGGCTGCGTCTACAGGCATTAGGTGACGTCAGATCCGCGTGCCTGAATCTATCTGGCCAAGAGTCTTTTCACTTCATAATCAAACAGTTCGTGGTAACGAACTGTAAGTAAGGAGCAATTCGGCTCAAGAGTAACCAAAACTCTAAAAACCGGGGTTTCGATAACAATAGATACATTAAAAGAATTGGCTTTTTATGCTGATTCCAAATACATCAATTCATTAAGTTTAATGTTAGCCATCAAAAGCTATGAGCCTGAGAAAGTATGCCTGATTTTCGAAAAATGGGAGAAACATCCTCAAAGTTCAAACGATCTTAAAGAAAATCACATCACCGATTCAGTATATTAGTGAACCCTACTGTGGAGATTTCAAGTTCTTTTCTACAAAAATGTAAAATTTTGTATTTTTGCCATATGGAAGATCACAAATGCGTGTTTATTTGTTCGTTTTATTTCCCAGGGATAATCATATCGACCTAATGGTCCTAGAAGACCGGGAGAGAACTCATTTCAAAAGAAATCAAAAGTTCTAGTATCCTTTTTGATTACAAAAAAAAAAAAAAAAAAAAATGGAGGGCAAATTTTCGCTCAAAGATATCTGATCAAAATTTTGAGACAGCCATTTGATTCAGCATAGTTGAAAGGTATGCTTTTGGTGATGACATGACCTCCAAAGTCTCAGGGGAAAAGGCTCTAAATTACGTAGTTTGCCAATATTGTTCACATATAGTACTTGTTATTGGGATATTAAATTAAAAAAAACAAGTTTTTTTAACTGAAAGTAAGGAACGACGTTAAAACTTAAAACGAACAGAAATTATTCCGTATATGAAAGGGGCTGTCCCCTCCTCAACGCCTCGCTCTTTACGCTAAAGTTTTTCATTGTTTAAAAACAATAGAGTTGTGATAAAGTCAAATTTTAGCGTAACGAGCGAGGCGTTGAGGAAGGGACAGCCCCTTTCATATACGGAATAATTTCTGTTCGTTTTAAGTTTTAACGTCGTTCCTTACTTTCAGTTAAAAAAACTTGTTTTTTTTCTTTAATTTTTGAACGTTTTTGAATTAATGCAGGTTTTGATTTTGGCTCACCATACATGAATAATTTAAAAAAAAAATGAATATTAATTTTACTTTTATTTGGTTAAATGGCTTTCTCAAAACCTGTTTAATTTTATTTACGAACGTTTTTATTAGTAATAAATATACGTAACTTACGAATTAACTTACGTAACGAACCTCTATATTCTTATATTTTTAATACGTATATTAGAGGGTTTGCCCCCTAGTCAATACCTTGCTCTTTAAGCTAAAGTTCGATATTTGGTCCAATTCTTTAAAAATGACCCCTTAATCACAAATGCCGTTAATTAGAATAAATAGCTCTTATGAAAGTACTAAATAATCTTTGGCTTAAAGAGTGAGGTATTGACTAGGGGATGAACCCAATCATATACGTAATGTTTTCTGTCTTTTTAATTTTTGATGTTGCTCCTTACTTTCAGTTAAAAAACTTGCTTTTTTTATATATAATTTCTGATCTTTTTTTAAAATAATGCTGGGAAATCCGGCGCCCCCTTCATAGCAATGTCCCTTCTCCCATGAAAAATTCCTTCCTGGTAAGATCCTCCCACATAACCCCCGACCACCTCCCCCCCCCCCCACTACCAGAAAAAATACCCTCTGAAAACGTCTGTATACTTCCCAATAACCAATACTATATGTTAACATTGGGTAAAGTTCATAACTTTCAGCCCTCCCCCCGGGGACTTTGGGGGATTAAGTCATCCTAAAAAACATAGTTATCATATTTTCGACCATGCTGAACAAAATGGCTATCTCAAAATTTTGATCGGGTGACTTTCGGAAAAAAAAGAGCGTGGGAGGGGGCCTAGTTGCCCTCCATTTTTTTGGTCACTTAAAAAGGGCACTAGAACTTTTAATCTCCGTTCGAATGAGCCCTCCTACGATATTCTAGGACCACTGGGTCGATACGATCACCCCTGGGGAAAAAAAAAACAACAAACAAACAAATAAACACACATCCCTGATCTTTCTTCTGGCAAAAAATGCAAAATTCCACATTTTTGTAGATAGGAGCTTGAAACCTCCGCAGTAGGGTTCTCTGATACGCTGAATATGATGGTGTGATTTTCATTAGGATTCAATATTTTTTAGGGTGTCTTTTCCCCTTTTTTCAAAACTCAGCCAAATTTTCTCAGGCGCGTAACTTTTGATAGGTAGGACTAAACTTGATTAAACTTATATATTTGAAATCAGCATTAAAATCTGATTCTTTTGATGTATCTATTGGTATCAGAATTCCGTTTTCTACAGTTTTGGTTACCATTGAGCTGGGTCGCTCCTTACTTACAGTTCGTTACCACAAACTGTTTGATATACCAAAATTGTCCTTGATAATTTTCTGCAGGGGAGGGGAGATTTTATGTGGGAAGGAAAGTTTCCGGGTGGAATTTTCCAGGATATATGTTATACATGGAGGGAGGTAAGGAGGTTTCCTGGCGTGATTTGAAAAACGGTCAGAAACTAAGTAAAACAAATTAGTTTTTTTTCCAACTGAAAGTAAAGAGGAACACTAAAACTTAAACGAGCAGAAATTATTCTGTATATAACGGTGGGGGGTCCCCCTTCCTTATATTCTAGCTCTTTACATGAAAGTTTTACTCTTTAGGAAAGACTAGGCTAATCAAGCACAAGGAACATTGATTCTGAATTATCTTTAAAGAACTTATAAGACTTAAGCATAAAGAGCAAGGTTAAAGAGGGACCAGCCCCACCAAATACAGACTAAATTCCGTTCATTTTAATTTTAAATGTTGCTCCTTACCTTCAGTAGAAAAACTTGTTTTTTTGTTTTACTTAATTCAAACATGAGACCACACAGTCTTGTTCACCAAAATAGAGCAATTGACAGGCTCCATCTGTAGCAATGGACCCACTTCATGTCCAATTAACTTTTTGAATCTTCGTTTCACAATTTGAGTCCTATTTCACCTTTTTGATTTCATCTTTTAAGGTGGGCCCTATTTTCCCTTTCTTTCAACTGGTATTATTTTTTTATGTTTTGAATAATTTGAAAGGCAAGTTTTGTTTTCTTTTTTGTATTTTTTCTATTACTATTGACATGGGCTGAGTGGATGTTTTGCCAATATTACGGGGGTATTCTCAACCATCCCAGGGTTTGCTAAACAACATACCCATACCAGGTTATCAGCTATACCTGCATATGGGGTGGAAGGGAGGGAGGCCTCAAATTCATATTTGTAAACAAATCTACCCAATCAAGGAGAATTTTGTTTTCACCTTGCTTTTTCAAATATTATTCAACTCCTTACCTCCAAAAAACAATAAAAGCATTTACGTCTATTACATAGAAATGTCATTTAAACAATCATTCATTCCACTAGTAATAAGGCTTGTCAATTATGCCCTTTTCAAATTTAAAGACTCACCTGTCGAAAATAGAGGGTTTTTCTCTCTTAACATAATTGCTGGGGACATATCCAGAATGGCCTTTGCTGTTTTGAACTCTCCACCAATGTTTAGAGTCATCAAGTAAAAGCAGTCTTTCATTTTTCTTTAATCCGAGTTCTTGTGTACCTTGGGCAATATAGTCGTATTTTGCTATGACATAGTTCTCTTCCATGCTTCTTCCTGTAAGAAAAAAAAAATAAAGCCAAAAGATATTGTGTCTACATCAGTGGCATCATAAAGTGGCCATCAATAAAGTGGCATTAGGAGAATGAACCCTCCCAAGTTTAATTTATTCAAAAAAACTATTTGTTGTTAATTACAAAAGCAACTATATTGTCAGTTGGGAATGAAAAGGTTGTATCTCCAATATTGCAAATTTTCAGGGGAGCAAATAAAAAACTTCACAAGTTTTTTATTTCCTCTCTGATAACTGTAAAACAAAAACAGATTGATATGCATTGATTTTACATATCAATCCCTTTTTGTTTTATGGTTATCAGAGGGAAAATAAAAAAGTTAAGTTTTTTATTTACTCTTCTGAAAATTTGCAATATTGGAGATAGAAGCTTTTGATACTTGACTAACAATATAGCAATTTCCTTTCAAATCCGCCATGAAACTTAGCCCTGGTGGGAAAAAAAGATATCAGCATGACAAACGGAAAAAAGTGGTTTCCCCTGTTAGTCAAGAGGGGGGATTGTAATTCCACTGTACAAAATTTTCGACCATGCTGATTCCAATACTGCACTGCTTCGTTTCCATAAGAAACCATTTTCGACGTTTTCCAGGTTTTTTTCGAAATCACCATAAGCTTCTTTTTGTTTCAAAATTTTACTTTTAAGGTGAATTTTACTTTTCGTTACTATGGGCTACGGTTTGCCTTTTACAAGGCTGCAGCTACAGCTGCAACTATGATCTGAAGGACCCCCCCCCGGAAAGATAGAAAAATAGTACCTTTAAAATGTACTTTCCTTGGGTTTTGCCCCCACTCATAAAAATCCTCTGCTGAGCCTTCCCCTTAAGGATTGGCAATGGATGCATAGCCACAGAGAAGGGAAAAATTCCTCTTCACCCTGAGTATAAGATCATCTCTGACTCAGGAGTTAAACAGGGTTGAGTTCTAACCTTATTTATATGGGTCATTTTATCCACTTTGTCTTAAGCATCACAGCAAAGGCTATGGCAGAGCCTGGGACAAAATGGGAAGTAAAACTTTCCTAGAATTAGATTATACTGGTTGACTTAAGCATCCAGATGAAGAGCAAAATGGAGGGTTTGGGAGTTCAGGGTACAAGAATAGGTTTGAAAATTAACATTAAGAAGACTAACTTGCGAAGACTGGAAATAAGTGAGGGTGATGAGGTGATGTAGCATAGCAAGAAGATGGATCAAATAGACCGCTTCCCTTACCTAAATAGTATTTTTAGTAAAGACGATGAGTCCAGTGAAGATGCTAAAGGCAGAATTAAGGCCCATGGTGTTTTTCACAGTTCAAAAAGGTTTGGAAGAATAAGAAGATGAGTCTGAAAACCAAGATTAGAATATTGAAAGCTACAGTGCTGACAGTGTTCAAGTATGCTTCTGAAGCGTGGGCACTCCAAAAGACAAAGGAGAATTTACAAGATGTGTTCCAGAGAAATTGTCTAAGGATTGTTTTGAGTATGCGTTTAATTGACCATATTTCCAACAGTAAGGAGTACAAAACATGTGGTTCAATCCCACTTTCTAGGGCTATAATGAGAGAAAGGTTGAGATGGCTAAGACACAGTTCTGCAGATGAAGGATGACAGATTGCCAAAGATTGTCCTTGTCAGCCAGCATATTAGGGCAACACAAAAATTTTTCCATTCCATCTCATTCATCCCAGTATGGGATGGAATGAGTTTGTAAGAAAAGATTTAAGTGGAAATGGGTTATTAGGAGGATATAAACAAGGAGGCTTTGAATAGATTGGGATGGACAAGCAGCATAAGTAGCTGTGTTGGCCTCAGGCAGTTTGGTATGGCAGTGAGTTGTCAGTTGTAGCACTAGTTTCAGGGAATGTTGAGGTGGATGTTATACTAAATCAAAAGAATTTAGGCACATCCAGGTTGTCAAAAGGGTGGTATCTGCAATATATTTGGAATGGCTTAGGGTGCTAATATGAAACTTTCAGGGAATGTTAAGATGGATCCTCCAATAAATTAATACACACTAAGTCTATACAGGTTGTCAAAAGGGCATATCAGCAATATCTCAGGAACAGCTGAGGGTATGAAGTTGACACTAGCAACAGTATGCACAGTATTCAAATCTAAAGCAACTGAGCTTATGAGTAACTAGAAATAACAACACATATAGGAGTATGAAGTAGTTGTCAACAACTATTGTAGTTTGAAATCCAATAAACATACAAAGCAAGTCATTATACATAAATGCAATTCAATTCAATGGGTTTATTTAAAAAGACAAAAAGTAAATTGCACATAATACAAAATACTCAGTCCATTTCTGGACACCAAGAACCACGATCAATATCATTTCAACATAATATGCAGAGTGGTCACTGGTCATACTCCCAGAGACAACACTACCTCTCATTAATCAAAAAAACAAATAACTATTACCTTCCTACTCCTTTCCCCAGGGGAAGCCACCCCATCATAAATAAAAAAGATATCATACATAATTTAGTTATTTATATTTTAATCTTAAACTTTTTATTGATCATACTTTACATTATAGGTCTGGGAGGGGCAACTGCCCCTCCGAGACCTCGGTTTGCCCCCTTCTCCCCCACAAGACCCCAATTTGACCCCCCCCCACCCCAGTTGAAACTTAGTTTCTTCCAAAAACTTGCCAGAAGTAAGATAAACCTGCAAAATTCAAGCATCAACAAAAACAGATCAGTTTTTAGTACATATTTACCTTTATAGTACTATAAGTTACCTTTATATAGTACTATAAAGTACCTTTATAGACTTTTAAAGTACTAAATAGTATCTTTATAGAACCAAATGGCTAATTTTTTTAGTTTTTACTGCCACTTTCACTTGATTTGGAAAAATTGGCTCCAACTTTGCCCCCTCCCTCCCCCAAGGAATTTGACAAAATTAAATCACCTGTTGACATCCATGGCTCCCATTTATACTTGGCCCTTGTGAAGCTTGCTTCAGAAAAAAATATTACTATCCACCAGTTGCCAACTCAGGCATCCCATGTTCTGCAGCCCTTTGACAGGGTTGTTTTCAAAGGGCTGAAATCATTCTATGAGCAGATGTCATGTGGTAATATGTCCCCCAGGTGATATCTTACCAAAAATGGGACTCAAGAGAAGTGTATGCCATATCTGGGAGACTTACCTTACCCCTTCACTGATTAAAAAACCATTACAAACAACAGGAATTTATGATTCTGCTATTCCAGTGCATATCAACTGTAACCTCATTGACAAGGCAAAGTTTGATCCAGTCAAGTTAAGACAATATTTTGCAAGTAAGAATCATCTTAAACAGTTCAAATAATCAGTCTTAAATATCTACTTAAACAGTTTCTGATAGTAAACAATCAGATTCTTCTTTGATCTGTCTATTATTAATGAAATTAAATAATAATATTAAATAAATAATAATTAAGACTACAATTCCCTATGCGTCCTCTATGTTCACAAAGAAAGGTTATGCTGGATCTTGAAAATTAACTTTGTCATACTATTGATAGCTTTCATAGTTCTTGAAGTCAGATTTTATTTTTATTTTTTTTAGTTTCATCATTCTGCTGTTTATCTTGATATTCACCAATACGAGAAGGCACTTGAGCTTCGTCGACGTTATGCACCTTTGTTTGTGGCATCCCATCCGTCATTTTCAGAAGAAGAAGTTGAGGAGTTTTAGAGAAGAAATGTCTTTTGTGCTAAATAGTTTTACTGAAAAGCCCACCTGCTGTTAAATAGAAGAAGAAGAAGATTGTGAAAGTTTGTTCCAAGAACAGACATTTACAACAGTCAGAAGCTCCAGCAAGGTTTTACGTTAGCAAAGTCATCTTGCTTTGCAAAAATTCTTGTGATTTTTATGCTAATTCAGAATGGAGTGGATATTGATCAAAATGTAAATAGGCTGGTAACATTGGAAAAGTGTGTGCAAAACCTTTAGATTTTTTAGAGAAAACGAAAAGTAAAGTGTTGAGGTCAGTGAGTGATGTTGATGAGAGTTTGAAAACTACTTTACAATCAGCAAAATCATCTTTGCACCATATTGATGAATGTCAAAAACTTGCAAGTCCTTCATTTGGTATGAGTACTGTGACTAAGCTTCTTAGGAAGAAGCCTTCTAAAGATTGAAGCTTGAGTCCAAAATCCTCAAAGTCATATCCACCTCTTTAAAGACTCATGGTTCTCACATTGAATCTGAGGTTTTCTCCTTAGTGAAAAAGGCTTTTAGGAAAATTGAGCAATCTCTTAATGATGAACAAACACAAAACAAAGATTTATCAAATATCTTCAAAGACACACATCAAAGCTTCAAGGATAAATTAGAGCATAATTTTAACCATTTAAGCTCTGATGATGTGGAGTCATTAGCCGATAAGGTTGAACAGTACCTTTGTACAAGATTGTACTGAAAACTTGCTTATAATGGCTGCTCAGTCAAGGAAGATAAAGATTTGAGTTTGCAAAAGAGGATAAGGCAGATGAATTGGATAACTCCAGAAATGATTGATTGTGTTGTAAATGAGATTGGAAACCATCCAAAAATTAATGGTACAAGCAATATCAAATCTTATAGAAATCGATTCAAAGAGGATTCCTCAAGACAAGCTTGAACTCATTGTAGAAACCTGTAAATTATCATTTCAGATTGTTGGTGAGTCTGTTGAAAATTTGGGTGACACTGCTGGATCTGCTGATGATCTTTTACCAATACTCATCTATATCCTGCTTAGGGCTAATCCGCCTCCCCAATTGTGGTTGAATATTATGTATATCACTCATTTTGCCAATCCTGCCTGATCTGAATCAGGAGAAAGTGGATACTATTTCACCAATTTCCGAATTGCTATCAAGTTTATACAGAAAATGTTGGGGAAAGATCTGGACTTTACATAAGAGTAATTCAACTCATGTATGTCTGGTGAATTATTTCCATTAAATGCTCTAAGAAATGGTCACTATCAATCAGAGGGATTACAGGTAATGTATAACAATTTAAAAACGTTGGAAAATATGCAATTAAAGTATGAAGAACTTGAAAGTGATATGGTGCTTGTCAAAAAAGAGATTCAGGATTTCAATGAAAATATTTCCAAGGAAGTTAAAGAGGTTCTAGATCAGTATCCAATGAAGTTGAAAGGACCAAATTTGGATTTCTGGGCAATGCTCCCCCAGATTTACCCCCTCCTTTAGTTCCAACAGTAGTTGGTCCGCATTTGCCAGGACTCAGTCAAGTGGATGAAGCGTTTTTTGTTGGCAGAAAGAAAATTCCAGTAATACATTTTGAAGCAAATGAACCCTCTGAAGTGGATGCCTTTGGCATGAGTGCTCTAGCATCAGTTATACTCAAGTTTCAGTAAAAACAAAATTGTTTGTCATGATGAAAATTCAACAATTTCCTTAGGACTAGGTATTGTTAAATTGTCTTTTTGAAAGCAAGTTAAAAATAAAATTCTAGAATGAAATACAGAGTAATTTATTAGAGAACTTTGGATTGAGAGGCAAATGTTTAAATGGCTTAATTCAGTTACTTGATAACTGAATTGAAGTTATCAAGTATTTTGCAGTAGGTTGCATCAAGACATGGCTAATTGTAGACAGAGAAAAGCCAAGACAGATAGTCCAAGTAATTGTACATATATATATATATATATATATATATATATATATATATATATATATATATATATATATATATATATATATATATATATATATATATATATATATATATATATATATATATATATATATATATATATATATATCTTGCCTAATTTTGAGCTCATTTTTATTGTTAAGGCTGTGTTTGTGACAATTCATCCCAAGCCCCCAGCCCACAGAATAAAATGACAAAATTCTTACTTTACACACAGCTATCAGATTTAAAATTAACTCTCTTTACAGACAGATTTGCAAATATTTCAAAATCAGCAATTTTTTGTTGGCTGAGCAAAACTAGCTACATTTATCAAATGTGATTGCTGTATTTGGCATAAAATGAAATTATAACAAAAATTACCTAAAAACATGCAATGGGATGAAAAATGAAAATGTGGTTAATTGACACTGGCTGCATATTATAAAGTAAGAACTTCTTCTTTTTTATGTTAGTTCTTTTTATATAGCCTGGGTTGGGGGGGGGGATTGTCACAAACACAACTTTAACCATGGGGACAAGGCTGGTCTTCTTGGACCAGCTTTGTCATGTGAAGGTCACATACTTCTACAAAATAACATTAGACTGCTTGGTCAATGGGTTGAGACTTGACTTCTTGAATCCAATGTTGCCAAGTACCATTTCATTCACTCTGACGAAATGAATCCTTGCTATTCTTATTTTCTCTTAGGCCATTCTACCTCCTCTGTTAATGATGAGCAAGATCTTGGAGTCACCATTGATAATGAAACAAAATTCAGTAATTATGCTAAGAAGTCTTCTTCTGTTGCTAATTCAACTCTGGGGCTGATTAAGTATACCCTTTCCACTCATTCCATCAAACTCCTTAGTCTTCTGTAAATGAGAATTATTCATTCCAAGCTTGAAGTTGGAATGTCTCTAGCCTCCTCTATTTCAAAAAAGACATAAAAGTTTTGGAAGATATGCAGAGATGTGCCACCAGTGATATCCAGCTTGCAGGAGCTTTCTTACTCTGAAATCCTAGCTAATCTGAAACTCTCAACACTTGTATACAGGAGAAATAGAAGTGATGCCATTCTAACCTATATGTTAACAAAGGCTAACACTCTCCCAGGATTATTTCCTATTGTTGATCCTAATTCAAGAGCCAGAGGTCATCCACTGAAACTTGTTAAACAGTGCATCCTAATCAGAGTCTGCACTCAATTCTTTTCCTCAAGAATTGTCAACACTTGGAATAAACTCTCTGAAGACACCATTACTGCTAAATCTGTAGACATTTCAAGATTCAGCAGACCACAAAAATCAAGCATAAAACAAGTAATCTGAAAATACTCCTTTATTTGTTATTACAGCAAGCCTCCTTCTGAAAAGCCCTTACTCTACAAATTTACCATAATATGGTACCTATTTTGATATTTTCACTGAAAAAAGGCAACAAATTTGCTCTACACTAGATTTTTAACAATATATTTTGCCCCCCCCCCCTCTCAATTGTTGTAAATTGATACCAATGACATCATCTCTTTCTGGTAAATTTAATTAAAAGAACAAACTTTTCTACTGAAAAAAAGGGGCAACATTAAAACTGAAAACAAGCAGAAATTATTCTATTAAAACTGAAAACAAACAGGATTAAAGTATCCTGCTTGCCCCCCCCCCCTCTTCCCTCTTAAGAGCTTGGACTATATATGCACTAACAAAAATTTCAAATAAGACCCATGCTCTATTCTAAGACAATCTATTCTGTTAGATGTCCTGATGACAAGAAATTAATACCTCTTCCTCTTAATCCTTCATAGAAGTTGGGTTTTCATTGGTATGAGGCATAACAAGGGTATTAGCTCTTACTTTGGAGTTTGGCTGGTATCTGACAATCTAATGATTCCCCTCCCTCCCAGAAACCCCCAAGAGTACAACTAGGTCAAAACACTTTTACTTCTTATCAAGGTTAGTTGAGATTTAAATAGTTATTGAGGTAATTCTGCAAATAAGGACTCAATTCTCAAGGAAATTCAGTCCTCCCCTTTTGTATACAAGTCCAATCAACATTGTCTGTCATGAGTCAACCCAAAAATCGCAATCATCCCTGAAGTTCTATGAATATTTACCTTAGTTCTGCCCTAAGATGGATGGATGATAGACTATTAAGGAATTTAGACAGAGTCAAACTTCAGAGAGGGATGTCTCCCCTCATATGTACCATAATTTCTGTTTATTTTAAGTTTTAATGATTTAAATAAAAAATTTTGTGTTACAAAAGTTAAAGCTTCTCCTTAAATGAAGTTTAAGATAAGTATTTTCAGCTTCACAACTTTCCTCTATTCCAATTTACAAGGTTTCAAAGATCTGCAAATGGATTTCCTAAATTTAGAAAAAAAACATTGATATGACTTAAAATTCTACTCAAATAACAGCAATTGGAATTTCAAAACTAAAACCAGAGAAAAAGAAACTGAAAATTTCTAAGACTTAGAAATAAGAATAGGGTTAACATAGGTTATATCCTATGTTATTTGTGCTGATTGTATTTTTACTCAATGCACCATGCAGGAGGAATCTAACAAATGGAGACAGCACTTGTATATACTCTTTGTGGACTTTTAAAAGGCATTTGACTGTCAAACCCTGTGGAGAGTATAGCAGTTTTACAGTATTCCCAAGAAGCTAATCTATCTAATAGTTGCCATGAACAAAGAGATGGAATGCTGTGTTAAAACATTGGGCAGCAACACACGCTACTTCAAGGTGATGACTGGCATCAAGCAAGGCTGTGTCCTGTCACCTCTCCTCTTCATCCTAGTTGTAGATTACATCTTTAGACAGATAAATGGGCATGAAATCTGGATTGCAGGGAAACTTCTTCAGGACACTGACAATTTTGGGCTCATAGAAGCTGACAAGTCAAAGCTTCAGGAATTCCTGAACAAACTTGCAGAGAAAGCTGAACAATTTGGACTACAGCTCAACACCCCAAAGACAAAAGTTATGTCAATCAATAGTTTACCCATGGGAATCCAACTAAGAGAAGAGGACATTGAACAAGTGACATGTTTCATGCACTTAGGGAGTGCGTTCACTTCTAGTGGCAACTCTGAAAAAGAATTGTATACCAGGATAGTCTTGGCCAATGCATCATTTCAGAGACTTCTACCAATCTGGAAATCTACAGTATACTCATTGAAGTTGAAACTCAGGTTGTTCTAGAGCAATGCACTGTCTGTCCTGAGTTATTCTATGGAATGCCTTAAGCTAACTGCAGAACAGGAGAAATGTCATTACTGGTGCATTATGTGGGTACTGCTATACATTGTATAAGAGACAAAACCTGCCAAATGGGTAATTTGCAAGAGACTGCTATAGAGAAATGGAATGCAAAGCATGTTTTTCATTGCAACTATGATATTTAAACTGCTGTTTTTTGGGAATTAGGGGGGGGGGGGAGGTACCTAGGTTAGGTTATGTATTTAATATATGGTATGCTTTACCCCCCATCCCCCTAATGTGCAAATATATAGCCCAATTTTGTTTCTAAACTATTATATTTTTATCATAATTTATTTTATTTCATTAGCATTAACCAAACTTGACTTGTTTAGCAGTGTCCCCATAATGCACCAGTACCAAAATGCCTTACTGTCTTTGAGAATAATGGTATTTGATAAATCCTTAGAATCAGTTGGAGAGACCATGTCAGCAATGATGAGATCTGTACCTGCACAGGCCATCCAAATATTGCAACTGTTGTACAACAACATAGATGGCAGTACCTTGTACACATCCTCTGCATGCCAGATCACAGACTTCCAAAAATGCTCCTCCACTGGCAACAGGAAGGCACCTGTCACCATGGAAGACCAAAGAACACACCCCATAAGACATACAAATGTGACTGAAGAGCCCTTTAGACAAGTCTCATCCCAGAGTGGGAAGACATATATGCAGCAGCTCACATGAGGGAAGATTGGAGGCTACTCACTGACACCCTGTGTGCCTCTGGAGGAACTAAGGTCTATAGTAACATAGGCTAGTACCTTGGCAATACCTTCCAAAAGTATGTTTTGGCCTCAATTCATAACTAAAAAGTATCATTTTCCTATTCTAACCCCTTTGTAAGGGGACTCCACCCTTTGACTATTGGAAAAAATTACTTTATAAGCTTATATAGAATGGTACTACCCAATCTCCTTATAATTAAAAACATGTTAGTCATCTAGTTGGAAAATTTGGCCCATCTGTATAGGAGAAATATATATTTGCAAACTAGTTGACAATAAATGTTGCCCTAACAAAAGTTTCTTTTCTAACTAGTTGACTAATAAGATCTCCCCAGCAACACTTAAATTTGCCAACTAGTTGACAATAAAAGTTGCCCCAGCAAAACTTTCATTCTCTAACTAGTTGACTAATAACTTCTACCCAGCAAAACTGAATTTTTCCAACTAGTTGACTAATAACTTTTCCCCAGCAAAACTTAATTTTGCCAGCTAGCTGGAAACAAACATTACCCAGAAAAAAAATTCATATTCAAACAAGTAACTTCTCCCCTTGCAAAAAGTTCCCATTTCCTTTAAATCATTCTTTATGACATCCTCTTACCCCAGAAAAGGACAACTTGCTTTCCTTTTAGCCCTAGACACTACTACTACTACTACTACTAACAACTCATCACAGCACCTAGCCGCCTGAGGCCAACAAAGCTATGCACGCTCCTCCTCCACCCCAATCTATTCAAAGCCTCCCTTTTTACACCCACCCATGAAGTTCCCATTTCCTTTAAATCTTTCTTTATGACATCCTCCCACCCCAGACAGGGATGACCTGCTTTCTGTTTAGCCCTAGATGGTTGGCCAAAAAGAACAATCTTTGGTAATCTGTCATCCTTCATCCACACAACATGCCCTAACCACCTCAACCTTTCTTTCATTATAGACCTAGAAAGCGGTATTGAACCACATTTTTCATATAGCCTATTGTTTGAAATACGGTCAGTCAGCTGGGTACCCAGAACAATCCTTAAGCCATTTCTCTGGAAAACATCTAGCAAATCTTCATCCGCTTTTTGGAGCGTCCATGCTTCAAAGCCATATTTGATCACTGTCATCACTGTAGCTTCTAATATTCTAATCTTGGTTTGCAGACTTATCTTCCTATTCTTCCAGACTTTTTTTAACTGTGAAAAAACACCCTGAGCCTTGGCTATTCTATTTTTAACATCTTCACTGCTCCCACCATCTTTACTAATAATACTACCAAGGTAAGTGAAGCTGCCCACCTGATCAATCTTTTCATTACCCAACGTCACCTTTTCATCTTCACTTATTCCTAGCCTTAGTCTTCCTAATATTAATTTTCAAACCAATACTAGCACCCTGAACTCGCAAAACCTCTAAAACTTCATTCATTTTGCTCACACTTTCATCTAAGATGCTTAAATCATCAGCATAATCCAAGTCCAGGAGACTTTTTCCTCCCCATTTGATTCCGTGGTCTCCCATTGCCTTTCCTGTGCTCCTTAAAACAAAGTCCATCAAAATAATTCATATAAAGGGGGATAGAACACAACCCTGCTTAACTCCTGATTTAATACAAAACCAGCTGCTAACCTCATTTCCTACCTTAACCACAGCAGTGTTATTCTCATACATAGCACTAATCACTTTAATCTATTTGTCTGGTATACCATACAAGGATAAAACCTTTACTAAAGCTCCTCTATCAACAGAATCGAATGCTTGCTCATAATCTATAAAACTGAGGACCAAAGGTGTTTGAAAACATAGGCACTTCTCAATTATTAGCCTAAGAGTGAAAATTTGGTCAACACATCCTCTACCTTTTCTAAAATGGCACTGCTCTTCTCTTAAAACTTTGTCTACAACATCTCTCAGTCTAAAAAGTATCATATTACTAAGCAATTTGCTACCTACAGAGACCAGACTAATGCCTTGATAATTACCACACTCACTTGTATCACCTTTCTTATAAAGTGGCTTAATTAAGGTTTTCCTAAAATCGTTAGGTACTTCCCCTTTTTCAAAAATCATATTCATAATCTTCAATAACTTATTTCTAACCTCAGAGCCACCATATTTAAGAAACTCATTTACCACCCTATCAGCACCTGGAGCCTTATTATTCTTTAATCCTTTTAGTACTGTTGCTAATTCCTCCTCACAAAACAAATCTTCCTTCACATCCAAGGTATCACAAACTTTTTCATTTTCCTCTATATTTTTTCCTGCAACTCTATCTTGGTTAAGCAAGTTCTCAAAATGTTTGGCCCATCTCGCTTTAGCTTTTTCCTTATTGCTAATTGCCACCCCATTCCTATCTTTAACTGGGACAAGTCCAGATTGACTACTACCTCTCAATTTGTTAATGTGCCAGTACAATATTTTACTATTATGCTGTCTAGCTGCATCTTCTAAATCCTCAGCAATTTTATCCATGGCCTCCACTTCACACCTCCTTAGTTCATGTTTCAATGCTTTCTCCACTTACATTTCTTTTGTTTTCATGTGATCTATCACTCAGATAATTCTTGTACAAGCCCTTTCTCCTATCTATTAAATATAAAGCTTTTTCACTAATATTCTTAGCTGCAGTTCTAGCTTTCTTCCCTAATACACCTTCAGCAACTTCACAAATTATTTTTCAAAAATTATTCCGACCATCTTCCACATTATCAAATTTTAAACTCTCAAGTTTAGTATTCAACTGTTCCTGGAAAGTTTCTCTCAAATTCTCATCCTGGAGTCTACTAACATCATAACTTCCCAGGAGGTAACTACCCTTCCAATATTTCAGCTTTAAATTAACCCTTGACACTACTAGATGGTGATCTTTACTTTTAACATCAATAACAGCACTCCTATATACCCTAGTATCTTGTATTGATCCTGCCAGTCTTTGGTTTACTATAACATAATCAATAAGGTTTGCTGTCTTACCATTACGTGAATACCATGTTAGCTTATGAGCCATTTTATGACCAAACACTGTATTGGTTATAACTAGATGGATATACCTACAAAATTGCAAAAGTCTGTATCCATTACTGTTTTCTTTTCCTACACCAAATTTACCTAAGCTGGGATACCATCTATCCTTATTTCTACCAACCTGGGCATTAAAATCTCCCAGTAATAACATCATATTTCCACATTGGACCTTGTCTTTTTGCTCCTGTAACTGTAAGTAAAATTCATCTGAGTCACTAGTATCTCTGTCAGTCAGTTCTACAGGGGCGTATACTACTATAACTGATACCCTGAACTTTCTAGTTATAAAATCAGCAATTAGTATTCTATTATTAGCACCTTCCCAGCCTAAACAAGACTTAGCAGCTTCCTTATTCATCATGAGCCCTACTCCCTGTCTATGTACCCCATCCTTCCTGCCTGAGTAAACAAATTCTATATCACCTAATTTCATGCTTCCTACCCCTGGGATATGAGTTTCTGAAACTCCTAATAAATCCAGTTCAAATCATCTGAATTCGTCAGTCAAAATTTCGATATGATAGTCATTTTTTAATGTCGTAACATTCCAAGTTCCAATTTTCATGTTCTAGACAGTTGGCTGAAAAATCTGCAGAATGTGCCCTAGCCGTCTCAACCTTTCTTTTATTATATCCCTAAAAAGCAGGATTGAACCACATTTTTTGTACAGCCTACTGTTTGAAATATGGTCAGTCAGCTGGATACCCAGAACAATCTGTAGGCAATTTTTATGGAAAACATCTAGCAAATTGTCATCCAATTTTTGGAATTTTATTTTTGTATATATTGATGGGGTCATCAGGGAGGGAGGGTTGCTTTGTTGTCAGGATAGCAACTAATATATTGAAAAAGAGCATGAAATAAGAACATTGTTA
Source organism: Artemia sinica (assembly GCA_027921565.1). Classification (NCBI taxonomy): domain Eukaryota; kingdom Metazoa; phylum Arthropoda; class Branchiopoda; order Anostraca; family Artemiidae; genus Artemia; species Artemia sinica. The sequence goes on along the minus strand of CM051271.1, from coordinate 1,307,495 downwards.
TTTTTATTTTATTAGCCAACCATGTTTTTTGAGAAATGCTGCTAAACTGAAATTTTACCATATTTGGAAATTTGACTAATTTACCCTTCTATTCTTAGAGATGTGTGCACTCACAGTTTCAAGTAGCCCAGCCTATAATAAATAGGCCAGGGTGAAAGCCTATTGAAAAAATAAAGTTTTGCTGGGGAGAAGTTACTAGTCAACTAGTTGGAAAATTAATTGTTTTCTGGGGCAATGTTTCTTTCCAGCTAGTTGGCACATTTAAGTGTTGCTGGGGAGAAGTTATTAGTCAACTAGTTGGAAAATAAATTGTTTTTGGGGCAATGTTTGTTTCTAGCTAGTTGGCAAAATTAATATTGCTGGGGATAAGTTATTAGTCAACTGGTTGAAAAATAAAAGTTTTGCTGGGGATATGTTTCCTGTCTACTAGTTGGCAAATATAGATTTCTCTTTTTCCAACTAGATGACTAAAACTAGACAACTAGATGACTCAATTTCCAACTAGGCTGACTAGTTGGAAAATAGTCCAACTAGATGACTAACCTGTTTATAAGGAGAGTGGATAGTACCATTATATGTAAGCTTATGAACTAATTTTTTCCAATAGTCAAAGAGTGGATATCCCTTTGTAAGATAGCAAAAAGTAGGTTGTATAGAATTACCAACCATATTCATCCTATCGCTAGCAAGTGTGATTTAAGGTAATTTTAAGGTAATATTAGGCTACTAACCTATGAACTTTTTTACCTCTTGGGGCCCAATTAAGGGATCAAAATGTAGTTTTCCCTAATTCACACAATGTATATACTTTTATCCTAGTTAAATTGTATTGAAATATGCATTTTTACCCTAGGTTGTTCTTATTTAATCATTGCAAAATATATTATTTAAAATGATTTAAAAATATGGATAAAAATGGAAGGGAACATGATAGGCTAATGCAATTAATATATAAGCTACACTGAACATAAAAGCATACAAAAATCTATGTTTTAGTATTTTTCTTTTAGATTTCTTTAAGGTAATATAATATACAAGATCATATAGGCCTACCCTAGGCTAAATGACTTAGGGACAAAAATATTCAAAAATTAGGGTACCTGGATGTTTAGTTTAGATGAGGCTCTGAATAAAATTAAGACCTATTTGAAAACTAGGCTTCATAGCTCTAAGAGCCCTAAACTAGCTGACATGCTCAGAAAAGACAAGCTAGACTATCTTATTAGGCTAATTTTTTCAATCTTAATAGGCTGAGTTGGAAAACTATGATAATTACGAACCAGACTGATTTTGCTAATTAGCTTGAGAGTCCCAAATAAATATCATTAAAGCAATTTCATTTTCACATAGAAGTTGGAAAAAACTCAGAATTTGTGAATTTATTTACAAATTGCTGATGATAATGAAAAACCATTAATAGCCCATTTTACATAGGTAGCGTTATGGTTAAATAATTCTGAGCCATTGTGCTCATATTTATATTTTTTTCATGTGTCAATCCTTTTCCGGGGTGTTAGATATGGAGAGAATTCCCCTCCTCCAGTGTTTTAAAAAATCATTTTTGGTCACAGCCACAGATTTACTTCAATTTCACCAAAATCTTAATTTTAATTCTTTTTCTTAAGCAACAAGCACTTGGAATCACATCACTTCAGGTTCATTGTCTATTACCACTATAACCACTCACCGCAGAACCAAGCCACCCGAGACCAACACAGCTAAACATACTCCTCCTCCATCCCAATTTGTCCCTTTCCACACCCCCCAGGAAGTTTCTTTTAAATATTTCTTAGTGACATTCTTCCAACCCAACCGCGGGTGGCCTACTTTCCGTTTAGCCCTAGACGGTTGGCCGAAAAGGACAATCTTCGGCAATCTATTATCCTTCATCCACAAAACGTGTTCTAGCCATCTCAACCTTTCTCTCATTCTAGCCCTGGAAAGCAGGATTGAACCATACTTTTCTTACAGCCTAGTGTTTGAAATAAGGTCGGTCAACCGGGTCCTCAGAACAATCCGTCTGCAATTTCTTTGGAAAACATCTAGCAAATCTTGGTCGGCTTTTCGGAGTGCCCATTCTTCAGATCCATATTTGAGCAATAACATCACTGTAGCTTCCAATATTCTAATCTTGGTTCGCAGACTTATCTTCCTATTCTTCCAAACTTTTTTAACTGTTAAGAAACATTCCGAGCCTTGGCTATTCTACTTTTAACATCTCCACTACTCCAACTGTCTTTACCAATAATACTACTGAGGTAAGTGAAGCTGTCCGCCTGACCAATTTTTTTGTTACCCAAGGTCACCTTTTCATTTTCACATATTCTAGCCTTAGACTGACAGAGTCACTAGTGACTCAGATGAATTTTACTTACATTTACAGGAGTGAATAGACAAGGTCCCAGGTAGAAATATGGCGTTATTATTGTGAGATTGTAACGACTAGGTCGGTAGAAATAAGAATAAATGATATCCTAATAAGTCGAGTAAAAACCAAGATTTGAATACCGGAAGGATAGATGCTTTTTAGTTTAAGAGAAGATAATTATGTAAATACTAATACTACTACTACTAACAACTCACCACAACACCAAGCCGCCTGAGGCCAACACAGCTACGCACGCTTCTCCTCCATCCCAATCTATTCAAAGCCTCCCTTTTTACACCCGCCCATGAAGTTCCCATTTCCTTTAATCTTTCTTTATGACGTCATCCCACCCCAAACGAGGACGACCTGCTTTCCGTTTAGACCTAGATGGTTGGCCGAAAAGAACAATCTTCGGCAATCTGTCCTCCTTCATCCGCACAACGTGCCCTAGCCATCTTAACCTTTCTTTCATTATAGCCCTAGAGAGCGGTATTGAACCATATTTTTCGTATAGCCCATCGTTTGAAATACGGTCAGTCAGGCGGGTACCCAGAACAATCCTTAAGCAATTTCTCTGGAAAACATCTAGCAAATCTTCATCCGCTTTTCGGAGCGCCCATGCTTCAGAGCCATATTTGACCACTGTCATCACTGTAGCATCTAATATTCTAATCTTGGTTTGCAGACTTATCTTCCTATTCTTCCAAACTGTTTTTTAACTGTGAAAAAACACCCTGAGCCTTGGCTATTCTACTTTTGACATCTTCACTGCTCACACCATCTTCACTAATAATACTACTAAGGTTAGTGACACTTCCACCTGATCAATCTTTTCATTACCAAGCTTCACCTTTTTATCTTCACTTATTCCTAGCCTTAGTGACTTAGTCTTCTTAACATTAATTTTCAAACCTATTCTAGCACCCTGAACTCACAAAACATCTAAAACTTCATTCATTTTACTTATACTTTCATCTAGGATGCTTAAATCAACAGCATAACCTAAGTCCAGGAGACTTTTCCTCCCCATTTGATTCCGTGGTCTCCCATTGCCTTTCCTGTGCTCCTTAAGACAAAGTCCATCAAAATAATCGATATAAAGACGGATAGAACACAACCCTGCTTAACTCCTGATTTAATACAAAACCAGCTGCTAACCTCATTTCCTACCTTAACTGCAGCAGTGTTATTCTAGTACATAGCACTAATAACTTTAATGTATTTGTCTGGTATACCATACAAGGATAAAACCTTTACTAAAGCTCTTCTATCAACAGAATCAAATGCTTGCTTATAAACTATAAAACTGAGGACCAAAGGTGCCTCACTGTGTAGGCACCCTCTGTAAATATTTTCTTTTCCATTGATTCATATTGTAAAAGTATTATTTTGTCTTGTAGTGATTTAATGAGAAATTAAATGAACTTGAACTTGAAGTCAGGCACTTCTCACTTATTAACCTAAGAGTGAAAATTTGGTCGACACATCCTCCATTTTTTCTAAAACCGCACTTCTCTTCTCTTAAAACTTTGTCTACGGCATCTCTCAGTCTAAAAAGTATCATATTACTAAGTAATTTACTACATACAGAGACAGACTAATCCCTCGATAATTACCACACTCTCTTTTCAGTTTTATCACCTTTCTTATAAAGTGGCTTAATTAAGGTTTTCCTAAAATCGTTAGGTATTTCCCCTTTTTCAAAAATCATATTCATAATCTTCAGTATCTTATTTCTAACCTCAGAGCCACCATATTTAAGAAACTCATTAACCACCCTATCAGCACCTGGAGCCTTATTTTTTTTGCCCTTTTAGTACTGTCGCTAATCCCTCCTCTCAAAACAGATCTTCCTTCACATCTAAGATATCAGAAACTTTTTCATTTTCCTCTATATCTCTTCCTTCAACTCTGTCTCGGTTAAGCAAATTCTCAAAATTTTCGGCCCATCTCTCTTTAGTTTTTTCCTTATCGCTAATTGCGGCCCCATTCTTATATTTAACTGCGCCAAGTCCGCATTGACTACTCCCTCTCAATTTGTTAACATGCCAGTACAATATTCTACTATTATTCCGTCTAGCTGCATCTTCCAGATCCTCGGCAATTTTATCCATGACCTCCACTTCACACCTCCTTAGTTCATACTTTAATGCTTTCTCCACTTTCTTTACATTCCTTTTGTTTTCATATGATCTACCACTAAGGTAATTCTTGTACAAGTCCTTTCTCCTTTCTATCAAACAAAAAGCTTTTTCACTAACATTCTTAGCTGCAGTTCTAGGTTTTTTCCCTAAGACACCTTCAGAAACTTCACCAATTATTTTTCTAAAATTATTCCAACCATCTTCCACATTATCAAATTTAACAAACAACAAAAGCACGAAGAACAATAGGGAAATCTTTTTGCAAGACAGTGGAGATAATTTGAATGAATATTTCTGCCCTATGTCCAAGGGCCGTCCTCAGCAAGACAAAAATATCTAAAAGAAAAAAGACTCACAACAACATGCGAGCAATAAAATCAAAAATATATTTTTTTTCAAAGCAGTCCTAGCATCCTTACTTCAGTGAAGTTCAACCAGGACTGATAAAAAGTAAGTTAAAACAAGGCGATTCAATGAGATGAAAGAAAAATAATTCAAAAACACGTTCTTATTGCTAATCCAGCCTCTTTGGCAGCTAACCTCAAAGGTCTTTTTGTGACCGGTTCTGTGTTAATGTCTACTGGTTTTTTAAAATATGTTGTAAGAATTGACCAATGAAATCTTTTATTTTATTAATTTAGGAAAAAAACACGCTAATGTCATTAAAAAGATCTTACAAAATATTTAAAAAAAAATAATAGACATTAACACAGAACCAGTCACAAAAAGACCTTTGAGGTTAGCTGCCAAAAAGGCTGGATTAGCAATAAGAACGTGTTTTTAAATTATTGATCTGTCATCTCATTGAATCGCCATGTTTTAACTTACATTTTATCAGTCCTGGTTGTACTTCGCTGAAGTAAGGATGCTAGGAATGCTTTGAAAAATTTTTCATTTTTGGTTTTATTGGTCGCATGTTGTTGTGAGTCGTTTTTCTATTATATATTTTTGTCTTGCTGAGGACGGCCCTTGGATATAGGGCCGACATATTCATTCAAATTATCTCCACTGTCTTGCAAAAAGATTTCCCTATTGTTCTTCGTGCTTTTGTTGTTTGTTATGGAAAGGCAGTGTGGTCTTTGTCACTATTTTTATTATCAAATTTTAAACTCTCAAGTTTAGTATTCAACTGTTCCTGAAATGTTTCTCTCAAATTCTTATCCTGGAGTCTAGCAACATCATAACTTCCCGGAAGGTAGTAACCCTTCCGATATTTCAGCTTTAAATTAACCCTTGACACTACTAGATGGTTTTAAACTCTCAAGTTTAGTATTCAACTGTTCCTGAAACGTTTCTCTCAAATTCTTAAATGACAAAATTCTTACTTTAAACACAGCTATCAGATTTAAAAATTAACTCTCTTTATAGACAGATTTGCAAATATTTCAAAATCAGCAATTTTTTAACATCAATAACGGCACTTCTATATACCCTTGTATCTTGTGTTGATCCTGCCAGTCTTCGGTTTACAATAATATAATCAATAAGGTTTGCTGTCTCACCATCACGTGAATACCATGTTAAATTATGAGCCATTTTATGACCAAACACCATATTGGCTATAATTAGATTGTTATACCTACAAAATTGCACAAGTCTATATCCATTACTGTTTTCTTTTCCTACACCAAATTTACCTAGGCTAGGATTGCATCTATCCCTATTTCTACCAACCTGGGCGTTAAAATCTCCCAGTAAAAACATCGTATTTCTACCTGGGACCCTGTCTATTTGCTCTTGTAACTGGAAGTAAAATTCATCTGAGTCACTAGTATCTCCGTCAGTCGGTTCTACAGGGGCATATACTACTATAACTGATACCCTGAACTTTTTAGTCATAAAATAAGCAATTAAATTAATACCTTCCCAGCCTAAACAAGACTTAGCAGCTTCCTTATTCATCATGAGCCCTACTCCCTGTCTATGTCTCTATGTGGCAAGTGACCCTAAATTTGAAAAAGTGGAAATTGGCTCAGATTTAGGGTCAGAATTTAGGGTCAGGCAAGTGACCCTAAATTTGAAAAAGTGGAAATTGGCTCAGATTTTCTAAACTGAGCTGAGACAATGAATAGATACTATTGGGAAAGTGATTGGAGACGCTGGGCATCCGTGAACAAGTGCTAAATTGAGAGAGGAATTTGGGACAATATTTTGGGGCGCCCACCCGCCCAGAGTCTCCGGCAGGTGACCCAAAAATTTAAAAAAACACACAGAGACGACAGACACAAAGAGACGAATCACACACAGAGAGGACAAACACACAGAAACGACACATAGAGACGACACATGCACAAAGACGATACACACACACAGATTCAACACACACAGAGAGACGAGACACACACACAGAAATGACAAACACACATAGAGACGACACACACAAAGAGACGTCACACACACATATACGAAACACACATAGAGACGACACACGCATAGAGACAACACACACACACACACAGAGACAACATCCACACAGAGACGACACACACACAGAGAGACGACACACTCAAAGTGACGACTCACACATAGAGACGACACACACACAGAGACGACAAACACACAGAGACGACACACATAGAGAGACAAGACACACACAGAGACGACACACTCAAAGTGACGACTTATACATAGAGACGACACACACAGAGACGACAAACTCACAGAGATGACACACATAGAGAGACGACACGCACACAGAGACGACAAACACACAGAGACAACACACACACAGATACGAAACACACAAAGAGACGACACACGCACAGAGAGGACAAACACACAGAAACGACACACACACACAGAGACGACACACACATAGAGACAACACAGACATAGAGATGACAGACACACAGATACGAAACACCCACAGAGACGACACATGCACAGAGACGACACACACACAGCGTCCACTCACACACAGAGAGGACAAACACACAGAGACGACAGACACAAAGAGACAAATCACAAACAGAGAGGACAAACACACAGAAACGACACATAGAGACGACACATGCACAGAAACGATACACACACAGAGTCAACACACACAGAGAGACGAGACATGGCGTATCTGATGAAATAATTTAGGTCGTATGATCAATTTAATTTATTTTTTTTAATACAGTAGTTTTTTTTAGTAAGGACACTCAAGACAACACGCACACACAGAGAACACACACACACACACAGATACGAAACACACATAGAGACGACACATGCATAGTGACAACACACACACACACACACACACACACACAGACGACACCCATACAGAGACGACACACACACAGAGACGACACACACACACAG